>JAXQQM020085421.1:0-28351 GCA_034641835.2 Pinus albicaulis
GGGTGTTAGTGCTACGTTTCTTCCAAAGGGGCTACTCTTTTTGGTTTTAGCCTCCAATTCAACCACTTAAGCTTCAAAATAAGTTCACCAAGCTTCTGTGGCATCCTTATCAATAAGTGGACGCTCTCAGTACCTTTTTCAAGTCAATTCATCAACATATTAATGATTTCTCTCCTTAGGGTTTTTCTCCACTACATTTTTAGGGCCTCCCATTATTGATTGGTTTCGGTTATTAAAAACCCTCATCCCACCATCTAAAACCTTCACATGTATTCCACAAAGCCTACCCTAACACTCCCTATCACTCACATCCCTTTTACAATTGTTTCCATCTCTAATTTCCCACTACATTTCCACAAGAAAACTAGGAAATCCCTGTGTTTTCACATTTTGGTCAATCTCCTCATACCTATTTCAAGAAATTTTACTTGTAGCTTAAAGCTAACACATCACCATACCTCCTTAATTTTTTGGGGAATTTTCCTTCTCTTCCCTATAACTCATCACAGCCCCTAAAGTCACCCTATCCCTATCCCTTGTTTTCCCAAAATTCACTTTCCCTACCCACTTTATCTAGCTAGGGTTTTATCTTGTTCACCAGCACTATGGAGGGTGAAAATAAGGTTCACAAGGGAGGCCCCAATTCCAGGTTTGAGCCATCCACTCTGCAAGATCTCAATGCTTCCCCTTATGCCAAGAGATGTTTTGAAAATAGTGGTTGTTTGAGATTTTGTGAGAGGATCATGGAGGTAGGTTGTCATGCACAATTGACTAGAGACAAGGCCATCATAGCAGGCATTGAATTCACTCTATCAATAGATGCCATCACTTCAACAACATGTATTCCAAATTAAGGAGAAGTATGGTTCAAAGGCATGGAATTGGACCTTGAGAACTACCTAATGTTCCTAAAACCTGATTGCAGAGATGAACTTGAGCATATTTTCCCTTTAAAGCATTTAATTAATAAGTGTGCCCCTTTAATGAAGCTAATCATGAAATATTTTACATGCGAAGGGATATTTTCAAGACTATACCAATACCATGCCAGGTTACTAATGCGCTTCACATCCAAAAAATCACTCAATTTTTCTAACTATTTATTAAAGAGTTTGGTCAAAATAGCGGATAAGATACATAGCAAAGGTAAAACCATCATCCTAGTTTGTTCCACCATGGTTTGGTAAAGCTGGTTGTTTTGCACCAACTCTCAACAAACAATAAGACCTGGGAAATTTTCATGGAGAAATTATCATCAGCGCCTGGTACTGTCCCACCTATTGTTCATAGCACACCATCAGCATCAGCATAGCTAAAGGAGGTTGGATCCTCAAGTAGGCAAGTAAAGGTTTCAAAAGTGCCTAGGTTGAGATCACTCAAACCTATGAGAAGGTTAAGAGGATGGTTTTTTCTCATAAGTCCATCAAACGTGTACTTGCACATGAAGTGTATTCTCAAACATGCAAAAAATATTGGGCCTTTGCAGGCCAAGTGTAAATCTCATAGTCGGACACGTGGTAGTCAAAGTCAACGAATAGGTCAAAGTCAACAATGCAAGTCAACTGGAATGGGTCGGGGTTGAACCCATGACCTTCATTACATCACTACAAAACTTTACCAATGGGCCATCGAATTCACTTTAATATTAATATGGTGCATATCATATTTAATGGTATTTGGGGGATGAGTTTGCGGAGCCCGTCATTTCTGATAGGCCCACCAACCCAAAGGTTATAGAAGCATACCAAACATAGCGTGGAGGTTACAACTATATGCCAATGAAATTCAAACAATATGCCACCGTCATAGTTTTATTAACTTCCATATCCAGTGGTAATTCACCACGACTCGGGTGTAGATATGTGACCACCGCTCCACGGTTAACAACACCGTCGATGTAATATTAATACCACATGCCAAGTGTAAAATTTATGTGGCATGTTTTTAAATATTGTTTAACCATATGATTAATATGGTGTGGAGTTGTAACGTTATGCCATATAAAACATTATTGATATAACCTTATACTATGTTTTCCATTTAAAAGCCCAAGAGGTTTGTGGGTTTAACCTCGAGACCTGCACGCGGCCTTATAAAATGATTTGCCACTACGCCAGTGTGGATATATTTGTAATGTGAATTTTTTGAACTGTAGTCATTATGTGCCTATAAATGCCTTTTGAGGCATAACTTGGCCAATATTGGGCCTTTGAGAGCTCTGAAAGTTGCGTTGGAGAGATAGGGTCGAGGCCTATCTTCTGACAATAGTTAGTGATGCCTACATGCACAGTCCATAATGGAAAAATTTGATGTAAATAGACTTATGATCATTTTTAATACAACAGATGCCCACTTTGAAGTGGACCCGGAGATGTAGTCTAGGAGGGACGAAATCCGTCATCAATTTTTCGTGTTTTCTTCTCTTATATATGTTGTTCATGCTTACTTTACAAATTTCAAGTGTATGTTTAAGGCACTTAAAGAATCAATTCTCCTCATTTTCGCACTTAAATGCAACCTTAGTCCATATTTGGTGAAATTGCGCAAATAATCAATTTTGTTGTCTTCAGATCATTGGGTAATGGTAAGATTGTCATCCTGGGAAGGTATTGTTTTGTCATTTTTATTTTTCCCTATTTCCATCCATATTTAACATCAAATAATGTCACTTCTATTTATAATAATGAGGCTATTAAAAGTGAAGCCCTACTGGTTTGGAATGCTCTTGAGATGCTTATGGAAATTTTTATAGTTGGCTATTTAATGATAAAACTACCCTTACAGTAACAACACTGTTAGCATTCCTTTGGTACCTCTAGAATTAGTTACTCTTTTGTAAACAATGAAGATTGGTATTGATATCACTGAATCTATGGTCACAGAACTTTCATATCTTATTGATGTGAAGGGAGTCTACATCATATAGCACTTACCTACACTTTCTTACTCAATTATCCCTATAGTTTAAGTCAATGCAGCATGACTCTAATAGAGAAACCCTAGCTCTATAGTCTTAATTAACTTTGGTCTTTGTCAAAGTTTTTGCTTGCATGAGGACATGAAAGATGATCAACATGGGGGGATGTTAGGCCCCGAAATTTTCATGTTTAATTCACATTTTAACCCTATGGTTACTAATGGTATTATTTGTTATTATTATCATTTTTCACAATTTTTGGGCTAGTATCTTAAACTTGGAGCATGATCAAATAATTGTTCATTATTTAACCTATTTCCTTTATTTCGATAGGATTTGCATAAAAATGGTTATTAATTATGGTTCTTGTGTTTTTTTAAGAAGGAGTATGAAATCACGGTCAAAGATACACATGCATCAACAACTAATTTCATAGAGTTTTGTTCTTGCACCGACATTCCTACACTAGCATTCCTGCACTAAAGAGAAACCAATTTGGGGATTCGACATCTCGGCAAAATTTCAAAGAAAACTGAGGAATTTTTTTGTCCAAAATAATGCCTTAACACCTTCCCATGAGTTGGATTGCACCTAGGTCGCACGTGTGGGTCTCTAGAAGCAAAGCAACAAATATGCTCAAAATTCACACAATTTTCAAACTGCAAATTTTGACTGCGATCTGTGTGCATATGGAGGTGAATCTCAAAAAATTAAGCATATGGGTTTTTTAAAAGTATAACAATCTATCTAGAAACAAAATCGATTCCCAATATTCACATTTTTCTAAGAGTTACACTAGGTTCTTGGACGTAATTCTAAAAAAAAAAAAACTGTTTTTCCATAATTCTAGGATCTTGCCCAAATTTGCCAAAAAATGGAAAATGGGTATCATATCTGCAATTTTTTTTATTGGAAAATGGTTGTACTAGCCTCCTATTAATGGAAAATAGTTGGGATTCAATTCCTCATCTTGTTTTGTAATGGATTAGCTGGCCTAAAGCCAAATTTGTATCATGAAATGTACAAAAACAAAGTTATGGCTACAAGCCTAGGACAGAAATCCATTCTCTGTACTCTTATTTTGTTGGAGTAAATTATAGGGGGATCTCCCCCTTCCCCATGATCAGTGGGAGTTGGATTACTGAGCTCATGATGTACTGAAGCACTGGAATTTATTAATATAATCTAAATGTCAGGTTCATGCATCCATTTTCTCTATTTTCTATAATGTTAATATTTCTCTCATAAACTAAGAAATTTCCTTAAAGGGAAACGAGCTGGTTGGCTAGGGCTGAGGCAACCCAACTCTTTCTCCCATTTTTATTACATTGTGTATTAAGTATAGGAAGTGATTGGTGTGAAGGTTGCTTCTTAATGGTCAGAGTGCAAGATTGATAAAGCTCTTGTGTGTTTATTTCTATTTCGTCGAAGTGATCTCAGATATGAGGGTTTGTGTGTGTTAAGTGTGTTTCTTTCATTTATATCAAAACATTTTTTTTTATTCCTTTAAATCACAGAAACATTTCTTTGGTCTCAGAAGTTTTCCTCTTGAATCATTTTCAGTTAAATGGTTAGGGTTGCAGGGTTTGGACTTTTAAGTTTTGTTTAAAGTTTTATCTCTTTACAACAAGCATACTTTGATAAAAATATATATATTGTAACTATGTGGAGGCACTAATCTACCTTTGTAAACTATTACATTCAAACTACATTCCTTGCTTTGTTAATTATTTGCTTACTGGAGTCACATATTATAGGAATCGTTGATTATTACTATATGGATTCATGCCTGTAAAATAAATCTCTTTGTTTGATGTTGAATTTTTTTATACACAAGAAAATATTTGACACAATGCTCAATGTTCAGAGGATATATACATAGAGTACATCTTTATGCGGTGAAATTTTATTGAAACGCAAGAGTTTACCATTTTGCATTAAGATTGACAAGTTTCCCATTGGATTTCGAATTTCATATTCCATATTTTAATTTACATTTGATAGAACACAATGATTTGGGATTTATATTATCTTTTCCTAAGTTGAAGATTTCCTTTTCGAACCTCTTGATTGCATACTTGATATCATAGTATTTTTTTGTTGTTGTATTGTCGAGTGCAGGAATTGAGTTGTTCCAGTAAAGGAAGAAAGTCGCTCTAGTGCAAGGACATAATCATTACAGTATAGGAACAAAGTCATTCTAGTATAGGAAAAAAGTTATTATAATACATAAACAAATTTGCTATGTTTTCCTAGTGCAGGAATAGAATAGTTCCAGTATAGGAACAAGGTAATTCTGATACAAGAACATAATTGTCATGACACTGAAATGAATTTACTCTGTATTCCTAGTGCAGGAACCAAAGTACAAGAATAAATCTATTTTTCAAATATTTTGAGTTTTGCAATTGTTTTATTGAGTAGAATGATTTCTTAGTTTATTTATTTCTTTTAAGAAGTATCTTTCCAACAAAGTCTTTGATTGTTATTTCCTAAATAAGAGTCTAGTTTCAAGTGTGGTGTGTGGTGTCATTGTATTAACTAATGGCGTAAGCAGTTTCTACACAAGTTAGGGTTTTGTTTTGCAGGTTGCTAGAGTCCTTCTCTGTGATTTCCAATGCCGCGCCTCGAATTTCATTAACTCCTGGATTGAAAATTAAATGCGTTTCCATTAATATGCCATATACTGCACCCAACAACTCATGTGCCTTGTTACCAAGATTGTTGTGCTTTTAACATCTAATGTTTTGATACATTATTGGTTCAAATGGATTGTAGTTTATTTTGGTATATCCATGAAAATTTCTTAATCTATGGTTATTTCTTGCAAATCCATAATCATCTCTACTTCTTGCATAATTGTCTCTTGTATTGATTTTACAATGAATTTATTTATGTTCAAAATTTCCACAAGGGTATCAATGAGAAGGAAAAATATTTTTGTATCTAGAGGAGGAGGATCATATTCTAAATTTGTTCCATCTTGAGGGTGGTTCAATAAATTGTTGATCAGTATAACTTCTTGAAGTAGCATTATTTATGGACGCCCTTTAAGTTTCTTCCTTTGTAGGCTTGGAGCTTGCGTCTTCTTGGATTGAGGATTAACCTGTATAGCCAAGACTGATTTTTTCGTTTGATGGTCTTTGATAGTTGAGAATTTTATCCAACACTGGTGAGTTGTACAAGTTCTTATTCAGCTTATGAACTTCCTCCCTCAACGCCACAATTTCCTCTTCAATCTTCTTGCAATCTTCTTCATATGGATCTTCATTACTTCCTTAATTATTTTTCTTCTTCAAGATGGACCTTTAAAGAGATATTTTATTCATCACGTTTCTCAAGTAGGTTTTACAATTCTCTATTTTTGTTTCTGAGACTTCCATTTTTTTTGTCACTTTTCTTCAATTTTTCTTTAAGGTCTTCATCTTCCAGTTCGGTTTTTGAACCATTCCGGAGTCTCCAAAATGGATCTACTTTCATGTTTTTTTATTCTTCATTTGAATCAATGACATCTTATTCATCATTATCATTATTTTTATTTTCTTAGGTTATGAATCAAACTTCTCTTGCATCCCCTTCGTCTGTAACACTCTCATATGAATAATTGTTGTCTTCTATAGAATAAGTTTTTTTTCTTATGGAAGATTTTATTTTCCCCAAAGGGACATCTCTTAGTATAATGACTTATTTTTTCATAATTGAAACATTTCGAAGGTGACTTACCTTTGTGCTTTCTAGTTCCCCTTTTGAGCTTCCTCATGAAATTTTCTTCTTCTACATTTGATTCATTTTCTAGAGCTCCTTTGACCTTGGGTTCTTTGTCTCTTGTATTATTTATGGATTTAAAAGTTGCTTCTCTATTTGATTGTCTCTATTCAATATCAATTCTCATTTTGTATTCTATAAGTGTGCTATGTAATTCTTCCATTCTCATCTTGGCTAGGTCCTTGGTTTCTTCTATGGAAGATACCTTGGCATCGTATCTCAAAGGAAGTGATATCAATACCTTTTTTACCATTAAGGGATCTTTAATTTCTTCTCCTAATCCTCTAATAGAGTTCACAACTTCATCTACTCTAAGTAAATAAGTCACAATATCTTCCTTTTCATCCTTTTTTAGACTTTTAAATTGATCTCTATATTTTTTAATTTTAACTTGTTTGACTTGATCATCACCTTCAAAAACAGTTTTAATTTTATCACAAACCTCTTTGGATGTGGTGCATGTCATCACCTTGGACTTAATGGTTCTTGATAGTCCACTTGTAATGGAATGAATATCTCTTAATTATAACTAAACAAATTGTTCTCATCAAGATCAATTGGAGGATTCTTAGGATATTTGTAGCCATTTACAATAGAGAGTCAAACATCCACTCCTAAGGCCTTCAAGTAGGTTTCCATGCAATCGATCCATAGTGGATAATCATTTCCATCAAATACCAGAATTTTCCTTGAATATATCCCTTCCTTAAGATCCATATGTGTTCACGATATTCCCTCTAGTGATTATATTGTTAGAGTGTAACCTGCTCTGATACCAATTGTTAGAAATTCTGAGGGGGGATGAATCATTATTTTGATTTTTATTACAATATAGTATCAAAACCATTAACCAATAACATCACATCAAAGGGCTATATATATATATATATATATATATATATATATATATATATATATATATATATATATATATTCCAAGATCCATAAGCAAAGATATGTTTGTCATGTTTCAATATTTGTCATCAGAAACACTTGAATCGCATAAGAAATATGTTTTACTGATCATAAGTGTCGTAGAACACAGAGGATGGTGTTCTCCCAAGGGGGAGGGGTTTGTAATAACTCTGGGTTATATTTCAATGTAAAAAGGCGAAAAATCAACTAAGGTCATAGGACATGTAGACCGTGTTCAATGGAGTGGGAAAACATGACATTAGGGGCCACTTGTGGTTAATTAATGGCTATGGAAATTGGCATTGGCATTGGAAAAGACAATAAATGAGAATTAATTTAAGGAATAAAAGAAAATAGGAGAAAAGGAAGATGGAGAGACAAGAATATGCATGCAAGGGAAATTAAAGAGAAAATAAAGGAAAATGAAAGAAAAGAGGAAAAGGAAATGAAGAGACACGAGACATCAATGACAAAAATGTACCTCATAAATAGTTGACAACTTTTGATTAGTTTTAAAAATTGAACTCCAAGAGGAGAGGGACAACACCTAGACATAAGCAAGTAAGAAAGCAAAGGAAAACAAGGGAGAAAAAGAGGAAGTTTGGACAACATCACTAATGGCATTAAATAGTTGTGGATTTTCAGGTAGAAATGTTCATGTGTGATTTAGTGTGCTCGGATTTGAATGCATGTTACATGCATTTGGTCATCTGGTTATTTTTTGTCATTGGCATGGGAATTTCCTAGATTGACAGTGGTTTCAACCTTGCCTTGTCATTTCTTGGATAGCCATGATGTAGTGTGTTCCTTGTTTTGGTTAAGCTTTGGATGGCTGGTAGATTTTGGATCCTAGTTGAGTTGGTCTTAAGAAAATTCCCAACGGTTGAGGGTGGAGATGGGATTTCTCCTGGAACTCTTTACAGTTGGGTGGAGATAGGAAATCCCTTTTGGCCACATGCACAAGCCTGCATGCATGCGACTAGGAGGTAAAATGGGTGAAAAATGTGGTTCCTGCTCAGGGAAAGGTCATGAGTGAGATTTTTCTGATGTCTGGATGATCACGTGTCCCTCAAAGGTTGTAGTAAGTTTGGATATTTGGACCCCACTTCCACAACTGGAACTTGGATGTTGGGTCATGTCATAGTAACTCTCAGCTCATGTTTACCTTGGAGAGCTTGTCAAAGTGGGTAAATGTCGGGTGGGGTGTTACAAAGTGCATGGAAAAAATCCTAACTTGAGCTATACTCACATCATTAGTCATCACCTAGCTCATAATGTATCATGATCTATATAAATAAAATGAACTTATGAATGTCTCAACCTTGATGATAAGTAAATTGTTGAATCTTTAAGGTGGGGTTGGAAATCATTAAGCAAGTTGGTTACCCAAGTTATGCAAGAAAGAAAAAGAAAATAATTAAAGTAAAAGGCACATAAGAGAGGTGGTAAAAATAGGTCGAGGAAAGGGGAATCTGAGGCCCCCATAATCGCTACTCTTCATATCATTACACTCAAGGTGTTGAACCTCATTCAATTGTTACCATGACAATGACATATTCCATGAAGTCTTTCCCATTCCATGCTCAATTTTAATCACATGCACCTATGGATTATGTTCCTCCCTAGGAATTGTCCTTCCCCTTGTGGCTGGAAGCATATAATAGGGCTCATTGGACACAAGTGCAGTAACTTGCTTACAAATCATCAACTATAAAGACATGTGAAGGCAAGGCTCGTGTGAAGCATTTTGGTGCCCTTTGCATTAAATATGGTCCACTGTGATACTTTTATGGTTTCTTTACGTAATGGTATTGATCTTGATTGATCTTGAGGGCATGTCTCAGGTGTTTTCTTACAAATGCATTGGATATTCCTTCAGAGGTGGCTTGATACCTTTGCAACACTTTGAATATGATGTCTAGCCTAGCACGAGAGCACTTATAACCTTGTAGCCACAACATTTCCCACAAAGAGATGAGTGTTGGGCCTTGAGGATCGCTTGCATGGATGCATGACACCTCCTACGCCTCTAAATGTTGAAATGATGAGCTAAGAAGTCAGGGAATTATTAGGATTGATGACATATCCTAGAGGACCTAGGATACCCCCAAGTTGGCCTTGCACCTTCTTGATTGGCGTTGCCTTGTTCCAAAACCCAAATGACGATGATGATGACTTGAGACACTTTGGGAGGGATGGTAAACCTTCTCTTTATGATGACATCATACTCTAGGGTTGCAATGTATGAGTATGATGACATCATACACTAGCCATTTAAGTAGGCATTGCATATATTAATGTTTAAAATGTAAAAACTACGATTTTATGCATGTTTTACCCTCAATTTTAGGGTTGACTTTTAAGTCTTATTTGTTAAGTGACACAAGAATAAATGAGATTTATATTTAAGTAGGCATTGCATATATTAATGTTTAAAATGTAAAAACTATTATTTTATGCATGTTTTACCCTTAATTTTAGGGTTAACTTTTAGGTCTTATTTGTTAAGTGACACAAGAATAAATGAGATTTATATGTCTTTTTATAAATAAGTGTTAGGGGTACATTTATAATCAAAATCCTAATTTAAGGTGTAAATTTACTAACACAATTGTGTTCACGAACAAGCACCAAAATTTCACTAATAATGACATTTAAAAACCATTAAAATAAAAAATAAATATTAGTCATTATCTATGATAATTTCAGAACTAACTTATTTATTAAACATAAAAAAAATGCAAAAAAAAATATATATATTTTAACTTATCATTATATCAAACCTCATATCAAAATTTACAATAACTATAATAACTAGGTTTCAAACCTCATATATATAATAACTAAAAACATCAAAATCCACAATATATGATATTCTGAAATCATAAATAACCATTACATTTTATGATTTTTTTAAAATTAATCTTTATAATACTCAACACAAATATAATAAAATAAAACTTCAAACCCCATAAATATAATGATTAAGATAGTAAATAGCAAATATTTTTATAATCTTACGTCACATAAATAATACTTATGTGTATTAAATAAAAAGTAAATTCTCATAAAAATAAAGTATTAATTAAAAAATAATAAATATATTTTATTGATATTAATTTATAAAAATAATAAATTTTCATTGACGTTATTTATTTATATTTTAAATAACATTTTAATGTATTGTTTTATACGTGTCATGATTTTGGTGAAAAAGCACTGGATACAATTCGGCTAGAGATTCATGGAGAACATGGACAAACCAGAATTATCAATGGAAGATACTACGAGCAAGCTTGCAAAAACCAGAATTGAGGGACAAGAGCTATTAAGTTGGTTTTCACCTGATGGGTACAGCGGTTGTTTCCAATTAAACCAACGCGAGAGCTTTTAACAAATTTTAAAATTGAAATTGAAGCAGTGCCCATGCTTTCTTGAAAATTTGACTTTCAAAATAAAATTCCAGAAAAGCTAACCGTTAAGAAAAGCATAAAAAGATGGCACGATTCATTATATATATATAGAACTCACCTCTCAATTTCATTGATGTAGATTTCGGTTATCTCTGATCTTCTCTCAGGCATTGGTGGTTTGGCATGTTATGATTGAATGTGCGAGGCGCTCCATTTTTCTTTCTGTGCGTTTTTTCTTTTCTTTTCCGTGGGGCTATGCTTGTTTGCTTGTTTGTATTGTATGTTATTACTGTGGTTATGCATGGTGTGTTTGTGAAATCAACGCCTGTGAGTGAGAGCATAGAACAGAGAGGAAAAGTTTCCCAAATACGAGCAGAGAGGGAAAGTTTCCCAAATACGAGCAGAGAGGAAAAGTATTTCTGGCAGTTCAATTGCTGAACCAAACAATCTCCATTCCTCTTCTTGTTGGATGGATGAGGTGAGGGAGATTTGGGTCAGTTTGTAATTTGATTTGATTTCTTAAAATCAATTTCTGTATTTAATTCTCTCGTTTTTGTTTTAATAACGTTGCAAACTTTCTGAGTTAATGGTGTTTTCTAGGTTATCTATTTTCTGTTTAAAGCTTTTCTTGGACTATATAGAAATTACATAGAAGCTTTTCTTGCAAAAAAAGACAGCTAGAGCAGAGAGGAAAAAGTTTATGAAGAAGAGTAGAGAGGAAAAGGTACCGAGGCAGAGTTGCTGATGGATCGTTCTATCGCTGAAATAAAGAGGCCAGGACAATCTCCATTCCTTTTCTTGTTGGATGGATGGATGAGGTGAGGGAGATCTGGTTTCATTTGTAATTTGATTTGATTGCAATTGCCATATCTAATTCACTTTCTTTTTTAATAACCTTGCATACTTTCTGGGTTGATGGTGCTTTTTTGTTTATTTATTTTCTGTTTGAAGCTTTTCTTCGATTATGTAGAAGTTGCATAACTCTAAGTGTACATGGCGGAAAAATATTCTACAAGGTACATTGTATCTCCTTCCCACTGCATCCTTGTGCTTTTTTCAGATTTGATTATTTTCAATAACAGCAATTGCAATCTGTAATTGATTCATTAATTTATTTCTACATTTTTCTCGGCTCATGGTGCTTTGTTTGTTTAATTCTTTCTACTCCTAAGGCCTGACATTTACATTTTTTTTTCTCATTAATATCCTTTTCCTTCTTTCTATAGCATTATTCTGCCTAACCTTTTCATTTTTTCCGGATCTTTAGCTTCGTCAGACATGGCCGCACTGCCCTTGTCTACGCACAGATTTAGAAAATTATTACATCTTTCTTCCTATTGGAGTTGTGGCGGTGGGGATTGAACTTGAAACCGGTCTTTCAAGAACCACACTCCTTTATTCAGGAAAACCACTTTCCTTTCTGTTTATTTATTTTAGCTGAGGTGGCCGATGAACATACGTGGTATTAATATAAATGAATTAGTTCCCAATAGGGTTTATGGTTTAATGGTTACTGGTTTAGGGCAGCTATACTAAGGTGAAAATAAAAATAAAAATTAGTTTAAATTATATAAATGAATTAATTATTAATTAATAAAACAGTATAATATTTAATAAACAAAATATAATTATTATAATTCTTTTTGCGTTGTGTATATTATGTTGGATACTTTAATCTTTAGAAAATCAACCAGTGTAAAATCATCAGTAATTATGAACATAATTTTTTGGGATTAAAAGTAATTAAAAAAATTAAAATAATCCATCGTATAACGTGTAAAAAATAACAAAACTCTTTTGGTGCAAAACTTTGATTACACCACATTTCCCTAAGAGCCACCAGCAAGTTTGACGTCCTCTAGTTCCACATTCCAATGAAAGCAGCATTACCTTCTTACTCAGAGCAATGACGAGAAACCTCCAGCAACAGAACGAGAAACATCAGAGCAAGCATCAATAGTTTAAGCAGCAAAGCCAGGAGTTAGAACACAGACAACATAGGCAGGGGCAGCGATTAAAGCAATCGAGGTGACAGCAACGGCAGCCATTAAAGAGATCGAGGTGGCTGCGAGGTGAGAATTATTTGGGGTGGATTTTGCTGTTTATTACTTGATCGATGAGTCGTTGTTTCATTTCACCAAGTGTGTCAGTGCCTATTGTTTTCCATAATTTTGCCTCTGACATTATTTGGAAAATTTTCACATCATTGTTTTAGCTTGTTTTAGCTTGTTTTAGCTGGTAGAGGCAAAAGCTATTTTTAATGTTAATATTGGGAAAATTTTCACATTATTGTTTTAGCCTGTGGGAGGCAAAAGCTGTTATTATTGTGTTTATGTCTGGTGTCGGTGTGAGATTAAGAGCATGGTACAGAGGAAGAAGTTCCTGAACAAGAGAAGAGAGGAAAAATTCCTGAAGCAGAATTATTTATTTCTGGGCCGTTTGATAACTAAAACAAACTGGCCGCCAACACAATGCCAATTCTTTTTCTCAATGGATATATGAGGTGAATATCAGCAACAATTACCATATTTAATAAACTTAATTATTTTTAAGCTCTTAGCGTTAATGCTGTTGCTTGTTTTTTTAATTTCCTGTTTCCAGCTTTTCATCGACTATGTAGAGAACTTGCATGGCATTGAGTGCAAAAGGCGGAATCATATTATACAAGGTACATTGTAGCCCCTTCCCAACACTTCCTTTTTATGCTTATTTGTAGTGTTATTATCATTTGATTTCTCTAAATTACTAGCATATACAATTTGTAAGTAATTCATTAATTTATTTCTCGATTTTAATGGCCTAATAGTGCTGCTTCTATTTATTTTTGCTTCCAGTGTTTTTGTTAGCATGTGGAGAGAGAGACTGAGTGCCAGCGAGCACTATTGCAAAGGAAGGAGTATGCAGTACTGCTATGGAGCAATGATTTTAAGGTACTCTGCAGCTGCTCCTCAATATCTATCTTCTGGCTTGCTTTGTGTTGTAATTGAGTTGACAACATTTATATGGAGTTAAAAATACAAAAGCTATTTTGAATTTCTTGCTTAGTGATCGAAGAAATAGCGATGGGGATTAGGTTAACGTGTAAATTCTCTCTAAATCAATCATAATGAAACATAGAATAAAAAATAACGAAACATAGAATCAAAAAGGACTTTCAACAAATAAACTGAAATAAATAATAATGTGTTCTCCACATTAATCTTAAAATTCATGAAACAAACCAAAAACATTATCCAAGATGGGGTGTCTTGTGATGCACCTTTTCATGGTACAAAGCTAAGCTTCAATATGGCTTGTTCATCCTTAAAGCCTCTTGAAAGCTCCCTCACAGCACATAGAGGTCCATCAACCTCCCAAATTGTGTACAGCAAGATAACATATAGCCCCCTTCCAAATGGATATGCAGACTACAAGACTGCCATGTGTCTTCCAATTTGCTACTCAAAGCCATTCTAAATTTGCTACACAACTCCAAGGTCCTCTTCCAAGGTGTCCAAGATCCCCAAACATATACCCTGTCACCACTTCCAATGTTGATAGTCCTTGCAGCCAATCACAGAAGGAACAACTCTCCTGTACCATCCCAAGGTACAACACCAACTCCAAAAGCCCCAAGGTCTCCTTTACCTTCACCAATCTTGTCTTAATTGAACCTTCAAAAGTGGACACAAAACTCTGAAGCAATACCCTGCTTCCAATGATCTCTCAAGCATATAACTTGAATCATCCGTAAAAGGCAATCAAAACACCCTAAACTTTCTCTGAAAGGTGCATATGAGAGTCTCCAAATCATAGTTCAAAAAACATTCAAACACCCATAACCATCTATAATGACATAGATCGGGCCAAATAGTGCTCCAGATTAGCTTCAAAACAATGCAGGTCAGCCCAGGGTTTCCACATATGGGTTGGCTCAACACCCTTATTTAGTTTATTAGTGTGCATCCTAGTTGATTGCTTGGAACAAAAGACACATTGTTATACAGTGAGCCCTCATTTTCACTGTGCAACCTGAGCTGCTGGCCTAGACTTTCATTCACGCCTTCTGAATTCTGAATTCTTAATAATCGAGGGTTGTTCTTCCCCAATTTGAAGTTCATTTCAATCTTATCAGCTATGCTAACGTGGAAATCCAAAGTAAGTGAAAAGCTCATTGCCGAATCTAAATCCATATCTTTGGCGAAAGAATCACTATTCTCATTATCAAAAATTTCTGGCTCAAGATCCTTGTCATTATTTGGACCAAGTTGAGGTTCCAGCTCACTTTTTCAACAACAACTTCCTTTTCAGTATCATATTCCGGAGAACCTTCAAAACTTACAAAATAGCATGTGCGCTTTTGCTACAATAACATCCCAAGGGATTCATCATTTTCAAATTCATTATACTATTTAACCAATTTCTGGCCAACTCTGTCATATTCATCAGATTGTTCAAATTTCTAGCCAACTCTGTCATATTCATCAGATTGTTCAAATTTCTAGCCAACTCTGTCATATTCATCAGATTGTTCAAATTTGTCCTTTATGGCATCGCAATAGCTCTTTCCCTGATCATGTGTGCCACCAGACTGCTCCCTTCTAGGGTCATCCCATTTGCTTCTATGACTGTCATCAAAGCCTAGTGCCTTTTCGAAGCATAGTCCATTTGAATTTTTATCAATGCCATTGTGGGGATGCTCTGTCGCTTGCATTTTCGCAATATGCTGGCTTATATCCTTTTTGTCTTTATAGTCACGACCAACCTTTTCATCAAAATCTGGAGGACAGACAGAAAACTAGAAATATGACTTGTCTCAACTCTGTGCAATGAATAAATCTAGTTCAATGTGTTCATTAGTGTTTTTTTTTGGTATTGTTCTGCTAGATCTATAGCAACCTACTCACTGATTTCAAGAGGATTGTCTTTCATAGCATTAATGCCATCATTCTTTGAATTGTTCTATTCTTGATCAAGAACACCATATCTGTGGCAATATCTTTAAAAACATCCCTGTCATCTTCGAGAGGAAGGCACAGTAGGTCTCTTTTTTGGAGGACAGCCAACAACTCCTTATCATATTCTTCCAATTGTTCAAGTCTTCTTCTAATGCTTCTCTGTAAAACATCATTATCATCATGAATAGGGGCTTCAAAATTCTTAGATGGTTGTTTGATGCCTTTATTTTGAATTTCAACAACATTGTCTTCATTGACGACAAAGACATCACAGTTTAGGGATGCTTCACCTTCATCTATTTCTTCATTTGGCGAGATAGGGCACTCTTCCTACAGGGAGGCTTCATTGTCATTTTCACAGATATCTTCATCTCCCTCCAAAAGAGCAAGGAGGCCTTCCTGTGGAGCAGAGCAGAGATTGCTTCTTTCACCCTTTGTCTTACTCCTCGCGAAGTCATTTCTTCTACTAAATTATGGAATCTGAATAATGAAGATTGAAGTACTGAAAGACAGAGCGTTTGATAGTTTTTATTCCAATATTACTCTCAGTAATATGATTATTTATGATCAGATCAATGAACAAACTGGAATATTGGCCTGACGTTTGCATTTCTTTCTACTGCATTTTCTCCCATAATATTCTTATTTTTGGATCTTTTGGCTTCCTCAAACATGGCCGCAGCATTGGCAGAGGAAAAGAACTACAGAATTTTGATATTTTCGTCATAACTTGACCCTTTTACCTTCAAGTGGTGCTGGGTATACTCTTCCTCCCGATTGTCTGCCTTTCTCGATCATCCGCGGCTGGCCCCTCTTCTCTCCTCCCCCAATAAAGGAAAACCTAGCCCGTAACTGGCACATAAAGGGTGGGGTCATTCAATTCCGGTACATTAAACTAGGATGCATTCATCTTCCCAGAGCACAAGTTTTTAGCCTATTTAATACAGGGCATCGAAAGAACACCTTACCTAAACATGCATTTAGTAGCAAACACCACAGTGAGGCATAACTTCTCCTACACGCAGATTTACAATATTATTAAATCTTCCCTAATGGCAGTCCGGGATTGAATTTGAAACCTGTCTCTCCAGTAAAAACCACACTCCTCTATTCGTCGAAACCACATTCCTTCATACCACCAAGTGATATGTAGAATTTATTATTTTCTGTGACATGTACCGTGAGACAAGAAACCAGAGCATGACCCACCTGTTCAATCGCCTAGCTCAAGCATGATTGAATATGATGTAGCGTATAGGGTTCGACTTGCCGTGATCTGCTAAATTTTCAGTACTAGTTTAAAAATAGACGAAGTTATTTTCTTAAAATTTTACTGTTTGTTAACCAAATCGAAATGGCTGTGTGTATTAATGCAATGCATGTGGTTTGTATAATATTTAGTTTGCTATTGAAACGTAATTATGGGTTGAAATCTAAGGATGCCTTATGGGAATTATCAATTAGCAGCGGCCTTAATGTCGTCGTCTTGGGGACCCGTCCTATCTTTCCTTTGCGCTTCATATGGATGGGAAAGAGTGAAAAAATTAATTTATTTCGATGAATTTATTTAATAGAAATGAATTTATTTAATTTATATATAGATGAATAAATGGTATAATATAGTTAAATGAAATATAATTAGTATATTGAGTTGGAAAATATTGAATAAGGATGAAATATAAAGATGGTATATTAAATTTGAATTTAGTATAAAGGTAAAGAAATTAGTAATATATTGTATTGAATTTGTTTTTGGTTTGTTTGGTTGTTAGTTTATGTGAGCCTTGAGTTAACACTAATATGTGGTTTAATATGTGTTTTGAGTAAAGTGACTTATAGGAATTTAAGTAATCAAAGGTATTGAATTTATTTAAATTATATGTAAATTTTAAAATTACATTTAAGTTATCTGAAAGTTCTAAATTATATGTAAATTTTTAAATTGTAAAGTTTTTTAAAATAGGATATAATATTTTAGATTGAATTAGATTTAGGGATTTCCAAGTAAAAAATGTGCATTTAAAACAATTAAATAAGTTTTGGAATAGTTTTTATAATTATAATTCTTTTTATGTTTAATAAAATATAATATATATTTATAATTTATTTATTATTTTTAATAAAAAATAATATTTATTTATTATTTATAATTGGCTTAAAATATGTGTAAATAAGAAAATAAATTATTTTTCTATTTATATATTCACTATTTACATTTTGATTTATTATTTATAATTAGCTTAAAATATGTGTAAATAAGAAAATAAATTATTTTCTACTCATATATTTACTATTTACATTTTGATTCACTTCTTTAAAATATAATGAATGTTATAAAAAAGTTAAATCTAAAATAAATTGAGAATAATAATTTTATAATAATAAATAGATATAATAATAATAATAATATAATTTCAAAAAAAAAATATTTATATGAAAAAATCAAAGTATATCACAAATAATTTATATAAATCTATTTCATAATCACAATAAAAAAGAGAAGTTAAAGTTATATTATGATCTATTTTCTATACACGTTGATTAAAATTATAAACCCTTTAGTTTAGTTTTTTAATTTTTTTTATAATTTTTATCATAATTTTGCTTCCATATATTCTTTTCTCTCATAGTTGAATTGTTTTTTTTTACAATTTTTTTTTAATACATCTATATGGTTCTTTTTACATTCCTCTACTAATGCCAAGATGATCTGAGGAGTCTATATTTAGGAGTTAATGGTTTTGACATTCTCTCTCTCTCTTTTTTTAATCAAAATTTTATTCTTTCTTCCAAAAAAAGGTACATCCATAGAAAAACACAAGTAGTCTTACTTCCACTAGGTTTGTTGACTACCACTATCAACATATGACAATGAAACATAAAAACAACACTTGAGACACAGTCCACAACCCGAGAGGCCATAAGCACCAGTAAACACATAAAACAAATAAAACACCTATAACCATGCTAATCGTTGGAGGCAACAGAGGTTGGGTTGTCTGGATCTGTTCTAGGAGGAGGTGGAGGATGGAAGGAGAATTGAACGCGCTCCTCAAAATGGGCTATCCAGGCCTCCAACTTCTCTACTTTCTTAGATAACAAGTTCTAGCCTCGCTAGACCACCACTACACACTCCCGGACATGGCACTGGAAGTAGTGCATTTTGTTTAGAGTAGCAATTAGCTCAGCATGTTCCTCCTTCCTCACCCGCTTCGAGGTTTCCAGGCATTCAAGAATAGATTGTATCAAATCGACACTGCTCCACACAACAGTTTTGCCACTGCCTACGGCCCCCATGACGCACCATCCCCCGTCACCTTGAACCATGATGACGAGCTGGACCACCACCCTGCTGACTTGGAAGGGTGTGGCTCCCGCGACCCATCGCTGAGCCACCTCGCCTGCCACCCTGAGCTACAAACCCTGCACAACTAGAATGCCCCACCCTGCCACCACCTCGACCACCCGTGGCCACATGACCTGAGCGACTGCCACTACTACCAAACCCCCCCCCCCGCCGCCCCCCCACCCCCCCAAGATGCCCAAATTGGGCTTAATTTGAGACTAGGAGCAATCCAAGTGAGGAACCAAACACATGTTTATCTAGCCAACACTATAGAGACAGACAGAGGTGAACCCACCAAAAACTTCCCAAAAGGAAAAACACACCACCCGCACCAGCATGACCACCACCAACCAACCTAGAGTGAACGCAAAGAACCAAAGTTTAACACCCACCACAATCAAAATGTTGTCCCACTTCCATAGACGAACCCACATTAGCAAAACTGCCTAGACTCCAATACACCCACTCCCCAAACACCATCAGGTGTTGTAGGAGCCCATGAAGGAGTTGAAGAACGCTGCAATTTTGCCCTCTTTCCAGAACCAAAAAGGGTTAACACTTGCCTCGAACAGGACCAACTAAGCACACATATAACCAGAAGGTCGTGGCCTTTCTTATATGCAAAAATCCTGACTCGAAGACAAAATAGGCAATTGACAATAATGCCCACCCGAACGTGGAGGACTTAATGCCGACGGCAAGGCCACCACCTCTCCTAGACGGGGTACCCACTGAATCAACTTCTTCTCTGCGCAGAGCTCACACTACAGACTCCATAGCTCATCCAAACACATAATGACCGACAACAACCCTCGCCACCCTCCATAAAACTCCAACGAACGACACCACCCTCGAGAACCAAGGCAGAATTAAATTTCACACAATTTACATTAATCCCTCCCATACACAATGTATGCTGAGAGGACGGGGAGGTCGACCCTCCCACCTGCGGCCATGCACTCACCATGAATGCCCACGCATTCCCTTGGGAACACCATTAACCCTGGTAATCACCCCATCGAGGAGTTTTTAACATTCTCTTTTCAAAATCAATAAATTATTAACAATAAAAAATATGAATATAATTATAATATTTAATAAATGATTTTTATAACTAATTATTTATAATAAATTATTATAATACTTTTCCTATTTTTTTGATTTTTTTTATAAATATAATTTAATATAATCAAATATGATAAAAATGTTATCACATGGTAATAGCAAAACGTCTATTATTATATAATAAGTATTATATTTAAAATGTTAATTGAAATATCAAATTTATGTATAAATAAGTAAATGTGTATTAATATTAGTAATTATTATTATTATATTTTATATTGTTAAAGGATTTTAGGTGAATGATTTGTTTCTCTATTTATGTGGGGTCAAATTTCCATAAGTAGTTGATGGTGACATTTATAAAATAGTTATATTTAGTATAATAATGATACTCAATTTTTAGAAGTTACCAATTCTTCAAAAAAAATTATTATTCTAATTAAAAAAATCATTATATATGTTACCTTAAATATTTTTTATTATATTAATATTCATAAATGAAGAGATTATATTAATACATTATTCTTAAATATAAATAAAATAATATGTATACTTTACTTTGGCTAGAGAGTTGAAGATAAAGGAGGTTATCTTGCATAATAAAGATAATATTAAAAATATTATTATTTAAATTTCCAAATTTAAAGATAAGAAGAAAATGAACACTATTAAGATAAGAACTAATTCCCAAAATTACTTGGAGTGAAAGAGTTGCAATACTAAGAGAGTTGAAGATAAAAAACACTTTCTCTTGAATTCTTATTCACATTTATTCTAATTTCCAAAATCTTTGCCATGCTATACAATGTTAACAACTCTGAGTTAATCTCTTACTTTTTAAAAAATATTTAAAAATCTTAATTTCACACATATATTTTATATTTACTTATTATTAATTTATTCATCATAAATAATTATATGAAAAAATAAAATTATAATATTAATTAATATTTCATTAATTTAAATATATATATATATATATATATATATTTATTTTAAAATGATTTTAAAATTTTTAAATAAAACTATAAACTTAACTTCATCCTAGAAATAATGTATGAAAAAATAACAAAACTCTTTAAATATTATCGCTAACATGTTTGGCCAATGCTTTCACAAACCAGGATTCTTTGAAAATAATTATTAAACGTAAAACGTATAATGTAGGCATTAGTTTGACGTGGGTGTCCCCAAGGGATTCACACGAACAACATTGCGGTGTTCTCAAAGTATAAGCACTTTAAAGCCACCAGTAAAGCCCGTGGCATAATTTGAGATCCTCTGCTTCTGGGTTCCAATGAAACTATGGAAGCAGCGTTACCTCTTACTCAGAGCAAGGACGAGCAGCAGGACGAGAAACATCCGAACAAGCGTAGGTGGTCTAAGCAGCAAAGACGGACAACATAGGCAGAGACAGCAGTTAAAGAAATAGAGGTGGCAGCAATTAAAGAATAGAGGTGGCAGCAAGGGGAGAATTAGTTGGGGCGGATTTTGTTGTTTAATTAATTGATCGATCAGCCATGGTTTCATATCAAGTGGCATTTGGGGTCAGTATCTAATGTTTTTTCATTATTTTTCCTCCAAAGTTATTTGGAGAAGAATTTTCAAAATATTGATTTAGCTTGTAGAGGCAAATGTTATTATTGTTGTGTGACATTAACGTCAGAAAGCTAGAGAGCGAGAGCATGGCACGGAGGGAGAAGTTCCTGAACAAGAGCAGAGAGGGAAAATTCTTAAAACAGAAGTATGTATTTCTAGGTTGTTCAATAGCTGAAGCAAATTGGCCATCGCAATGTCCATTCCTCTTCTCGCTGAATGGATGAGGTGAAGGAAGTTTGATTTCCTTATATCGACTGCAATTGCCATATCTAATTCTCTGGCTTTAAGCTTTAATGCTGTTGTTTGTTTGTTTATTTCCTATTTTCAACTTTTCTCCGACCATATAGAGAACTTACATGGCATTGAGTGTAAAATGCAGAAAAATATTGTCTACAAGGTGTATAAGGTACACAATAGCTCCTTCCCAACTCTTCCTTGTTTGTGGTGTTATTATCATTTGATTTCTTTCAATCAACAACAATTGCAATTTGTAAGTAATTCATTAATATATTTCTAGACATCTATGAACTAGTATTGCTTGCTTTTTAATCTATATTTTCTTCGAGCATTTATGTTAGGATATAATATAGAGAGGATAGAGGATTGAGTGCCACTACCTCTATGGAGCAATGTTTTTAAGGTACTCTGCTTATGTTGTAGTTGATAGCATTTACTTAGAATTAAAATTGAAAAAGCTATTCTAAATTTCTAGCTAAGTGATCAAAGAAATATAGACTCCATAGGGACTTCGGACAAACAAATTGTATGAATACACAACAGCTTGTGTTCCATGTTAGGATGTCTACATAATCTTCAATTCAAGAAACAAACGCAACGATTCTGGCTTATTGTAGTCCAACATACTACATGTTTTCTATCCTCAAATAAAATATATTCATGTAAATTATATTTGGGTTTATGATCTATTCTCAAATAAAATATGTTTATGTAAGTTATAGTTGGATTTATGAGAATTATATGTAAAAGTGGGGAGCGGGTTATTCTTGTTGTAGATTACCTTGTTTCACACTTATTCTTACTAGTCCTAGAGTCATTTCCTCCTATCAATAACTGAATCTTAATAATGTGGGGTGAAAATCTAGAATGAAAATTTATTTGATAGTTTCTATTCCCATTTGTAAACGTGATTATTTATTTTGGGTAGATTGTGTATTCTTAGTACATAATGATGAGATCTATGAATAAATTGGAGCGTCTTCTTCTTATTTTCTAATCCATAGCATCATTATCCATCATTCGTTCATTGATCCTCTGTTTTCTGCCTACCTGATGGTTACGTTTTTTTTCTTCTTAATATCCTTCCTTTCCATTGTTTTTTTTTAGATGAAATATGTCTTTGGCTTCCTCAACCATGGCTGCACTGTCATTCTCTACATATTTTTCTATGTAGACCTAGAACTTTACTGCCTTCGTCCGTTAGAGTCATGGCAGCTGGGGATTGAACTTGAAATCTATTTTTCTCTCAAAAACCACTCTTTCCTTTGTTTATTCATTTTAGGTGACATGTGTAGTGGAATTACATGGTATGTAGAGTGTTAGGTTCATTTATTTTATTTTATGTGTATGGTATGGCCTAGTCATAACCCACTTGTTCAATCAGCTCAAAGCTTGGTGTGTTAGGTTTATTTATTTAATCTGATGTGTACAGTGAGATCTAGTCCATACCCACATGTTCAATCAACTCAGAGTTTTGTGTGTTTGGTTTATTATTTTAGGTTTATTTATTTAATCTGATGTGTATAGCAGGATCTAGTCATGACCCATATGTTCAATCAACTCATATTTTCGTGTGTTTGGTTTATTATTTTACTTGACGTGTATAGTAAGACTTGGTTACAACCCCTTTTCTTTATTTTTCTTGCAACCCCTTTTCTTTCTTTCCCCTCCCCTTTTTAATTTGAGAATGGGAAATTGGGAAATTGAGCTTTATAGCAAGGTGGCATGGCTCATGCATACCATTTAACTTTGGTTTCTTCTATCTCGAGCATTTTAGCTCTTAGTTTTTTCTTAATAGGCCTTTTCATAGATGGAACTTTTATTTTGGACCTTGCTACATTGGTATGATAAGTCAATCAAGAAAGGGGAAAATGAACCCATGGAGATTTGAATAGATGGTGATTGGTTGTACTGTTAACATGCTCCTTGATGTTAAGTTCATAGGTTCAAAATTTTTGGGTAGTCCCACTTGGTTGTACTGTTAACACACTCCTTGATGTTAAGTTCATAGGTTCAAAACTTGTGGGTAGTCCCACTTGCCTAACCAACTAAAAAAAATAAAGGGGAAAATGAAAATGAAATGGTATTGGAATCACAAGGCTTGGAAAATGGCTAGGGAAAATGAATTGAAACACTTACCTAGGCTGCTAGTAGTACAACTTGACTTATAAGGTAACACACTTCTTTGGAGGTAAATTATGAGCACCCCATAGTACAACCTTGTAAGAGACAACAATTTATAGTATTGTTAGCCATTATAGAATACATCATTAATCACCATGTCCTATGACCCACATCTAAAGAACAATATCATCATGTGTGAGAAAAATAGGTTAAGGTGCAACATCATGAGGCTCATCTGAGCAAATGATGGGAACAATCTCTGGAAAATATCCTTGCATAAGCATAGATCTCATTTGTGGAACTATTGGTTGTGATAAAAAACACAAGTGAATCAATCTTCTAGCTACCCCTACATGTCAGTGGATAACAAGGCCATAATTGGTAAACCTCTCAAAACAAGTAAAAGGTTGCTAGACCATAATCTAAACAGATTCCCTATTTCAAACAATGTAAGGTCAAATCAAGAGCTTTCATTGGGGAGACTCTTTACTGATTGCACAGGGCCATTTTGCACTGACAACACATGGGTGCTACATGGCTTAATACCATATATCTACCAATTTTCTATTATTTTGATCCATTTAGTAGTGTATACTCTTCTCTCCTTCCACACCCCCTAGCTCCTACCTCACCCCCCTTAGTGTCCCTGTTGAACCACCATCTAGTTCAGTGATGGGAATTTAGATTCTTCTTCTTCCCATCTTCACTAGTTCCTCCCTCGCCTCTCCCATTTATCGTCCCTTGAGTTAGTTTCTTCCAAATATGATATACTCTCCTCAATCATTTTGGAAGTATCCATTAACTCTTATCCCCATGTCATTGGATCTACCTCCTTGTCTCCCATTTCTGAATTATACCCTTTAAATTGTTGGTATAAAGAGGAGTACAAAATCCACCATAGGGAGCTCCACTACACCCTCTTGCATGATCTTGCCTACTAGTCTTGGTTATAGAGATCCTATTGTTCCCCCCTTTGCTACAAGAAAGGTATCTTCATTTTCCAAAGGAGAGATGAACTACACAATGCCCTTCTTCACTCTCCCAAAGAATTTTGTTGCATTATCTTCCTTGGCTACTCATGCCTCCTTGTAGACCTTGACCCCAATCCCTTTTCACTCATATGGACGCACTTTATAATTTTTTTGGGTAGCTTAGGTTATTTTTTCCTCCTCCCCATCCCATTACATCTTGTTCTTATGTACAAGTATTAGGTAGTTTATGCGAGAATTGAACACCAATAGAACAGCAAATGAGGAGTGACTTGTTGGCGCAAAATATAGTATGCCTTGGAGAGGGAAACCATATAAAGCATAAGCTAGACCAAGAAGCAAAAGTGGGGTAGTGGCTCACTGCCACCACAGCCAAAACCCCTTGATCTTTATACATTTTCACCGATGGGAGGAGTCCTGATAAGAGAGAGAACAGTTATAATAGATATTCTATGGTTAATGTGTGAAATGATCTCTCTAGGAGCTCTTTAATAAAGACACAATTTAGTTTCAAGGCTTCACAAGGAAGCAATTCACTTTCTACGAAGAGACCTAGAAATAAGGGCACACTACCTAAGGTTGGTAAATTTGATGAGTGTTGGAATAACCAAAGGTAAAGGCTAGGAGAAAAGGTTTCTTACAATGTATACCAGCTAAGCCAAGGCTCATGAAACCTTCGAGGAAGCCCTTAAGTTGAAGGAAGGAGAACTAGGGTTTCTCTCATGGGAAAACAACTAGGGGAAGGAAATTTATGGATGAAATTGAAGTAGATGCCCACCAAAAGGATAGATTTTGTGTTTGATACTATTATCTTGATGTTTAGGCTCTTAAACCATCAAAATTCCTCTTTCCCTAGTTTCCTAACTTAGCCTTGAAAGGGTTGAATCGAGAGAGGAAATATGGATAAATTTTTGAGAAGGATCACCAATTGATTGGATTAGTGCCTTGTCCCTTGGGAATATGAATTCAAGGATGTCAAATATTAGCTAAAATTGTTCCTACGGAGAAGCTAAAATTTGATGCCCTAGCAATCAAATTTCAAGCATTTACCCACTTAATGGAAAAATGGAGTTTTATAGGAGAGCTACTAGGAGTTCACCACTAGAACAATTCATTACATGTTATGTATGAGTAATGAATGCAATATTCATATAGATAGAAAATTATTAATTTTCAACAAATTAGGGCACAATTTTAGCATAACCTAGAATCAATAATTCCATACATAGACATCAAGAAATAGATATTCATCAATAGAGTGCACTTACAAGATAAAGTTCAATATTTCCATCCATTAGACCAAAGAATAGTGCCAAAGGATATCCAAGATCAACTCCAAATATCAAAATGCATCCAAAGATATCCTAACATCCGCAAGAAAGCAAGTCTGAGTTCCTCTAAGGAGGACTAAATTCCAATGTGTAATGATGAGAAGTTACAATGACATGTGTATCTCCTTCTATGAGGCTTACTAAGGCCTATTGGCCTACAATTCCCTCAAATAATAAAATAATGGGCAAACTACAAGAAAAGTCACAAGTCGACCATGTTGTGAATCAAATTTCTCTTGCATCCCCTTCGTATGTAACACTCACATATGAAGAACTTTTGTCTTCTATAGAATAAGTTTTTTTTCTTATGCAAGATTTTATTTTCCCCAAAGGGACATCTCTTAGCATAATGACTTATTTTTCCATAATTGAAACATTTCGAAGGTGACTTACCTTTGTGCTTTATGGTTCCCCTTTTGAGCTTCCTGATGAAACTTGCTTCTTCTACATTTGATTCATCGTCCAAAGCTCCTTTGACCTTGGGTTCTTTGTCTCTAGTATTATTTATGGATTTAAAAGTTTCTTCTCTATTTGATTGTCTTTATTATATATCAATTCTCATTTTGTATTCTATAAGTGTGATATGTAATTCTTCCATTCTCATCTTGGTCAGGTCCTTGGTTTCTTATATGGCAGATGCCTTGGCATTGTATCTCAAAGGAAGTGATATCAATACCTTTTTTACCATTAAGGGATCTTTAATTTCTTCTCCTAATCCTCTAATAGAGTTCACAACTTCATCTACTCTAAGTAAATAAGTTGCAATATCTTCCTTTTCATCCTTTTTTAGATTTTTAAATTGATCTCTATATTTTTTAATTTAACCTGTTTGACTTGATCATCACCTTCAAAAACATTGTTAATTTTATCACAAACCTCTTTGGATGTGGTGCATGTCATCACCTTGGACTTAATGGTTCTTGATAGTCCACTTGTAATGGAGTGAATATCTCTTAAATTATAACTAAACAATTTTTTCTCATCAAGATTAGTTGGAGGATTCTTAGGATATTTGTAGCCATTTACAATAGAGAGTCAAACATCCACTTCTAAGGCCTTCAAGTAGGTTTCCATGCAACCAATCCATATTGGATAATCATTTCCATCAAATACCAAAATTTTCCTTGAATATATCCCTTCCTTAAGATCCATATGTGTTCGCGATATTCCCTCTAGTGATTATATTGTTAGAGTGTAACCTGCTCTGATACCAATTGTTAGAAATTCTGAGGGGGGATGAATCATTATTTCGATTTTTATTACAATATAGTATCAAAACCATTAACCAATAACATCACATCAAAGGAATATATATATATATATATATATATATATATATATATATATATATATATATTCTGAGATCCATAATCAGTATGTTTGTCATGTTTCAACATTTGTCATTGTAAATATTGCATCAAGTTATGTTTATAAAGCTCCATAAGAAATATGTTTTATTGGTCATAAGTGTCATAGAACATAGAGGATGGTGTTCACCCAAGGGGGAGGGGTTTGCAATAGCTCTGGGTTATATTTCCATGTAAAAAGGCAAAAAATCAACCAAGGTCATAGGACATGTATTCCATGTTGAATGGAGGGGGGAAACATGACATTAGGGGCCACTTGTGGTTAATTAATGGCTATGAAAATTGGCATTGGCATTGGAAAAGACAATAAATGAGAATTAATTCAAGGAATAAAGGAAAATAGGAG
>JAXQQM020091408.1:0-38656 GCA_034641835.2 Pinus albicaulis
TACCAAAGGTGGGTAAATTGTTTTTGAGCCTTCAAGGAACAATTTTTCCTATCAAAAATTGTTGGCTCCTGAAGACTCTTAAAGGCCTCATGCCTCTGTCCAGTTTCCCACACTGCTGTTTTGCATCCAAAAAACCTCTGAAATCCTACAAAAATCCAAAGCCAAATACTGCTGCAAACATCCCTTTCCCCTTCCTTTTTCCAAAACTAACCTCTTTTTCTGTCCCTTCATTCCCCATGAAAATCCCTCATCTTTACATTTCTGCTTTTTCCCCTCATCAAAATTCATTTTACAAGGTTAAAAACCCACTTTTTAACCTTATCGGAACCTTCATTTCCTTTGAAAAAAAATTAAAAAAAAACCATAGAAAATCCACATTCTCTATGTTCTGGACTTAAGCCCCTCGGGTTAAGTCCCTAACCCTTTTCCTTCCATAAGCCCGAGCGCCAGAACCAACTGCTAAAATCGTCGGGTGCTTATCCTTTCAAATTAAAATTTCTTCGCCAAAACATTAAAAACCTTTGTAAATTCGTGTTTTTTGGGTTTTAATTCATTTCCAAAGTTTTCTACCTGTATAAATTATGGAGCAACCTCCACCGTTGATCTGCTTCGCATATCGGACGGTGCAGAGCGCGCTTTTCATGTGGACCCCCCCATCCATGCGTTGTTTTCCAAATCTGCGGGATTTCCATCGCACCGCCCATTAGCGGAAGGCGGTTTTTACTCGGTCGCCAGCGATTCCACACGCTTGCCGCCACGCGTCCTCTGTACTGTTTGAAAAACCACCCTCCATTGCACATTAAAGCCCAGACCAAGACGCCCAGCGATATTAACCACTGCCATCAGATCTAAGCACGTTCATCCAACGGCTGACGATTGTTGAAGTTGTGCCTACGATAACCAGGCCATCGTACAGCGGCAATCGTGTCTCCACCGTCGATCCGATCTGCAGATCGACGGTCCAAAATCCATCGCTCGATTCCTCAGTTTGACTTTCAGACCTTCGCTCCCGACCGTCGATCATGCGCGATCAACGGCTCAAATTTGATCCTCTTCCACCTATTCTATAATCTCCCCCGATCAATCCTGACCGTCGGATGATGCCATCCGATGGCCACGCTCCTCCACACACCTTCCGATGCAGTTAAGCCTATAAAAGCAGGATTTTTTAATGATTTTTCGCATTTTGAAGGGTTTAAATCATTTGTTCGTGGTTTCCAAAGAAGATTCAGGGAAGGAGGGTGACGACCCTCCCGTCTTCGATTCATCCACGGAAATCACCCGCAGGGTTGGAATGCACGTTTCATCCATGTTTTCTCAGGAATTGATGCCTTATAAACCCTGCGCAGCCCAACACGGCAGCAAGAAAACCATGAAACAGGCACAGTCAAAGATTATCAGTGTCAAAGACCAGGAAATTATCAGAGCAGAGAATTAATGGACAGATTAGCGGGGATTATGGCTAAGACAGTTATCAAAAGCCTAATCCCCAATCTAAAACACAGCTTAAAGGAAAACATAAAGTGTTTTAACCGAATGAAGACCTCCACCACCACAAATTAGGGAAAATTGATCCCTCCCAGCAACTAAAGCTCCACCTGTGTCTCAAAGTATTCAATCAGGAACAGAATTTATTGAGCAGGATTAGATATTTTGCCTCGACGTAGCCAAAGAGTTACTTCTGCCAGGAATTTAATGAAAGGATGTCTGCAGAGTAACCCTAGCATCACACAGAGCCTCAAAGGTCAACAAAATCTTCCATTGAGCTTAATTCATAACTGTAAACCAATTAATACAGTGAAACACCTGTACAGTTTCTTCATTGAGCCTCCCAAGGGCCAAGAAAACATTAACTCTGTATTAATTATATTTGAGATATTTAATCAGATCTCACCTCCTCATCCTATAAATACTTCAGTAGAAGATGAGTGAGGGGTTGGTTGTTGATGTAATTGCTGAAGCATTGTAATGTAATTGAGTTGAAGATCCCTGATTGTAAATAGTGATTCACTGGCTCTTGGAGCTCTACTTGTAACAGATAAGTTAGGTTATGAAAGAAAGATGAATTAACACACTGGACATGAAGATTGTAACTTGTTTGGAGCATCAATACAAGCTGATTTATGGGATCCTGGTCTATGTTGACAGTGATGTTATTCTTATTGTAACTTGTGATTTTGTTTCTGTTTTCATTATGTTTCATTTTCTACTGTAAAGAAAAGTTTGAACAGGGTTAGGACCTACTGTATATCAGTAACCTTCTCTGGCTGAAATTTTTTTATTTAAATGTTTTCTTCCAACTGTGTTATTCGAAAATGATTTAATTCAGTTTAAACATATGAATGTTGGCATTCCCTTGTCTTATTGTCTTAGCTAAATATTATTTTTGAATGTTACTTTCAGTATACGTTGTGTGAAGATGAACTAAGGAAGATATGGTGAGCCCTGGTCCCAGTCTTGTTTGCATAATTGTTTGATTGTTTCCCTTAGAATGTGTTAAAAGCTAGATATTTTCAAAGTACTTACCAGATCTTAGGCCATTCTGTGTTATCTCTTTGATTGTCTTGGAAGTAGCCAAGTAAAGAAGAGCTAGGAGAGGATTTGTGGTGAGCCCGTCCCGCTAGTCTCTACTCCAAAGGTTGCCTTCAAGTTTCCCTTAGTTTTTGTATGTTTTCTATTGGAAGTGTATCAATGGCTGGATAGTTTCACAGTACTTACCAGATCCTAGTTTGCTTTCATGTCTTTCTTAAGTGTCTGGTCAAGGGCTGGCTAGTTTTAAAGTACTTACCAGATCCTGGGCTGCTCTTTGTTCTACATTTGTTTATTTCCCCTTCTTAATGTATCAATTCATTCCATAAATTGAATATTAAAGAGATCCTTCGACATAGATGACTTGCCCCATGGACCACTCTTGCTTCTTATTGTTCCAATTAAATCCTCTTATGACTCCATAGCCCAATGGACTGAAAACCTACTGTCATCTTTCTTCTTGATCAAAACTTACTCTTTTGCTTGCAACTTCTCACTTTTGAACCTCTTTACCTTTGGGACTTTTCACCCCTAACAGAAATCATGTTCAACCATCCAAACACAAACAAAACCCTTAGACTTCATAACTAGCCTAACATCATTATTCCAAACTTCAAAGACAACCATCTTTGCACTCATTGGAGAGATCCCTCGCTGGATTCAGGAGGGCTAGATCCTAGAATCCCAAAGTTGGTTGAAACGATGTTGTTTCTGTAATTGGACTGTGCCAATCTTGCTAATAAATTACAGATTCCCAACAATAAGTATGGAGGAAGTGAATGATGTATGGTGTAAGGTGAGCATGTCCTCCATAATACATCTCCTCCCCAAGTCCTCCTACGGAGTGGCTATCAATCATGCTTATGGCCTCAAGTAGACCATGAAGCCTAAAAGAAATAATGCTCCTCCTTGGAGCAACATTCTGCACATATATGGTTAAGGGATACATACATACATTATATAAATCATCATGTAAATAATCAACACCCTTACCATATGTTTTTCTCATGCAAAGGGAGTAGCTCATAGATGAGTCTCCTCTCATCTTCAAAGAGAAAAGAGGTGGTTGTGCTGACTCTTCCAATGAGTTATGACTCTCCTCCTCATGCAAATGGTCATCCAATATCCTACAAGCAAGAAGATCCTTGGAATACTCCATCAACAACTAGGAGTTCCAATATGGATCTGTCCTCCATAGTGACAGCGCTGATGATCTATCATGAGAAATACCTATCATATGGTTGCCCTCTTCTTTGACACCTCCCATGTCAAAGATACAAGTTGGAAGGTTGTTATCCTTCCTCTGCTGCTTCTTCCACAGCGCAGAATATAAAATGAAAGTGGTTGTAGATAATGTTGAGATAATACCTCTTTCCTCCTTGATTCTACCCAAGACTCCTAGCATTGTACCAAGCTCTCCCAAGGTCTCCACCTCTATGGAATCAATGAGTGGTGCCTCCAAATGTGAAGCATCCATCCTCCTTTTTTGATCTAGTGGTCTCCCCGGTGCAATGCCTCTATGCAATGAGACATCATCATCAAGTGTAGACTGTATGTATGAATGGACAGATTTGTCCATGTTCTCACTGTGCAATCTAGTCTTCCTCCTAGGTGCATCAAACTACTAAAATGGATAGGGGTTTGTACTCCTCATCCCATGATGTTGGTTCTCCTCCATATCTCCTGCTTGTGTCTCCATGGTTTCACACCTCATCAACAATGGCACATGTAGATCATGAGTTGTACCTTGACCTCCACACAAGAGATCCTAGGGATTTCCCTGCAAGGAAGCAAGAATCCCTCTAGTTGGAGCAAGAGCTCCTCCTTCCTCTACATGAGGTGCTAGATCAACTCTAGATATGTCAGTGTTGTTTCCCTCAACCTCCTCATCATGAGTGGGCAACCTCCCAATTATGGGATCCTCTTTTGGAAAAGAGATCTCCATGCTTTCTTGCCCCAAGATGTGCAATTTTTCAGCCTCCTCTATGGTTTTCTGAAGTGGTTTTGAGTTTTTATGCAAGGTTTCTGTTTGAGTTTCCTCATTTTTTTCCATCACATATGTATCATGAATCCTTCTATCAAATATTTTCACTATTGATTTAGTGAAACTTGCATAATATGAAGCATTTTCATTTTTTAAGGAAAGGGACTCAAATTTCCCTTACCTCTCAAATGCAGCGCTGCAATTCTGATGGCTTCATCTTTAGGAATTTGGTGCTGTTGCAAGAAGGTTTCTAGCTCATCCACCCAAGATTTTACTAAAAATGCAGGTGAACCATCAAAATTTGATAGAATAAATCTATCATGCTGCTTTCTCCCCTTCACCTTAGTCTTGCAAAACTCTGAAAAACTGAGATGATCTCTGAATTTCTGAGTTTGAGACTCATACTTTTTCAGGGAATCACTAAGATTTTCCCTCCTAGCAACCTCTTATTATTCTTCCATCTTTCTCATGGAAAATCTAGGCATGTGACGGCACTGTACATCATGGTGTGTGACTACATGTTCACACTCTTCATATGAAACTCTAGAGTTTGTTTCAGAATCAAACTCTCTTGGAGATTCTCCATACATCTCCCCTCCTATCTTCTTGAAATATTTATGAATTTTCTGTATAGATTTAGGAAGAAGCTTTGTAAGCCTATCCCATTTCTCTCCTCCAAAGGATGGAGTCTTTTTCCTGCTCATTTATGTGTCTCCTTTTTTATGAGAATAGGAAGTGCAAGGTTCTTCCCCTTATATTTGATTATCCTCCTTGGGGAGGTTCTTCATGGATCTGAAATATGATGAGATAAAACCCATCCTCTTAAATCTTATGATCTCTTTGGCTGAGACTCACAGGCTGAGCCAAGATTGATGCTTTGATACCACTGTAATATCCCAAAATGGGATTGCTCAGCAAGGCATGCCTGAAAAACGTATTTTTCAGGACTGGCTGCTACAGGAATTGAAACCAAGACCTATATCTCTTAGATCAATGTATCTAAGACCGAAATCCAAGAGGAGGCTCAAAATAAATCACTCTAGGTGGGTTAAAGAGGTCTCCCACACCTAGTTGTCTCGAGAAAGTGCCCAATGAAGGGACTGCAGCAATGTATGGACATATAATAGAGAAAAAACGTTATTTTTATGAGCCAGAACACATGAATATATGAATAGCCATAAAATGTATATTATAGCAGAAATTATATACAAATCCTTGAGGAAAGAGACACTCAAGCAAGGTAATGCAGCCTCACTAGGACATGTATATTAAAATAGATGAACACTGCTACACAGGAATTTATGCAGGCTAAAAGGACGCAGTTTATTGGAGACACTGCAACATGCTGAAAAATAACAGAAAGATATAACAATATATGGCTCAAGAAATGTGGGGGAGCAAGCTCTCAACCCTTGGAAACAATAATACAACAATCCTTGGAAGGATTGGCTAAAATCTACAAATTGGAAAAATGCCAAAGTTGTAGTCCCAAAGACTAAATAGTAGCTACAACTTAGAAAATGGATGGAGATGGCTGAAAATGATGAGTAATCTGAAGTATTCCTCCTCCAATGAATCTTCTAAGTGAAATGCTGATCCAATCACTTAAGATATCACCATCCAAAATAGTGGTGCAAACCCCCCCTGCAGATACACATTGGAATAACGCAGTCAAGGAAAGGGACTCCGCTGTAGTAGATGGGAGATGCTTGGCATGATGCCAAGATATGAAAATAAGCTCTAAAATCTTCCTAACTGATCTCCTGGAGGAATAGAAGCTCTCTCCTATGAAAGATAAGCTCTGGAAATGGTGTGATGGAACCCTCCACTGCAACACCCTGCAATGCAACCCAGCTCTAAACAGAAACTGCACTGTAGTTGAAGGAGGTGGCTTGGCCTTGAGCCTAAATGTGGAGAAATGAAGAAAAATACCTCAAGAGGCTTCTCAAGAAGGAGAAGGAATCCTAAACAATAATTCCTTGTGCTATACAGCACTGCAACTATGCTAAACAACCCGAGAATGCAAAGAGTCTAGATAGACCAAAATCAAATACTCAAACATAATCCTTTATGGTTGCCTCTTCCTCCTTTTATGAAAATGAAAGCCTTCTTGCCTTGGACCCCACACATTAAGGTTTCCTCCACCAAGTTATATTCCTCCCATTCAAACTGCGTTGTCTTCCCAAGTGATCCACACCCTCTTTGGCAACGCTATTAACTTGGTCAAACTTGACCTTGTCCTCATTAATTTTCCCCTTTTCACACTAGAAGGTGCAAAATAAAGCTAATATTTTGATCCCTTTCACACTATGAGGGATTTTATTTTTACTCATGGGTCTCCTCACCCAATTTATTCACCTCCTAGATGATATAAGAAAAATCAATGTTCCAATTAGCTTCATGCTAATTTTGGGAACATTACATTGGCAAAGTAAAGGCTCATTGGAAAGAGGAAAAAATCCTATTTAATATGGTATAGGTCCCATGTCTAAAGTTTTCGATCAAGATGCCCAATTTTATTTTTCTTTATGACTATCCTCAAATTTTTTGCATAAAATGTTTGGAACAACATGGCTTCTCCATTGTTTCATCATTGGATCATAGTGTCATCTTGTAGAAAATCCATGTCATCATGATAGTATCCAACATCATGTCATCATAAGGTATAGCATCATGTGTTCAATAATAGTGCAGTGAATTGTCATAGTGCAACCTTCATTAATTTGTCAAAAGCTCCAAAGTAGTCTTCCAATCATGTCAAAGTGAGGTTATTTTTCAAGAGTATGACATTATCACGTGTATGAGTTTGTCAATTATAGTCCTCCACTTCAAAGGTTTCTATATTGACACCTAAGGTATAGATCACCAATCAAGGCACATTATTGGCACTCAGAAACATTATAATTAGTTCAAGGACTTGTTTGGGTAAGACTTCTTCATTAGTGGCTTCACAACTTCATGGCTTGCATCTTCATTGATGGCATCCTTATCAACCAAGAGTTATGGCATAATCATCTGGAACCATACATCTATTGTCTTTAACCTTATCATCACATTCTGGGGCATCTCAAGAATATTTTCCATCTTGGCCAATTCCATATTGACATCAATGATAACCTTGATTAATAATCGCCCCTTTTGTCATTGATAGAAATATTCTTTCCCTTCCAACATCCTCTCCCCCTTTGACATCAATGGAAAATGGGGTGCCCAAGTACTCCCCCTATCAAGTTGCTTCTTTTCTTCATCAATAGTAATTTTTCATAGGTATGTTACCCTCCCTTTCATGGTGCTCTTCCTTCTGGCAATGTGGTCCACGATAGATGTGTTTACATTTCTTCATGTGATGAACCAACTCCCCCTATCTGCATAAACTCCTCTACCTCAAGAAATATTACTTTCTTAGTGATCAAATTGAAGAGATCCTCAACAATAGTCCATTGGGTGAGTAATGGATCATATTCTTCAATGGAGTTGCTCCTGAGAGATGATTTATCAAAGGATGATTTTCCATGTGTGACTTGTTAGCCCCCCTATAAATTTTTGACAAAGAAAAGCAGGGGGCTAAATTTGTTTTTGAGCCCTCAAGGAATGCATCTCCCTGAAGAAACATCATCCTTGAGGTTTCCTATGCCTTTGCCTTTGATAAATTTCCCTCTGCAGAACTCTCCATGTTGCCCCTCTCTTCCCCTTTGCAAAATCCCCTTTCCATCCCAATTTTTCCCCAAATTCCCCTTTGAATCCTACCCTTACCCTTGGTTTCCTCAAAATTCCCCTCTGTCTCTCTATCGTTACCCTCCTCAGGCCTCAAAATTCATTAAAAATGGCTAAAAACCCACTTTCGGACCATATAATAGGCCTCATCCCTTTCTCCGCTAGCCCTGTGACCTTTCTCTCCACAAAACCTATCGATGTGACCAAAGCGCTAGCCATGAAGGCATTTGTCCCATATGATTATCGGGCGCTGTCTCAACCGTTGATCCATATAGATCGAATGACAATCGTTTAAACCCACGGCGCTCGTGATTCACCCGTTCAAACCACTGATCACGCCATTGCCGTCCATTCACCGCCAGATCAACGGTTCGCAATGCGCTCGCGTCGGTGGTCCCCATGCACTATTCATAAACCCAGTGATTTCTATCGCACCGACTTTAGGCGGAGGGCGGTATTCTCTGATCGGCTAACGATTCCACTCAGCATTCGACGCGTGGCTCCTGTACGGTTTCAAAACTGCTTTCCCATCGCGCGTTAACGTTCGGCATGGGATGCGCAATGATATGCTCGTGCATCGTCCGATCTGGGGCAGTTGATCCAACGATCGTCATTCCATGAAGATGCGCGGGGTTTAGGCCATAGTCTCTGTACCCTTGGCCCCCTGTTCATCGCCCTTCGCTGTGCGTTCGACCGTCGATCTCCTCTCAGATCTGACGGCCCAGTTCGGTCTTCCCGCTATTGACTTTTCCGCTGTCGACTGGTCCCGCCATGTCACCTCCACGTGTCCCACCATACATTCACCCTCCCGTTTCATATATTTTTTCATAGGTTGGGTTTGTTAAGGTTTTCATTTATTTCGCCTCCGCGCCACCTCCCGACTGTAATCCATATCGTTTTCACCGCACTATGGGTATTCCATGATGTTTGCGCCATCTAACCAGTCTGCATAGTCAATCTAGCCACCCCCGTTGCGTCCACCACCTCCACTATTTTCTTAACGTGTTCTCGTATTTTGCAGGGTTACAAAGAGGTGGAAAACCGCCATGGTAAACATGTACTTCTTTAATTGCGTGTTGCGCAGACAGAGAGTTGGATTTGGAAGCTAGTACTATAAGGAAATGTCAAGAAGGGAGGCGGCAGTATAAATTCTATCAAAGGACAAAGTTTGAAAATTCGCAAACTTTTTTCTGGCGCCATCAAAGCTCAGGTCCTGCAGAATCGAGGCATTTATGGAGCAGTGGGAAAAACCAGCTCATGATCAAGGATTCCAGCATTAGAATTGAGTGTTTTGAGTTTAATACAGCAGTTTAGAGGCAAAACACCAGATCAATAATCCCACAGATAATGCAAAGGTACAACACGCAGAAATAAATGCATATCAGGGGTTTATATACCAGCAAAATGTTTTCCTCCTTAAAGGAAAGAACGCCCATGCAGTGTTCGATCTATGCCGTGTTCTGGAAAGATTTCCTACCCTGAAACAGCCCCAGTACTATCAGAGCATTTACTTCATCATTATGGCAGATCTCTTTATCATTTCTTTATCTTTTGTTTATCCACCAACAACACCACATGGTACTACATTCAGAACACATCAGAGTCATATCAAAGTAACCCCCAGTCTGAAAAAGATCATTCGTTCACCCAAAGAACACCAGAGATTAATGCGCAGGATCTATACAGAATGGGCTTCGACCCTCTTTCTTTTCAGAAGTTTAATACTGCATTTAGTTCTCCACCTACCTCCTCTGCTCCTTCGGAGCTATAAATTCATGAAGAACTCATTGTAATGGTTGTTGATCAGTTATCAGAGAACTGCAAATAGTTTCTTTTGAGACACAGTCTCTGTGTAAAGATTGTAAGATAGGTTGAAGGATATGTTTTCAGACTGAGTATTCAGCTATTGGCAATATTTTACTTGATTGGTATTGTTATTCAATATGACAAGCACGTTTCTTTGGATCCTGATCTGAAGCAGCGGTGATGTTTTCCTATCTCTGTGTTTACAATAATTTCATTTCGTTTTTACTGGCTTGCATCAGAATATTGGCATAGGATTTACCCTTGTTAGGTACCCTATGTTTCTGCTCTCCTTGCCATTTATGTTTCTCTTCTGAATGTAATATCTAAGGAATGTTTTCAGTTGGTTTAACCAGTGTAGTGGATGTTATTTCCTGCTCTCTGATCTATGAATTAAATGAATTCAGTCCTTATATGCTTCTTGTTATAGATTTAGTTGGAAGATTTGGGAACACTGGGGATTAGTGTTAGCCCTGTCCACTAGGATCCTTGTACGACCTGTTGATCTGTAACTTTGTGTTCTGAAATCTATGTTATCTCCTCCCTCCTACTTTCCATATCACATAACCATCTTGAAAGATCCTGAGTTTCAGATGACCAGCCCAATTGAAAGCCTGCCTATTGAGTAGCAAGAAAATCCTTTCCTGACTCCATTGCCCAATGGTTTTGAGTATTTCCTAGAATGTTTCACCTTTGTTTTATCCCTCTTTACTCATCTTGGTCTCACATTGAATCCTTCATTCCTGATAACCAGCAACCAAAATCAAACAAATCAAACAAACAAACCTTGTGCCTATAACTAGCCTAAAATCATAACATTTGAGCCTCATAGACATAAACCTTTGCTCATATAGAGGAGATCCCCCAGGAGGGCTAGATCCTGAGGTCTGAAAGTGGTTCTAATGTTGTCTCATCTTTTGGTCTTTCCAGTATTGAAAACATGGGAACCCCAACACCTTGTGGCATCATTCGTTCGGGCGCGTCGTGTCCACGCCGTGTGAGGTGCGTCAGGCCGAGGCACGTTCACGATCGGGTCGTTTTGTTCGAGGGTGCCGTGTCGGTTTTGCTAATTTGTGACCGCGGAAGTGCCTTATGCACGTTTGGGCGGCTGATTTTCTATTTTCTCCCTTGTGGCATCGTTCGTTCGGGCGCGTCGTGTCGCGCTGTGTGAGGTCGCCTAACCAAGCACATTCAGGTTGGGTCAAGCCATTTCATTTGAGGGTGCCCATATCAGTTTTTCTAAGTTGTGACCTCCCAAGTGCCTTGTGCACATTCGGGTGGCCCGTTTTTCATTTTCTCCCTTGTGGCATCGTTTGGTCGGGTGTGCCATGTCGTGCCGTGTGAGGTCGCCCGACCGAGCATGTTTAGGTTGGGCTGCTTCGTTAAAGGGTGCCTGTATCAGTTTTCCTAAGTTTTGACTGCCCGGGTGCCTTGTGCATGTTCGGGTGGCCCGTTTTCCATTTTCTCCCTTCTAGCATCATTCGGTCAAGCGCGTCGTGTTGTACCATGTTAGGTTGCTCGACCGAGCGTGTTCCAGTCGGATCATTCTATTCGAGGGCACCCACATTAGTTTTGCTAAGTTGTGACCCCCTAGGTTCCTTGTGCACATTCAGACGACCCATTTTCTGTTTTCTCCCTTATGGCATCATTCAGTCGGGCGCACCGCATGAGGTTGCCTGACCAGGCGCATTCGGGTCGGGTCAGGCCATTTCGTTCAAGGGTGCTCGTATTAGTTTTTCTATGTTATGACTACCCGGGTGCCTTGTGCATGTTTGGGCGACTCATTTTCCGTTTTCTCCCTTGTGGCAATGTTCGGTCACATATTCTTTGTTCTATGATATTGGTTTCTCTCTCTTAAGTCCGATCTCTTGTCATTCTTCTCTCTCCCTTTCTCTCCTTATACCTCCCTCTCTCTTCCCCAATCTCCCTCTCTCTCTCTCTCTCTCTACCCTCCAATCCTCTCACTATATCCCTCCCTCTATCCTTCTTTCTGCCCCCCTTCCTCTTCGCTTGGCCTCTTCTCATTTCTCATGATTGTGGGACACTCGAACTTAAGATTTTCTGGAGTGGTCATGAGGTGCAGTCTGGTTATTAAGACTTCATCAGATGGCCATTCTCCGGACTTAAATTGTGTGACAACATTGTGGCTTAGTTTCAAACTGGAGATTGAACATACATTTGGTTTGATTGCAATAGACATTTTCATCAATAAATGTAAAGAAATGGCTAACAAATACTATAAATTAATAAATAAAAAAGACATGGCAACAAGCAACAATACTTACAAAATTGTTACATTGAGATGCAAAGAATAAGCAACTAATGTGCACAAACAGAGACCAATGAAACTATCATCTTAACCCCTAACCCCTTAAACACTAATTCTCAACCCCTAACCCATTTAACCCCCTAAACCCTAAACCTATAAACCCTTAACCCCTAACCCCTTAAACCCTAAACCATTAAACCCTTAACCCTAACCCCTTAATCCTTAATTCCCGACCCCTAACCCATCTAACCCCCTAAAACCTAACCCCATTAGCCCCTAAATTCTAACCCCTAAAATCCTTAACTACTAAATCCCCTAACCCATTTAACCCCCTAAACCCTAAACCTATAACCCCTTAACCCCTAACCCATTAAACCCTAATTCCCAACCCCTAACCCATTTAACCCCCTAAACCATAAACCTCTAAACCCCTAACCTCTTTAAGAGCCCGCTTTGTAGCCTCCACAGTCTTGAAAGTCACAAATGCAAATCCCCTGGATTTGTTGGTATTCTTATCATATGCAACTGAACCTTCTTCTATCTCTCCATATTTGGAAAAAACTTCTAAAAGCTTATCATTGGCCATGTCATATGAAAGACCACCAATGTAAAGTTTCCTTTGAGCCTGATCTGTACTTTGACCAGGACCTGTGCTTGCCACTGCCAGATTGCTTACAGTAATCCTCCCATCAATAGTCTTGCTAGGCTCTTTCAATGCCCTTTGAGCAGAATCCATATGCTTAAATGTGACAAAGCCAAATCCTCATGACTTTCCTGATGTCTTATCCATAATAACAACGCATTATTCAATCTCCCCATACTATTCAAATGCGTCACATAGGGTCTGTGAAGAAGTCTCCCAATGCAATCCACGCACAAATAGCTGCCGATGAGCAGGGTCCTTGCTTGCAACATCTTTAATTTCTTCTGCAATTGCAGGGTATGAAGAACCTACATTGACCATCAAAGAGATCAACTGCTCTTTGCTCAATGGCTCCAACAGTGAGTGCAGATCTTCTTTCGAGAGTTGCAGAGTGGCGCCATTGGCTTCCTCATTCAGCTTTCTCTTCTTACCATCGCCCTTGACCTCCATGATTTTTTCTCCGGTTTGAGAAGAGGGGGGTTCATACTAGCTTCAATTCCGCAAATTGACTCACGCCAAGTATTTTAAAGATTGAATGATTACAAAAGATTCCCTATTAGACATGTAGTTTGGTCAGTCACCTATAGGAGGATAATTTAAATTTTAAATCACATTTTGATATCTAGATTACAAATTGTGACCCATGTCGTTTTGCTAAGTTGTGACTTCCAAGTCCCTTGTGACGTTTGGGCGGCCGTTTTCCATTTCTCCCATGTGGCGTCGGTCGGTCGGAGGCGTGCGTGTCGCGCCATGTGAGGTCGCAGAGCGGGTGCGTTCGGGTAAATTTGTTTCGTTCGAGTCTAAAACATTATTTTGCTAATTAAGTAGTGACCGCCGAGTTTCTTGTGCACATTCATGCGACCGCGGTTTTCATTTTCTCCCTTGTGGCAACTCATTGATTGGTCTGTATGTCGCAGCATGTGGTGCGACCGGGGAGCATTCGATTTGAATCATTTCGTTTGGGGGCACCGCGTGTCGGTTTTGCGTGGGTGGATCCGCCCAGTGTTGTGTGCATGTTCGGGGTCGGGCGGCTGTTTGTTGTTTTTCTCCCTTGTGGCATCGTTCAGTCGGCCGCGTTGTGTCGCACCGTGTGAGGTCGTTCGACCGAGCGCGTTCGGGTCGGGCCATTTCATTCGAGGGCACCCGTATCAGTTTTGTTAAGTTGTGACCACCTACATGCCTTGTGCACGTTCGGGTGGCCCGTTTTCCATTTGCTCCCTTGTGGCATCATTCGGTCGGGCACGTCATGTCATGCCATGCGAAGGCGCTCAGCAGGGTGAATTCGGGTCGCGTCGTTTCGTTCGGGGGCGCCCATATCAGTTTTCTAATTTGTGACCTCCGCGTATGCCTTGTGCACATTCATGCATTCTTCCCGTTTTTACTCCTTGTCAACATGAATTCGGTCATTAAATCACCCTTTACATTCGAGGTAGGGTGACTTGGTTTTGAGCGTTGGATTGAGGCATTTCCTTGAGTGCCATCGGTACACGACTCGACTTTCTGGAGTAGTCATGAGGTGTAGTCTGGTTATTAAGACTTCATCAGATGGCCATTCTCCAGACTTAAATTGTGTGACAACACTGTGGCTGAGTTTGAAACTGGAGATTGAACATACATTTGGTTTGATTGCAATAGACATTTTCATCAATAAATGTAAAGCAATGGCAAACAAATACTATAAATTAATAAATAAAGAAGACATGGCAACAAGCAACAATACTTACAAAATTGTTACATTGAGACGCAAAGAATAAGAAACTAATTTAACCCCTAACCCATTTAACCCCTAAACCATAAACCTCTAAACCTCTAAAACCTAACCCCATTAGCCCCTAACTTCTAACCCCTAAAATCCTTAACTACTAAATCCCTTAACCCCCTAAACCCCTAACCCATTTAACCCCCTAAACCCTAAACCTATAACCCCTTAACCCCTAACCCATTTAATCTGTAATCCCTAAACCCCTAACGCATTTAACCCCCTAAACCATAAACCTCTAAACCTCTAACTGGCCATTTAACCCCTAAACCCTTAACCACTAACCCTTAAACCCTTAACCCCTAACCCATTTAACCCCCTAAACCCCTAACCCATATAACCCCCTAAACCCTAAACCTCTAAACCCTTAACCCCTAACCCCTTAAACCCTATTTCCCAACTAGCCTAACCCATTTAAACCCTTAAAACCCTAACCCATTTAACCCACTACCCTAACCCTTCACCCCAAAAATCCTTAACTACTAAATCCCCTAAGCCCCTAAACCTCTAAACCCCTATAACCCATTTAAACCCCTAAACCCTAAACCCCTAACCCCTTAACCCCTAACCCCTAGCTAAAATCCTTAACTACTAAATCCCCTAAGCCCCTAAACCTCTAAATGCACGCCTAACCCATTTAACCCAAGCCTAGCCCCATTAACTTGTCATGGACCCTTAACCCTAAAATCACTTAAGCACTAAATCACCAAACCCCACCAAGCACGATCTAAAACGCTAGCCCATTTAACCCCCTAAACCCCAAACATCTAACCCCTAAACCCCTTAACCCCTTGATCTGCTAGGGGTCGGTTACCTTGATATTAATGGTGGTGTATTCATACTCCTTCTGAATAACCAATAAGGGTCAAGGAAATTGACCAATATGTTGTCAAGTTTGATCTTATCCATCTCTGGGGTAAGCTTATTTTTGGCTAACTCCACTGCTTTTGATCTCAATTTTTCCAATTGCTTCCTTGTCTCATATGATACCTAAGCCTTTGCCTTTCTCTTCCCTTATAATTTTGTAATAGTGTCATAGTGATGTTCACCAACTTCTTTGGAAAGCCTTCCTAGTAGAAAATACTTGCGACCTGGCTGAAGATAGAGCATCTGGAATGACCATTCTCTTCCCCTAACCCCTAAGCCCCTAATCCCTAATCCATTAACCACTAAATCATTATTCACCTAACCCCTAACTGCACCTAAATCCCCTAACCCCTAAGCCCCAAATCCCTAATCCCTTAACCCATTTAATCCCTAATCCCTAAACCCCTAACCCATTTAACCCCCTAAACCCTAAACCTATAACCCTTTAACCCCTAACCCATTAAACCTTAATTCCCAACCCCTAACCCATTTAACCCCCTAAACCATAAACCTATAACCCCATAACACTTTCGGGTCGGGTCATTTCGGTTGAGTGCGCCTTGGCTTAGCATTCGGGTGTTGCCCCTAACCCACATTAGTCGAAGTAATTTCCCTCGATGGGAATCAAATTTCTCTTGTTGCATTTCATTTTAGGTGTCTCACTCAGTTCGGTCAGCTGCATTCCATTAGGGGCATGGATCATATGACGGTAGGGTATTTCTCACTCTGTTCCTCATGTCTCATACTTGGGGCTAGTTCTGTTCATTAAAATCATTTACGGTCATTTTTGGTCTCAACCTTGGCAAAGAGTCATTTTAAAGTTTTTTAGGTTCATTAGGCCCTAGGTTTTATCAATCAGGTCTCAAGATGCATAATAATGACCAACGGGCATGAGGAAGCTTCAAATAAGGTTTCACTGCAAAAATTTCATCATCATAATGCTTGATAACGATTTTTCTTCAAAACTCTGTTTTGAAGAAAAATTGTCTATTTTATCTGTTTGTAATAATGCAATGTAATTTTTAAGTTCCTCAGTTGTAATAATGCTCCATCGGCAGCCCTGGTCACCTTTGCCAAAACTCCATGCCATCCATCCCTGCAAAACAGACAAGAAACTCATCATTCAGTCCAAAAATAAAAAAGCTAGCAAAACAGAGTTCTTTTGAAAAAGTGCCAAAGTTTTTAAACATTGTAAAGTGGGTTTTTTCAAATCAAAAATTAAAATCTATGGTATATATAAGATATTTCCAAATTCAAAACTCCATTTGCATGCCAAAGACATCAATGAGCCAAGAGAAATCGTGGAGGAGCGAAGCCAGCATTGGAAGGCCGAACTGTGTTGAAATTAAGGGGCGCGGCGCACTGGGCAACTGTAGCAGTGCATAGGGCCGCTCTTCTCCGTGTGTTTTTGAACTATCGCAGCGCATTGAAGGGGCGCAACGCACTGGGTAGTGGTTGCGGCGCATTGAGCCGACACCCAAATTTTTGTCATTGCTTCCAAAAACTCCAATCGATTCGGTCAATCTTGCTCCAAGTAAGTTCATGTGACTTTTTAGTTGTCATTTACAAATGTTTGAAGATGGATTATGAGAGTTTAAATGCAAAACTCAAAAGCTATCATCTTGTTGAGAGTTGCTCCCTTAGAGTTTTGAAGTTGGAGTTTTAAAATTGATTTTGGTGCCAAACTTTTTCATTCCCAATCTTGTTTATTACTCCCTCTTACTGTCATACTATCATTACAGTCCATCCCCTATTCCCCTACATCCCTAAAGCCACTCATACTCATCTCATTCCCATTATCCCTATCCCATTTACAAAATTTCTCCAAATCCCAAGTTTATCCTAAAAAATCAAGTGGCTGTCCCTTGTCCCTAGATTTGTCAAATCACAAGTTTTCAAAAGGCAAATTCCACTTGACAAAACTTCATTGTCCCCACTGCCCTATTTCCCCACAGTCCCTCCCACACTACCATACATTTGGAAATTAAAACAAAAACACCCAAATTCTCATTTTCATCTCATACAAGCCAACATACACCTTGCATAGACTTTGGACATCATGGAGACAGATATTGATACATCATATGACCGAGATAGTGATTCCACCACTGAGCTACATGCACCTAGAAGGCCTCGTAAAGGTGGCAGACATGTGAGAGAGGAGCCCACCTCATTGACTGAATTGCAGGCTTGTCCACTTGCCATGGCATGTTTTCGAGAACAATCATGCTATCAATTTTGTGAAATGATTGCTAGGATCCATCATCATCAGGAGTTGGCTCGTTTGTTTGTATTGCATTTACATGATGGTCAGGTAACTCTTGCTGGTGTAAATTTCACTTTGACACCGGAAACTATTTCTCAAGCAACCGGAATACCGAATGTGGCTGAACAGTGGAAAAAAAGATAGCAGGTGGACAAAGTGCATTATGAACCATACATCGGGCCTAGCTTTGTGAGGCAACTCAGCAGGGTGTTCCCATTCTGGTTCCTAAAGGAATCCTATGTGCCTTTGATGAAACTCATTATCAGATATTTCAGTTGTGAGAGCCGGTTTTCACGCCTCTATGCCTACCACATCAGGTTATTGATGCATTTCACCAGAGTGAGGATGATGAACACACCTTATTTCATGTGTCGGAACATCGAGAGAATGACCACTCTTGTGCAGAGGAAAACACCCGAGCAACAGTACACCAGTATTTATCACTATGCACTCATCAAGATCGTGGTTGTACATTAGCTTGGATTGCAGGGTATTTCATGGGAGGATTTCATTTCCCATGATTTCTTCACAAGTCCTCAGGTTCCTCCGGAGGTTGTCTATGATGCAGGTGAACCTTCACATCAGTATGGAGGTCAGGGGGTATAGACTACTAGTGTGCCGACATATGTCACTTATCAGAGAGGCACAAGAGGATTATTTGCAGCAGCCCGACGAGTACTATCTCCACCTGGGGTGGAAGGGGTCTCGTTGTCGTCATCAGCAGCACAGGTACAGGTACAGGACAGAGGTAAGAGGCCTATGTAGGATGAGGGCCCTTTAGGAGGCCAAGACACAGGTTTCATACTGATTGATGAGGATTTGAGCTCTCCAAGCTCAAAGTTGAGAGAGACCATTCAGGAGCAGAAGGCAGAGATAGACACATTGACCGTCAAGTTGCAGAGAGCCCAATGGATCATAAAATACCTGGAGAAGTGAAACAAACAGTTGGAAGATCAGCAAACAATCATGGATTTGCAAAACATCTGTGAGAACCGGCAAGCTGCCCAAAGAAGCCAAACCAAGATGACATCCATTGAGCGGGAGATTGAGGCTGATAGAGAGACTTGGCTTGAGAGGGTCAATATTCATCTTGAGAAGCTGTTGAAAAAGGAAAACAAGGAAAAGAACATGCTAAGGCACATGAAGAACCATTATTGGACGCGAAATCATGTTTGCAAAGCGAGGATCAAGATCCTGAAAGCAAGACTAAAGAAGGCACTAAAGCGTCGCAAAAGGCATGATAGACTCCAAATTTTGGCCGAAGCTTCTTTGGCCCAGTATAGCACTTGATGGTGGAAATTCAGCCCAAATTTCAAGAAATTTGGGAAACTTTTTGTCAATTTTGAAATTTTTGGCCTTAAAATAGATTTTCCCACCTGACGCGTAGCGCCACTTGGCGCGCGCTTATAATTGGCAGCTCCTCTTGAAGAAAACTTTGCATTTCTAGATTTTTCATCAAAATTTATGCATGCCTATCCATTACGTAAGGATTTTGACAAGTTTTGGGTTGCCTGAAGGGTCAAAAACACCCTAAAAATGACCTTTCTGCCACTTTTTGGACACACAGGAAGCAGTGTTGGGAGATTTGATTTTTTGAGGGGAAAATGGCAACCAAATTCAGAAATTCCACTTGGGCTGGAAATCAGATAGGAATAGATTTCCAACGAGCTATCCTGCACTCAATATGGACTTTGGGAAGGCCCTCAAAATCAGCCTCAAAGTGGCATTACGCATAGAGATTTCAGGCGCGACACATTTGGAAATTTGGCCTAATTTTCACTCAGCAGTTCAGATTTTCGTCTAGTTTTGGCCAGTTTGAATTTTTTATCCTCATATGTACAACTCTTGATGTAAATTGATGTAATTTCATGAATTTTATGTAATTTTGGCACATTTTTACTCATTCAAGTAGATTCATTTACCAAAAAGTGAAATGTAACTGAATGAATCAGTTTCCTATCTTATAGAGGCAAGCTGTTTCATTGCCTATTTTCCAGTTCTTAGTTTAGATCTTGTTGAAACAGCTCCTAGAATGGTGAGCTCTACCCCTATAGGCACGGGGATGAGTTAGGCTGGTCTATATCTTGTAGTTCTTCAGTCATTTTCAGGGTTGGACACTTGGGATTGCTTGGCACTTCATTGTACATTTCATCTCTACAATTTTGGCAAAGAATAGACCAGGGTTTGCAGCACTCTTTGGGATCCATGTGGCTCTATGTTTTGATGGTGTGTTTCTCTCAGTGATTGTAAGTTTACTGATGTTTCATGTGTACCATTTCCCTTCCTATTTTCTTCTTAAATTAAACAAATGAGTGATAAAGGTGGAATTCATTAGATTGCTTTGCTCTGCCTTGAGTTTTGTTTAATTTTCCATGTTTTCATCTGTTTGAAGAGGATTATTGAAATCCTCTTGCCCTCTTCAGCTCCTCACTGGTCTTAACTATCCATTCATTCAATCTAAAGCATCCAAACAATTTCCTTCCTTGCCCCATTCAGAACTTTGCAAAAACTAGGCCTCATCCCCGGACCCAAAACTGCATTTCCCTTTGATTCCAACAAAACCCCCAAAATCAAAATCAAACTCTTTTGCTTATATACCTAGCCTAAAATCATCCTTTTCAAGTCATCTCAAGCCTTATTGATTATCTTTGTTGAGATTGACCCGGAGAGAGCCCTCTCCTGATCTGGTAGGGCTAGCTACCAGACTGAGCGTGGTTTGATGTTACCCTGAACTCTGCCTTCTTCATCCTGAGGAAGATTTGGGCTATAATAACTCCCCAATCCCTAATCCCTTAACTACTAACTCATTATTCGACCCCTAACACCTAAATGCACCTAAATCCCCTAAACCCTAACCCCCAATCCCCTAAGCCCTCCAAATTCGAATTAGATTTGAAGAAGTAATTGTTTTCTTACTTCTGTCTAATTCACTATATACTCAGATAACTCGTAGCCATATCTTATAGGCCCCATTCACTTACGAAGGTTCCCCAAAATCTGCCTCCAATTTGGTTGATCTTGCTCAGCTTGAAAATTTTGAATTTTCATTGATGATTGATTTTCCTCTCAGCCCTTGATCTGCTAGGGGCCAGTTACCTTGATATTAACGGTGGTGTATTCATAATCCTTCTGAATAACCAATAAAGGGTCAAGGAAATTGACCAATATGTTGTCAAGTTTTATCTTATCCATCTCTGGGGAAAGCTGCTTTTCGGCTAACTCCACTGCTTTTGATCTCAATTTTTCCAATTGCTTCCTTCTCTCATATGATACCTGAGCCTTTTCCTTTCTCTTCCCTTCTAATTCCCTAATAGTGTCATAGTGATGCCAGCCAACTTCTTTGGAAAGCCTTCCTAGCAAACAATACTTGTGACCTGGCACCTAAATCCCCTAACCCCTAACCCCCAATCCCTAAACCCTTAACCACTAAATCATTATGATCTCCCTAACCCCAATCCCTAATCCCTTAACCACTACTAAATCATTACTCCCTTAACCCCTAAATGTACATAGATCCTCTAACCCCTAAGCCCCCAATCCCTAACCCCTTAACCTGCACTAACTCATTATTCTAGTCCTAACCCCTAACCGCTAAACCCTAAACCTCTAACCCCTAATCTCCTATTCATCGAACCCCTAAGCCCCTAAAAAATATGCCATGAAAACCCTCCAAAAAATTCTTAAATGATGGGAATTCCTATTCAATGTGCGTGAAGCTAGTCATGGAATGTGACAAGTCATCCAAGATACATCCAAATATTTGATTTGTGCCTTGGGGAATGTGAAATAACTGGTAAGATACAATCATTGGTTCGAAACTATGCGGGAAAAATTCCAGCCAAGCTAAGGGATGGTGTGGCCTAGGTTGGATGCGATCCCTAGGTGATTTTGACGGCTTAAAATCCCTTGGTTCATGGCTACTCAAATCACATGTTAGGCATGCAACTCATCTCAAAACTCACAATACCTAACAAAATAAAAGTAATGAATTAATGCACAACTTATTTATTTCCTGGGCATATGTCTAGGTATGTTGACATAATTTATTTACTTATTCATTAGGAATAATATATAATGGTTCAATATATGGAACATTAGAATTTTAAATATGAATATTTGTATTTTCAAAAGTTTGCATATAAGGATTAGAATATGCACTAAAAGATTTGTGTGACATATCATTATGTATATTATTATTATCATTCATACAATACAACCCTCCCACTCATTATGTATATTATTATATGATTATGTATATTATTATCATTCATATATTATTATTATTATTAGATTTTATACCTATTCAATTTTTTTTTCCCGCTCTGCTTGTTCCACCTATTCAAATTTTCTTAATTGACCTATTCAATTTTTTTTTCCCACTGTGTGCTTGTTCGACCTTTATGCCTTCTTTCCCATGATTCCATTCTTCCCTATGATGCTTGATTTTTTCCAGATTCTTGCAAAAGCATGGACGCTTTGAAACCCTAAAGCGGCCACAGTCCATTAACAGCTCGAAAGCCATAGTAGTTGGTGGAGATATTTTGAGTTTTTCCGATGTTCAAAAATCCGTGGGAGATCTGAAGAGAAATCGATCATGGAAGAATGCTCTCTTCTTCTGGAAGAATCAGATTGGTATTTCCCTTGTTTTACCCCATTCAAATTCATTATTTTCTTCTACGATATCTTGGTTATGAGATATAGATGGTTGTAGGTCTGAATTTATACACCCTATCTTTTGTGGGTCTGTTCAAATTATAGGGATGTGTATTCTTCTCCCTTGAACTAACCCAATAAACTTTGAGGCTATAGGCGAATTGAGGGCGAATTGTAGAATATAGCGAGGAACATAACACAACAAAAGGGTTTTAAATTATTGTGGCACTTAAATGGCCAGTGCAGTAGCATAACAATGTGGTTCAACCCTAATAAGCACCAGAGGATCTACTTTAAATCTATTTTTGGTAGCTGGAAACATCGAGATAGAAGATCTTCGAAGAAAAACCATTTTATTTAAAAACATATTAAAAATCATAACAATAAATGAAAAATGGAAAACTGCAAGGCCCTAAATCCCTAACTTTTTCCTATAAAATATCCCTTCCCCCATCCTAAAACATAAGAATTTAACTTTCTCATAGGGTTTTGCATTTTATAATTTATAAGCAAGATTTGGAGAAATATACATTTAGAAATATCAATTTTCTATGTTTCTGGTTCATGTTTTTTATAGATTATTTCCCTGTATCTGGGTTCTAACATTTTAAAATTCCTCAAATCTGTAAGATTTACCATGCATGATGAAAATCACCATTAAATCTAGAAACTGTGTCAAGTTTCTTCTGTAAGCATTTTACCGATCCATGGATTTACATTGGAACAAACTTGGCTTTTGGCAAAGCTAGATCTCACTGTTTTGGTTATTTTTTAGTTATACTCCACGACAAAATCTTGAGAGTTTTGTTTTCCTCCTCTTGTCTTTCACTTTGTCGATGATAAGAAGAGCTATACTGAATTTTGTTTTCTAGTTTGGCATAAATTTCTCCAAAATTTATTAAGGAAATTAGTATCCCTGTCATTAGTAACAATTTTGCAGACCATGCAACATTTTCTTTGAAAAATAGCACACCTATTTTGTTTCAGCACTAGTATTTTTACATGAAATGAAATGGGTTGTTGGAGATGGCTTTATTTCTACTTTGAAGACCTATATGCTATGCACATTTTCAATGGACATATGAGCCTAGTTAGTTTGAAGAATAAGATAAACAACAATGTATTAAATAGGAAAAAAATCAAAGTAATAAATAGATGGGTTGTTGGTGAGCATGTGATACACATGCATAAGTGGCCGAAAGGCGGTAAATAGGTCGATGAAACTCCAATTTGTTTTCGAAGTCTTGTCCTTGGTTTCATTTATTACTCCCCTATGGATACTCCTTCATGGCTGCAATGGAGGCACTTGAGGGATTGTAATCATCAAGACTTGGTGGTTGACCTTTGGGGGCCTTGATGAGGTTGGGGCGCTTCTCTGAGCAACACTTATCCTTACAAAGGAAGGATTGTGAAGAAAAATGATCCAAACAAGAGTAATATATACATAAAAAATATGTTAAATTATTTAAATCGATATAGTGGAAGGTGTAGAACAATTTTTTTCTTATGATTTCTGCATTAAAAGGATGCTGAAATAATTGATCAGAAATGTTTTTGATAACGCCAATCTTCATTTTTATGCTGGCCATTAATTTCCACTCATAATAATGAGTTTTTATCAATATAGACCGTGGATCCAGCAACAACTATAATGACTCAAGCATTGGCTTTAAATGGCTTTCAAACAATAGAGTCACCAAAATAGGACATTAATAAACCATTGAAAATCTGAGGCTTCTCACCTGGTTAACAACTCTAAGGTATCGAGAGATACGTTAAGAAATATTTCTATGTGTTTCTTGTCTTAAAGAGAAGAACATATTCACTGTTGGTTCCACCTATTGAAGATCCAGGATCTATGTTTTTGCAGATCCAGGTTGTTGGCATGCGGATTAGACCCAGGGTTCAAGCTCCCTAGCCAAAAAAACCCCATAAGCATTGACACTTTCAATCTCCAGAGGCTGGAGAAGGTCTCACCCGAGACACTTACAGGAAATGCAGAACCATCTGATGATGATTTTTTGCAAAGGATGAAGCACTCTAGATTCTAGAATGTCAAAAATAAAACCATTATCTTTCTATATCTCAGAAAATCCCAACACAAGTTCCAATTCCATAGTGATGTCAACCCAAGGTCCATTTGGTACTAGCAAAACCTATATACTCTTATATTCTTCAAACTTCCTTTGGTAAACTGGCAAGTTGGACAAAATGGCACATTCTTATCCACATCCCTATGCATGTGATCTGAGCACCCATATGTAATATTATTGGACAACTGAGGATTAAAGATAGTATATATGAATTACTATGAAATTCATAGTCAAACTGTCAAATGTAGTTAGCAAACTAGCACATCCCAACGGACAAGAAACTAACAATATTAAATAAACAATATCGACAGATATCTCAAATAGTGCTCAATTGATATTGCAATATCAATTACAAATTTACAATACAATGTAGTTTCAGAGTGTTATACTGAATTTAGAGAATATTGGGCCACAGACTACGATCATAACTCTATGACTTATAAGACTAGAGATACCTTATGCAGAAAGGCATATGAAGGGTGTTTTGGAAAATTTAGTATGAACTTGTGAGATTGTGAGAGTGGAGATGCTTGAAAATCGATGTCAAGTTGCTAGAAGTTTAGTCTTGCTGATGTTCAATGCTTGAGAATGAAAGAGAGAGAGCCTGAGCATAAGGGATTCAAATGATGATGCAATAATTCCAATACAATAATCACATACAATATTTATAGGTGAATAAGTTCTAACCATCAATTGGAGCCATTGGCACTTCAATTGCATAATAGCTGGAAGCTGCAAAAGTTCATCATCTATGTTGTTTACTTACTAATTACTATGATGGCCATATTTCATTTTGCCACAATGGATTGTCTTAATATTCTATGTCAGTGTTGTTTGTATTTTTTCGATGCTATTGTTGTTTGTTTATTGCAATGGTGCTTCTCTTTTCTCTGTCCATTATGCGATTGTAAGAATACTATAAAGGGTTTATTGTTTTAGTCCTAAGGCCAGCAAAAAGGGTCATTAGCTCCTTAATAAATGCTATATTTAGAGGGGACGGTGCTGGTGTTTCCCAATTCCCATTGAATGTACTTAATTTGAAAGCTATAACAGGGGTGCATTTTATGTCTAATTGGGTGTGGAAATAAATATACCTGTAGCCAACATTTCATTTTTTTTTAAACATTTGTAATCAAGAATAAAAAGCTCCAACATGTCGTGTGTGGCTTTCAAACATATAATGTATCAATAAGTATGATGCTTAAATATTTATTACTATATTTTCCACTGCAATCCTTGAATCAACACTTGTCACAAGCTTGGAATTTGTGGTTGTTGAGGGAGACTTTGGTGCTGCCTCAAATTGAAAGACTTAAATACATATTTCTGAGCTCAAAATAGGTCCTACAAGCCTTACTTGAAAACATTGTTGAAGTGATCTATCCAGTCCCGATCGAAATTTGTGTATGAGGATTCTTATGGCTTGCAGGAGTAACATCAGGCTTGGTAAAAGATCTAAAAAAGAAGACAATCATTCTGATGGACAATTCCAATAGATTCAGTTTTTGATCTAGCCATTGGTGTTGCACTGGGAATTTCCATGCCATGACACAATTTTATGCCTAGCACCATGATCCAACACAATTTATATTGATATCTTAGCTATGTTAAGAGTTTAGGAGCCATCATTTTCTTATCTCCATTCTTCTTAGTGCTCATATTATATCTATTGAAATGTTGAGTCATTAGGTCCTTACTTTTGCAGAGTACAAGCACAAGAAGAACCAGTCTAACTTGAATTGAATTCTCAACCACATCATTGTTATTGTTAGCCTCGCTCAAAAGTTTTTGGAGAATCATATTAATTGCTATGAGTGTTTCGTTGATGGATCCCATAACTAATATTATAATATAAGTAGTTTCAAAATAAAATAAATATACCTGTTTCATTTATATCGCATAACTAGACTAGCTATTGGTTGAGTATCTGAAATTGCAGGACTAGGCTAAAGCTAAGAGAAATCATGAAATGTTTTTTGCAAATTTTTTTCAGCCCAAGTACTCCATGGCCTGACTACTAGCTGTTTCCTAATTTCCAGTCAGGTTGTCAAGGCCGAGATGTGAGTCAACTAGTTTATGGTTAGGAGTTATTAATTATATCATAACCACAGTAGTTCTTACAGAGAGGCTAACCTCAAAGTCATTGGTGAACCAAATTTGGGATTATCCCTTACGCACATGGTGGGGCATGAGTTCTAAAAAAAGGACTAAGGCTTGGGTGTAGACATAAGGCTTGGGTGTAGCAACTCATTTTCACATACATATTTGTCTGGAGTTTCTAGAGAAACATTACAGAGACTCTCAAACAGTGCCAAACACCAGTGGAGGGAAATTTTAGAGCCTTTTCTAGGCAACTGCTGCAACCCACTGCATAGAAATAACCGACCACTTTCCCATCTTCCTTCCCTTAGAATAACCCTCGCAACCACATGAATTCATTATAAGTTTGAGGAGCATTTAATTCATGTATTTTATTATGGAAAAAATGAATATGTCAAATTGTGCCCCATCAGTAAATCAGATCATGCGGTTGCAATTGAAGAACACGATTGAAATGTCTGTGTTGTATGGTGTTTATGTGGTATTCCAACTTGCAATTTTGGGGTCTCTGTTGAACACTTATTCTGACTCTCCATCTCACCACAAGAGTTGTGGAAATGACATCTCCTGGGTTCCTCTACATGTCTATCTATCTACTTTTGTGAGCCTATCCACCTTTCTTGCTCTCGCCTCCGCATTAATAACAGAAACCCACCTGGACTTCAAACAAAGTTGGGAAACCCTATTAAAAAATGCTTCTGGCGGTCTGATAAGTACAGATGATGAAGATATAGAAAATGGACATTATCTATGTTCAGGTTCTTTGAGTTATATGGACTATTCTTCGCCTTACAGGGTCATTCTCTCATTTTATGTGCTTGTCTCCTTTGTCCATCTCTTCAACACATCCAGGTGTTTACTCTGCTGAAATTATCTCTCTCTTTCAAATCTTAATTCTGCTCTCTTCTCCTGCACAGTCACATATATTGGTAACATATGTATGAATTTGTAATCTATAGATGTATGTAGTAGATGGGAGATATTTATTTTCCTGACGTTTCATTTTTTTTTAAACATTTGTAATCTGTCATCGGAAGACCGACACCTTGAAGCATTGGTATTGCGACACTTGATGGCGGAATTTTTTTTAAATGTTTATCAAAGAGTCGGAAGACCAACGCTTTATACATCGGTATTGCGACAGTTTTTAGCATTGGTATTGCGACACATTATGGTGGATTTTTTTTTTAAATGTTCAACACAGTGTCGGTCTTCCGACGCTTTAGACGTTGGTATTGCGACACTATTGGTGTCAGTATTATGTCTAAGGAGAAACTTATGCACAACATCGGTATTGCGACACTTCATCAATGCATCGGTATTGCGACACTTCTGAAAAGCGTCAGTATTACGACACTTCTGCAGAGCGTTGGTATTGCGACACTTTGGCAAAGCGTCGATATTGCGACACTTCATATGCGTCGGTATTGTGACACTTTGCAAAACGTCAGAAAAATTGTTGCTCTTCCGACACTATATTGAAGTGTCAGAATTGCAACGTAATGGCTAACCATGTTTTGTCCGGTCTCAAACTGTCGCTCTTGCGATGACTATGTGTCGAAATAGCGACGAAGTGGTCGTCGGAAATTAGGCCAAATTTACTAGTGATGCTTATAACCAGCATAATAACAACATAAATACCATGGATACAACAACAATAGGATCCACATATATACCAGTACATTTATACATAAAATACCAAAGGAATGAACTTATCATTAAAGAAGGTGAAACCAACCAGAGATGGGACTTCTACATTCCACCCGACCATATATTGGTTGAGCCAAATCTCTCTTCAACCAATCACCCTTGTGCCATATTCCAAGCATGAATGTGGGATCTCATAAAAGAAATCAATCAAAACCAATTCAGGGCTTTCAGAGGCCAAACCACCTCAACCCTCAACCATTGATTTCACCTCACGGTCGGACATCAAAACCATCACATATTGGTATGTACCCAAGCTGTTCCAGGGCTCCAGATTGTTTTTTCCAACCAGGGCTTCCAGGACTAGTAAATCAACCCCAACTATTACAATGGTTCCAGAGAATTTGTCCAACCAGGGCTTGCAAGACTGGTAACTCAACCTACCTAGGGCTTCTAGAGTTTTTTTCCAACCAAGGCTTCCAAGGCTAGTAATTCAACCCACAGTTTTCCATCGGGATTCCCAAGTGTTTTTCTAACCAAGGCTACCAGGAACTAATAACTCAACCAACAGTAAGAGTAACATGAGAAACAACCAGAAAAAAACAATGAACTGAACCCACAACACCTTGGCTATCCATGAACTGGAAAGGCTAGGAAAATCCACTTCCAATCCATGCAATATTCCATGCCAATGACAAATCATAACCATGAAACCACATGCATATACCATGCATGCAAACAATAGTGAGGAAAACATACATGTAACTTGGTACCTAAACTCGGAACCTGATGTAGATGTTTATCTCAATGTCCTCCTGCACTTTCCTGCTCTTCCTTTTCCTTCTTGATCCATATCTCTAAGTATGCCATACTCCTCTAAGAGTACTCCAAGAAAAATCTAAGTATCCAAGAGTATGAGAGAGAGAGAGAGAATATAATGAGAGCCTTAAATGTGATAAAAAGCTTGCCAACTCATCCACATAATACTTTTTATCAATGAGCCCACTATTTTCTTCATTTTCCATTATTTTCCTTCATTTTCATCCTCACATGAAACCTGTGACCTCTCATCTCCCTCTTCTCCTATTTTCCATTATTTTCATAAATAAATGTGCCAAATAATGCCTCATGCCATTCCAATCCTTTTCCATTTCCTTTGCCAATTTCCTTAGCCATACTAAACCTAAGTGAACACCCACTAAGATGTTTCTCCCAACATGCATCTTGGAATACATTTATTATCAACCATGGCTATTATTTTTAACTTTTATTCCATGGAATTTTCACCAAGGTCATTACAGAACCCTCCCCCTTGTGGGAACATTGTCCTCTGTGTGCAATGCCACCTTCAAACCAACAAACCATTGAAAATAGAACATATTGCCTATGGATATTTATAACACATCTCATTGCAATATTTACAATGTATAACCTTCTCAAAAGAAAAATTTATCATGGCAATCATACTGTGTACTAGAGCTTTATAACACAATTCATTACGATATTTACAATAATATACGCATATGCACATTTTCTCAACCATCAAATAAAAGGTTACGATGCATGAATCTGCAACAAGGGAATCTAGAAGCTCACACCTCCATCCTCAAACTAATACCAGGATTCGCTTCCTTCTCAGGAAATCTAGAATCCACTACCAAATTGAAAGTTGCATCCAATGTCCACTGCTACAATCCTGTACTATTGTACCCTTAGTGAATATTTATCGACTCATTGCTCCAGGGAAAACTCCTAATGTGCATCTGATTCCATCTAGAAATGTTAATGACCCAAAAAAATCCATCCTCGACCTTCCCTTCTCTATTATACAGACCCTAGGCAATTTGGTCACCCCCTTTTGTGTACTCACATAGCTTCCAAGTTCCGCTGGCACCCCCATCTTGTGTAATCCATCCCTTGGAAAGGCTTCCTCACATTAGAAGATAAAAAAACCAAGGTATATACCTACCGAAAAAACATCACATCGATCATAGCATTCTCATGAAAATCAATGGACACTATTGGGTACTAGTGCCCCACAATGACCCTACTCATGAAGTGCTTTACCAGCATATTGTTGCATGTTTCAATTCCTTTTGTTGTTTTTTCTAATTCTTGGAATCGGTTTCAACCACCCAACCAACAATTTCCATGCTTTCCTGTACCAAGAACATAACTGCCATTTAGATTCAAAATATATTCAAATAAATTCAAATCATACCTCATTGGTGGCTCATCAATAACGTACACTTGCAATCTAGTTCAATTCCTATCACAACAAGTCGAACTAGTTGTTTGATCAATCATCAAGTATAAACATATCACAACTGGTTATCTCTAAATGAAACCATCATAAATTAAAGTCATGAATCACATGAAATCATCATAAACCATAATCATAAATCACATGTAACCATCATAAGTTAGAATCATAGATCACATGCATAATAGAACTGAAATAAGATATCGATACTTATCCTTCATTGGTCCTTACTTTTGCTTTTGTTCTTTTGGTACACACAAAAAACCAGTTTCCACACCTGGCAAGCGCCCAATGCCTTTTCTTCTCCTTAATCATGTACACATACACATAATGTACATCACAACACATACACCCACATAAGCCATATAAACCCATACAATAAATGCACCCAAAATGACATATGACACATACACCTACACCTAATGTACAATACAACAAAATACACACGCCTACACTGACATATGACACATACACCTACACCCGGTGTATAATACAACACAATACATATGCCTGCACCTACATACAACACATACACCTACACCTTGTGTACAATACAACATAATACATATGTGATCCGGATTCATGCAAGAATGCAACAAAATACACATATAACTATAAATATAAATATGCAATGGAAATAACACTTCATTTCATTAATATCAAAGAGCTGAAATTGGCTTACACACAGAATGGAAATAAACTAGCTAGGGCATTGGTAGTTGCTCTTTGAGAAGAGATGTGATGGCTACAGGCCCCTGAACTATGTTACAATGAGACTCGAGGGCCTATTTATTATTTGGAAACAATGGAAAACCCTAAACATCCAAAACCCTAACCCTAGGAGATGAAGCGCCAAAACTATGGGCCCCATTTGGGTAAATTGGTGTTTCAACTTCCCAAGGAAGTAAATTTGGCATACAATCTCCATTTGACGCAAATCGTACCTTGTTAGAAATATATATCCAAGGAATGCTCACTGGTCCATGGACCCATGTTTCTTCTAGTTTTCCCAAAAACGTCATTTAGGGCCTCAAAACGGCTCTGGAAGTTTAGGACACGAAAAACTACTAAAAATAGTAAGTTATGCCGAAACTAAAAAAAATGAAAGAGAAAATGGTGGGGCCCCAAGTGGAATAGGCGGGTGGCCACAAATATCCACCTGGATCATTCCTTCCCCCTTAGGAAGCAATGGTCCCCATTGCGTTGAGTTCCTCCATGAGATGAGGAAACTGCTGCTGAACTTGGTCCCTGGTGAACCACTTGCCTTGCAGGAGTTGGCCACCTTTGACAACCCAATACAGTTGGATCTTCTGTTGGTGAGTTTTATTGATTTTCATGTCCATGATACAATATTTGGTGGCCCTTTCCATGCAGTCTGGGTTTAACTCTGGTTGTGTGAGTTTTTATGCAATGTCAGAGGTGTCCAGTAGAGGTGGGAAGTAGGGATGAAGGCGGTCCACATTGGATACTAGGTGTAGACCAAGGAATGATGGAATATTGAGCTCGAATGCATTGTTCCCTATAGCCTTGGTGATGGCGTATGACCCATATCGAAGCGAGCAAAGCTTGCGGTGGGGTCTAGTGAGGCACTCCTTCTGGGAATGTAGCCACACTTTGTTACCCACCTAGAAGTTGTGTGGCACCCGATGTTGATCATGTCTTTGCTTGTACTTAGCGTTGGATCTGTCCAATATTTAATGAACCTATTGGAAGATGTTTTGAATGCACTCGATGAAGCTATTCTCTTTGTCAACTTCAGACTAGACATGAGTCGAATCAGCTTGCGTAGCCGAAAATGGCATGGCTACATCAATGGGGTACAGAACGTGTTTTGGAATCCAGAGCCCACACAAGAAAGCGCCTATGCTCGGTTAAAACGTGGACAGCAGGATTTTCCTTGTGTTGCACATATGGGAGGATCTCATCAGGTATGTGCATCTTGATTCCAACACAGATTGGCACATGCGCGAGTGTCTCGGTGATGATGTTAGTTGACATCTCTTTAAGCACATTTGCTGTGGAAAGTTTAGGTCTTGATGAGCTTGTTGTCTAGCATTAGACGAGGTTGGACAAAATATCTTTGAGGAACCTTCTATCTTTGATACGAGATAGAGAATATTTGTAGGATCCCAAAGAGGCAAACCAACTCATTCATAGAAAAGTTTAGCATTGGCTTCTGCTATGATATTCTTCTTGTAGGCCACGATAATGGCCATATTCAAGAATCTATCGATGACCACAAAAACACAATAATTTCCATGCTTATTAGAAGGAAGGCCCAACATATAATCCATGGATACATATTCCCAAGGTCAACTAGGGGTAGGTATTGGAGTATATAACCCTTGCTTCTTCATGATTGGTTTGGAAATGGTGCAAGCAGTGCAGGATCTAATGCACTTCCCTACATCTTGTCGAAGGTTCGGCCAATAGAAATAATTTTACAGTACTGCCACATTTTCTCGACCTTGAAATGCCCAGCGACTCGACTGTAGTGTGCTTCACATATCATCTTGGCACGCTTGCTTGAAGGAACACAAATGTGTCCCAGGTGACATAACAGTGCATCTTGGAGGTGAAAATTTGGAACTTGCATACCCCCGAAGAGTGCCTTGTATGTGTGGTCGAATTCTGGATCGTTCTTGTAGAGAAGTGGCCAATCAAAAGTCTCATGCCCACAAGAGTTGATAATGGTGGTTAGCGCCATGACCAGTGGTTGGCTGAGGTAGTCTGCAACATTATTGGTCCTACCCTACTTATAATTGATGTTCAAATGAAACTGTTGCATATATGTGTACCACTTCTGATGGCGATCATTCTACAACTTCCCTTGTGTTTGTATGAACTGCAGGGATTGGTGGTCTATGTGGATGATTGTCTCCTTCCCCAAAATGTAATATTTCCATTGTTGACAAGGCTACACAATGGAATACATTTCTTTGTCATGGGACTGTGTCGGACAATGTCTGACTATGGTTTTCCACTAGATGCCCCTGTTGAGTAAGAACTTCCCCAATAGCATAGCTAGAGGCATCTATCTCGATACAACAACAATAGGATCCACATATATACCTGTAAATTTATACATAAAATACCAAAGGAATGAGCTTCTCATTAATGAAGGTGAAAACCAACCAGAGATGGGACTTCTACATTCCACCCGACCATATATTGGTTGAGCCAAATCTCTCTTCAACCAATCACCCTTGTGCCATATTCCAAGCATGAATGTGGGATCTCATCAAAGAAATCAATCAAAACCAATTCAGGGCTTTCAGAGGCCAAACCACCTCAACCCTCAACCAGTTATTTCACCTCACGGTCGGACATCAAAACCATTGCATATTGGTATGTACCCAAGCTATTCCAGGGCTCCAGATTGTTTTTTCCAACCAGGGCTTCCAGGACTAGTAAATCAACCCCAACTAGTACAAGGCTTTCAAATCATTTGTCCAACCAGGGCTTGCAATACTAGTAACTCAACCCACCTAGGGCTTCTAGTGTGTTTTTCCAACCAAGGCTTCCAAGGCTAGTAATTCAACCCACAGTTTTCCGTCGGGCTTCCAAAGCGTTTGTCTAACCAAGGCTACCAGGAACTAATAACTCAACCAACAGCAAGAGTAACATGAGAAACAACCAAAAAACAAGAAATGAACTGAACCCACAACACCTTGGCTATCCATGAACTGGAAAGGCTAGGAAAATCCACTGCCAATCCATGCAATATTCCATGCCAATGACAAATCATAACCACGAAACCACATGCATATACCATGCATGCAAACAATGGTGAGGAAAACATACATGTAACTCAGTACTTGAACTCGGAACCTGATGTAGATGTTTATCTCGATGTCCTCTTGCACTTTCCTACTCTTCCTTTTCCTTCTTGATCCATATAAGTATGCCATACTCTTCCAAGAGTGCTCCAAGAAAAATCTAAGTATCCAAGAGTATAAGAGAGAGAGAGAATATAATGAGAGCCTTAAATGTGAGAAAAATCTTGCCAACTCATCCACATAATACTTTTTATCAATGAGCCCACTATTTTCTTCATTTTCCATTATTTTCCTTCATTTTCATCCTCACATGAAACCTATGACCTCTCATCTCCTGCTTCTCCTATTTTCCATTATTTTCATAAATAAATGTGCCAAATAATGCCTCATGCCATTCCAAATCCTTTTCCATTGCCTTTTCCAATTTCCTTAGCCATAATAAACCGAAGTGAGCACCCACTAAGATGTTTTTCCCAACATTCATCTTGGAATACATGTATTATCAACCATGGCTATTATTTTTAACTTTTATTCCATGGAATTTTCACCAAAGTCATTATAGAACCCTCCCCCTTGTGGGAACACTGTCCTCTGTGTTCAATGCCACCTTCAAACCAACAAACCATTGAAAATAGAACATATTGCCTATGGATATTTATAACACATCTCATTCCAGTATTTACAATGTATAACCTTCTCAAAAGAAAAATTTATCATGGCAATCATACTGTGTACTAGAGCTTTACAACACAATTCATTACGATATTTAAAATAATATACACATATGCACGTTTTCTCAACCATCAAATAAAAGGTTACGATGCATGAATCTGCAACAAGGGAATCTAGAGGCTCACACCTCCACCCTCAAAGTAATACCAGGATTCACTTCCTTCTGAGGAAGTATAAAATCCACTACCAAATTGAAAGTTGCATCCAATGTCCACTGCTACAATCCTATACTATTGTACCCTCAGTGAATATTTACCGACTCATTGTTCCAAGGAACACTCCTAATGTGCATTTGATTCCATCTAGAAATGTTAATGACCCAAAAAAATCCATCCTCGACCTTCCCTTCTCTATTATACAGACCCTCGGGCAATTTGGTCACCCCCTTCTGTGTAGTCACACAGCTTCCAAGTTCCGCTGGCACCCTTATCTTGTGCAATCCATCCCTTGGAAAGGCTTACTCACATCAGAAGATAAAAAAACAAAGGTATATACCTCCCGAAAAAACATCATATCGGTCATAGCATGCTCATGAAAATCAATGGACAATATTGGGTACTAGTGCCCCATAATGACCCTACTCATGAAGTGCTTTACCAACATATTGTTGCATGTTTCAATTCCTTTTGTTGTTGTTGCTAATTCTCGGAATCAGTTTCAACCACCCAACCAACAATTTCCATGCTTTCTTTTACCAAGCACATAACTTCCATTTAGATTCAAAATATATTCAAATATATCCAAATCATACCTCATTGGTGGCTCATCAATAAAGTACACTTGCAATCTAGTTCACTTCCTATCACAACAAGTCGAACTAGTTGTTTGAACAATCATCATGTATAAACACATCACAACTAGTTATCTCTAAATGAAACCATCATAAATTAAAGTCATGAATCACATGAAATCATCATAAACCATAATCATAAATCACATGTAACCATCATAAGTTAGAATCATAGATCACATGCATAATAGAACTGAAATAAGATATCAATACTTATCCTTCATTGGTCCTTACTTTTGCCTTTGTTCTTTTGGTACACACAAAAAACTAGTTTCCACAGCTGTTAAGCACCCAATGCCTTTGCTTCTCTTTAATCATGTACACATACACATAATGTACATCACAACACATACACCCACATACGCCATATAAAAACGTACAATAAATGCACCCAAAATGAAATACAACACATACACCTACACCTGATGTACAATACAACACAATACACACGCCTACACTGACATATGACACATACACCTACACTCGGTGTATAATACAACACAATACATATGCCTACACCTACATACGACAAATACACCTACACCATGTGTACAATACAACACAATACATACGTGATCCGGATTTATGCAGGAATGAAAAAAAATACACATATAACTATAAATATAAATATGCAGTAGAAATAACACTTCATTTCATTAATATCAAAAAACTAAAATTGGCTTACAGATAGAATGGAAATAAACTAGCTAGGGCATTGGTAGTTGTTCTCTGAGAAGAGATGTGACGGATACAGGCCCTTGAACTGTGTTACAATGAGGCTCGAGGGCCTATTTATTATTTAGAAACAATGGAAAACCCTAAACATCCAAAACCCTAACCCTACGAGATGAAGCGCCAAAACTATGGGCCCCGTTTGGGAAAATTGGTGTCTCAACTTCCCAAGGAAGTAAATTTGGCATACGATATCCATTTGACGCACACCGTACCTCATTAGAAAGATATAACTAATGAATAAAACCTTATGATGTGAGAAACACTAGTCCATGGACCCATGTTGCTCCCAGTTTTCCCAAAAACATCGTTTAGGGCCTCAAAACAGCTCTAGAAGTTCAAGACATGAAAAACTACTAAAAATAGTAAGTCGTGCCGAAACTGAAAAAATGAAAGAGACAATGGTGGGGCCCCAAGTGGAATAGGCAGGTGGCCACCAATATCCACCTGGATCATTCCTTCCCCCTTAGGAAGCAACGGTCCCCATTGCATTGGGTTCCTCCATGAGATGAGGAAACTTCTGCTGAACTTGGTCCCTGGTGAACCACTTGCCTTGCAGGAGTTGGCCAGCTTTGACAACCCAATACAGTTGGCTCTTCTGTTGGTGAGTGTTCTTGATTTACATATCCATGATACAATCTGTGGTGGCCTGTTCCATGTAGTATGGGTTTAACTTTGGTTGTGTGAGTTTTTATGCAATGTCAGAGGTGTCCAGTAGAGGTAGGAAGTAGGGATGAAGGTGGTCCACATTCAATATTAGGTGCAGACCAAGGAATGGTGATATACTGAGCTCGAATGCATTGTTTCCTATAGCCTTGGTGATGGTGTACGACCCATATCGGAGCAAGCAAAGCTTGCAGTGGGTTCTGGTGAGGCACTCCTTCTGGAAATGTGGCCACACTTTGTTACCCACGTAGAAGTTGTGTGGCACCCGATGTTGATCATGTCGTTGCTTGTACTTAGCATTGGCTCTGTCCAATATTTAATGAACCTATTGGTGGATGTGTTGAATGCACTCGATGAATATATTCTCTTTGTCAACTTCAGACTAGACATGAGTCGAATCGGCTTGAGTAGCCGGCATGGCTACATCAATGGGGCATAATGGCTGGAATCCCAAGCCCACCTGAAATGGCCTATGCTCAGTTGAGCTATGGAGATCCCGGTTATAACTGTGTTGTACATATGGGAGGATCTCATCCTGTGTGCATGGATTATTTGAATTGTACATGTGCAGAATGTGTACAATAATCTTGTTGACATCTCTTTCTGGCAATCAGTTTGGAAATGGAAATTTGTGGACTTGGTGAGCTTGTTGTCTAGCATTGACCAGAGGTTGGACAAAAATGTGTTGAGGAACCTTCTATCATGATCTGAGATGATAGACTATGGGATCCCAAAGTTCACCCAAACTCATTCAAAGAAGAGTTTAGCATTGGCTTCTTATATGATATTCTTCTTGCAGGCCACGATAATGGCCATATTTGAGAATCTATCGATGACCATAAAAAGACAATCATTTCCATGCTATTAGAAGGAAGGCCCAACATATAATCCATGGATATGGATTCCCAAGGTCAACTAGGGGTAGGTATTAGAGTATATAAGCCTTGCTTCTTCATGGTTGGTTTGGCAATGGTGCAAGTAGTGCAGGATCTGATGTACTTCCTGACATCCTGTCGAAGGTTCGGGCAATAGAAATAATTTTATAGTATTGCCACTTTTTTCTTGACCCCGAAATGCCCAACGACTCGACTATAGTGTGCTTCACATATCATCTTGGCACGCTCGCTTGAAGGAACACAAATGTGTCCTAGGTGACATAACAGTGCATCTTGGAGGTGAAAATTTGGAACTTTCATACCCCCGAAGAGTGCCTTGTATGTGCGGTCGAATTCTGGATCGCTCTTGTAGAGAAGTAGCCAATCGAAAGTCTTATGCCCACAAGAGTTGATAACGGTGGTTAGCGCCACGATCGGTGGTTGGCTGAGGTAGTCTGCAACATTATTGGTGCTACTCTTCTTGTACTTTAT
>JAXQQM020086677.1:0-47500 GCA_034641835.2 Pinus albicaulis
ATTGTTTGTATTTAAACAATCTATCTAGTTGATCAAGGAATACTAGAAATCTAATCATGCATCACGGACAAGAGTAATCATGGACAAGAGTCGAAAGTAAGAATCAATTGTATCATATTTAATATAAGAGGAGGACATACCAGGCTCTTGATGTCGAAGATCTCCTTCAATAGGTCTCGAATCCAGGCACGTCTCTAAAAGCACTCTCTCTCTTTGCTTCAATCCTTGGTATGAAAAGGCCAAAGGTCTCAACTCTCCTTCAATGCCTATAGCAAAAATTCTCTCTTTGATGTTCTTTCTCTATCTCTGTTTCTAACTAGCATAGGTATGAGGAAGTCAAATAATTTTATAGTGAAGGGAGAGGAACATCGAATCCAATTAAGTCAAAGGGAAATGGTTTATCTCCTTGGGTGGTTCCTCTTGAACAAGAAGCCCAAAGGGGTAAGTTTGGCCCTATCCCCATGAAAACAATCATCTCTCCTCCCACGAAGCTTCTATATCACTTCTAATCTTAGTTTCCATTTTTTAAAAATTTCATGAAGTGGATCAACATCACGAGTATGATAACCATCCCAGCTTTCGATCAACGCCGCCCTCCAGGCTTAAGATGAGGTATCAATGCGAGTGAGACAAATAAAGGTCACAACGCTCCAAATAAACATGTTTTTAAGGAGATAATCCAAGAATTATTAACAAATAGTTTTTTTATATACTGTAAGGGATATAATGGAGAATTTTCATGATGGAAAAGAGACACAGGGGTCATGGTTTAAGGTCCTCCAGGATTTGGGAACAAGGAGTACATGGACAATGATAAATTGTTCTGTAATAGATGCCCCCTAAAGTATGAAGGCCGAATGATAGTGAGGGGTGAAATTATTTACGAGTATGTGCCAGGAATAAGTCGCCATCATCGCAAAGCCTCCAAAATCAAGAATATATATACACAACTAAAATATCTATGATAAACACATGAAATAAGGTATGGGTGCAACCATCGTAAAATAGATCATGTAACAACACTCGTGGCATGGACACATCCATCCAGCAATAAGGAGAATCACAAGTATAGACTCAGGTATGGTCACAACCATCCAGATAAAAGAGTCATGTGTACAGTCATGAGAAATACATATCACCTCGCAACCTATATTTTACCAGAAAAAATCTAGGGTCTTGCACTCCATCATGACTCGATCAAGTACAAATTTAGGGATGTGAATGAGTGTGTTGAAGTCGAACATGCAAGAAAATTGATTGATTACTATTCAATGATGTAAACTGTTAACATGCATGAGAGAGACTACCAATAATGACAATGGAACTCAAGGTACCAACAGTACAATCCACGAGATGCAAAGAAGGAGCTGAAGTCGAACACCTGTGAAATCATCCGATCGAAGGACAATGATGTGAACATGTCATTGGACATGAAAAAAATGCCATTAAGGCATGCAGGCTCTAAGTTATTGAAAAGGGATCTCTAGGTCTACTTCCCCGATAATGAGTTGAAGTCAACAGGAAGTGATCTACTAAAGGAGGGCCACAATGTGTACCACATCATCAACACGAGACAGAGGAAAGAAGAAAGTTAGGAATCATGATTGGACAGAGAACGAGGTAATGAATAAGACATAGAAGGAACTTCTATTGAACATAATGGCGGCACGACTCTGGAGTTTGGAAGTATTTGACTCAAATTGAATCAGAGGTCATGTTGAAAAAATATGTAATTGAATAAGAGGCAAACATATCTCCCAACCCATGGAGAAAAAGTGATGAATGTAGGATGTCTCCAACCTGACACGTAACAGAGGATATGTCATGTTTAAGAGTGACATATTGCCAACACAACTGATAAATACTTTCGTTTTCCCCCACCATTTCTGGCGAGTACCCTAATTTTTTTTAATACAAACTTAAAGGGGATAGAATATGCTTGTCATATAAGTTTTTCCTTCGGACAAATCCATCCTAGTACATTTTACAAGACCTATGAAGGAGAAACTTGGTGTCATCATGGTGACGGGTCCAATGCTATTAGATTTTAACGAGTCTGACATAGGTGGAACTAGATGCCTTTTCATGTTTATAGAGTTTGAAAAGAGGTGAAAAGAAAACTCCAGATGGCCCTTTTCATAAATAGTCCCTCAAATCTGAAAAGGTAGAAAACAAAGTCAGAGAGAGCCTCTTAACCGTGATTGACTAAGGTATTCCTGTTTCGTAAATAATTTATCATAGCCCAAGAAAAGGGTAAATGTATACTAGATAATGAATTTTCATGCACTTTAACGAGTTCAAATCGACAATAAATCAGCAATCGTTTCACGTTTCAAGACTCAGAAAAGAGCTGAAAGATGAATCCAGGGGGTGAATTTTTCATTTATTTTTACCGAGTATGAAAAAGTAATAAACTAGAACTAATGTTCATATTATCCGTGAAGAAATTAACCCTGTTGCTGCATAAGAAAAAAACCATGATCGATTTTTGACGTAAAAGTAATTAAAATACATTAAAATATGAAAAACAAACCCTAAAAAGTGACTTGAACACTTACAAAAATGAGAAAAGTAAAAACATTTTTACTTTTTACCTTCACAAGTCGTGGAAGAGGTTTTTTACCCTTATTTACCTCAATTCTTCAGGAGAATATTGTGGGCGATCTAGGAAGATGATCAATGAGCCATTAGCACTAGCTAATAACCACGCTTATCTTTTGCATTTTTCATTCCTATTTTAACATTTTTTACAGAGCATGGTGATTTTTTGGAGAAGAGTTTTTAACTCGATATTGTGACATATCGGCAGAGAGATGCCATACTGGGATCATGTCGCTTTTTCGCTTTTAATATTGGCGATGTGCTGATCAACACAGTTGTTTTTAAAATGACTATGATAATCCCAGAGCATGGAAAGACACAAAAATCTCTTCAAAAAACTCCATTCAAAATCAATTTTTGTGAATTTTTCGCAAAAGGCAGTTTAAATGTTATAACAGGAAGGAAATACCAAAAACCATGGTGATCGAATGGAAGGAGAGGCAACATGATGAAGTAGATAGAGCGCCTATGGAAAAATGAGATTGCCTTGCCGCTTTGAGGAACTGCGAAATCTGAAAGTTTTTTTGACTCCTAGCTTGAGATCACAACCAAAGTTAATGAAATAATTGGTGAGAATTTGGGATATGGGACGTGAGAGATTTATCATTGGCTACCAAGAGCTAGAAATTGAGGTTGTTGATATTTACTTCCTCACCGACCTATCTCGTAGAGGAGAACAGGCACATCTGGCTGAGAGCTGAATCATGGGTGAAAGTATGGATATGCTGATAGGGAGGATGTGTCGAGAGGTGGTAAAATATTCCAATGGGAAGGTAGATATAAGAAGTGTGAGAAAATTTCCACTCAAATTAATTCTGTACACCATCACATGTGCTGCTGGGGCACAAGCACCACACAAGGATACTAAGCCTCATCTTGAAACTGCCATGGACTGTTTGTCACCTACCATCTTTAACTGGGCAGATGATGTGCTAGAAAATATGAATAAACAAATCAAAAAATGAAAAAACAATTGGATTAAGAATTTTGTATATAGTTCGATATTGACAACATTCTTCTTGGAACGAGTACCGTTGTTCCAATTCTAGTGGGCAGAAGTGGCTGTGTTGGAACCACGGGATCCACGTTTGATCAGATGGACTGAGGTGATGCTTAATTTAGGAGGTGGGCATCATATGTCATACAAACCTACCTTCTTTGTATGGCTGAGAAATCAGCGTATTGTTGTGGAGGATTGGCCATATTCTGGGACCGACTTCAGAGGAGACCCAGGCCTTCTGCTTCTAGAGGGTCATCAGTGGGATGACAAACATGAAACATGTTTTGTTAATTTTTGCATACTTGGATATATATATATATATATATATATATATATATAGATATATATATATATATATATATATATATATATATATACATATACATATACATATACATACATATACATATACATATATATAGACATACATACATACATATATATATATATATATATATATATATATATATATACATATTCTGATGCTTAAAATTGCATGCTGCTGATGTGGGACCACAAAGACCAGCCAAAATATCTCCTATCGTCAGAAGGGTGGTAAGGGATTTCGAGGTTGCTTCGTATGAGGAGCGAGCAGATGTGGAAGAAGATATTTCTTGGAACCTAGAAGCTTTGACTACTAGGATTCTGGAATATGCTTGTGTTTAGGACATTCCCCACCGTTACTGGAGGCATACTATAGGGGTGTCTAGTCGCATTCATCGACTACTCACTCGAGTCATTAGAATAGTGGCTTGCTACCGCGACCACCATGTTGATTAGTCTAGTTTTTATTTCTATAGTCGTAGTATTTTTGGGATCTGCGAGTCTCATTATGTACGAGAACATATATTTTTTTGGGTTATGATATACTTGAAAACTTTTGCAAACAAAATCGACACACACACACACACACACGCACGCGCACACACACACACACACATATATATACATATATATGCTATATTTTCCTATTTTATACATGATTTAATGATGATCATAGTTTCACAAATTTCTCAAATGTGTATCTAAAAGATAAATATCCAATGCATTTGTTAATGTATTCATGTGTCTTGGAATGTGCTAATATGTAATGTAATCAAAATTCCTTTCTAAAATACGAACACGCAGATACATTCTCAAAATTTGAGGGTGTTTGATGGAATATTGCCCATTGAGTTGTAGAAAAAAAAGCTGTGAGTCCAGGTTTACAACCAATTCTCTAATGCCAAGAGTAATTTCTTCTGATAGAAGCTCAATGAAGATACAAGATTCAAAAATATTGTTGGTTGTACGACCTAAACGGATAACTTGAAAATCTGTTAACTCACCATTAGGATTATAGATATCCCATGCCATAGAGGATAAATTCCGAGTACTACGGCAGGCACCATCAGAAAAATAGACATAAGGAGTTAAAGACATATGCAAATCAAGTAAGATAGGATGAGCAGTAAAATTGCTTGTAAACACACACCAAACCAAACTGTGCAAAAATCAAAAGCACACTAATGTACAAAAGTAATTACAAAAAAATGTTATGCATAATAATTTTTCAGATAAAGTCTGCTTCGAGGCTTATCCAAAGGATTACCTTCATAATCAATTAGCTCATAGGCCCCTTTTTGCAAAACACGTTTTACAATGTATGGCCCATGCCACATTGCTTAGAATTTTCATGTCCCCAACTTATCGTGTGCTTGGTCATAGAGGAGAACCAAGTCTCCTTCAGAGAAGGCATGTGGAGAAACAATCTAATCAAAATGGGCTTTGACCCATTTCTTCTGGGCTTTAGTAAATAAAGTGGCGAAGTGATGAGTTTCATCAAGCCTTCCCAGATATAGGAGACATTGCTCTTCTGGTGAGGTATTCGGAAGAAATTCAACAACTAATTTGAGTGAAGGAATTTCACATTCAATCGAAAATGTTGCTTCAAGGCCATATACTAACTGAAAATGAGTGAATCTAGTAGCATTTTTAGCCAAGGTTCGGTAAGGCCAAAGAGCTGAAAAAAGAATGAGATGTCAGTTTTACTTGTGCATCCCAATAGTGGGTTGAAGCATAGTAACTAAGACTTTTTTGACTTCTTCAACTTGGCCATTGGGCTGAAGGTAATATGGGGTTGAGCTGTCATGACACAGACCCAACTGAGAGGTCAAATCAGCCATTATGTAATGGAAAAAATAAGAGCCATGGTCGGTGGCGATGGCCTGAGGGACTCTAGACCGAGTGATAACATGATTGAAGGGAAACTGAGCTGCAGTTTTACCATCAGCAACATATGTAGGCATCGCCTTGACCCATTTGGTAAAATAGTCAACATCGACGATAATATAAGCATGCCATCGACTGAGCGAGGGTTAGATGTCATGAAATCAATGCCCCATTTAGAGAAAGGGTCGATCGTAAAAACTGGGTGTAGGGGTGCGGGTGGGGCGCGCATCTTCTGTTGGTAAATCTGGCAAGCATGAAATTTACAGATGACGAGAATGTAATCCTTGAAAATAGAAAGCCAGAAATAACCATCACGAAGGATTTTCTAAGTTGTTTCATATCCAGACATATGACCACCACATTCCCTAGAGTGGCAGTCATTGAGCACTCTCTCAACCTCTTCGAAATTCGAACACGGATGGAGAATCGAGTCGACAAAGACATAGTATAAAGTATCCTCAATGATGTGATAGGGTTTAGAGTGATCTCAAATGCATTGACGACCATCTTTAGTCAACTCAGATCAGAAGGTTTGGGTTTGGAGATACATGATGATATCACCATACCATGGATTGATAGTGTTGATAAGGAAGAGAGTGTCATCTAGAATGTTCTCATCAAGATTGGAAGGGGCAGAAGCAGAGGAAGGGAGCATATCAATTCAGAAAAAACCAATAATTTTTTGGATTTTGCAGTAGTGAATTCCAAATAAAACTCCTCGAAAATGAAAAATCCATTTGGAATATTTTCCCCCCAGTAACTAATGGGTCAAAATATAGGTCATGGGATTGCAATCTAAGATTACGGGAGTCGTGTGAAAGATATTGTAATGCCGGAAGCTCTAAACAACATGTGCAACAACTAATGCTAATTTCTTGACATGGGAATATTGAGTCTCTATATCCATAAGGTTGCATCTGAGGTAATAAATGACATTTTCAGTACCATCATCGTTGTCTTGTACCAACAACATACCAATAGTACCGAAAGAAGCTGCTAAGTAAAGGCAATAGTCACGATGGTAATTTTGGGGATGCAATAAAGTGCGCTAATAAGAACATTCTTCAAAAGCATCGAAGGAGTTTTGAGCAACTTCATCCCACAGAAATGGGATCCCTGTTTTAAGAAATTGTGTAAAACCCCTAGTGAGCTCCACATAATTGGGAACGAAACGATGAAGGAAATTAGCTTTCCCTTGTAAGATTTGAAACTCAGATAAAGAGGAGGGAGGGGGTAAATTAACGATAGCCTTGAATTTCAAAGGATCGAGATGGATGCCTTATTTGGAGATGAAAAATCCAAGGAGTCTGTCGGATTCAATGCAAAATACACATTTATTCAGATTCAAGCGAATATTATAGTGTCGGCAGCGGAGAAAAATCTCTCGAAGGTGCGCAGGATGGTCTTGGCACTTACTTGAATGAGCAGGAAGATCATCAAGGTAAGGCTGAAGGATGTGTTTGATATCATAGAAAGCCGCACATTAAAAAGTAGCACCGACATTTTTCATACTGAAAGGGAGCTTCTTGTAGGAAAAAGTTCCCCATAGACAGATGAAGGCAGTCTTGTGTTGATCAAACGACAGGATGTTGATCTAGTTATATGTTAGGTCCCTATATCACTAGTATAGCCTCTTATTATTGTTAGTTTAAACCCCTTATTGTTATTATTGTACCCTTGTAACCCCCATTTTGTTATTATTGTGCCCTTAAATTATTATTGTTAGGTCAGCTAGGATTACATTGTGGCCCACCAGGATTACATTATGGCCCCATGGACTCCTATATATAGAAAGGAGGTTTTGTAAATTGTATCATCCAAGAATTGTGCATTTATGTAATGTATTGGAGGTTGCCCCCTCGAAGTGGCTTATTTCTAAGGCGTTTATATCTCTTTTCTTCTACTTTTGAAGTTGGTTACACAACATTTGGTATCAGAGCTTTGGGATTCTAGGGTTTCGCTGCTCCAAACAGGTCATCGTGGCATTTTCGCTATAACTTTTTTTCTACGAAGCTTCAGAAGCTGAAATTTTTAGGGTGCGAAGCTTAAATCTTGAGGAAGGTTTTCTAAAAATTTCAGATCTTGGTTCCCAATATTTGAGGAGATATCATCTGTGGAAGTTAGGTATTGTTTCAGGCTCATAAACAAGTCATCGTGGAATTTGCGCTATAAATTTTGTTTTACGAAGGGTCAGAGTCTGAAATTCATATGGTGTGAAGCTGAAATCCTGAGGAAATTCTTCAAACAAATTCAGAACTTGGTTCGCAATATTTTTGGAGATATGATCTGTGGAAGGTAGTTCTTTTTCAGGCTCATGAATTTCATCTCAAAGAGGTGATCGTGGGAAAAGTTCAATAACTCTCTCTCTGAAGATTGGATTGGAGTGCCGTCAAAAGTGGTCACAAGTACACAGCCTGTAGTTTCTTCGCTATCAATTTCAGAGACAAAGGACAAAACAGTGACACATGGCAAGTCGTACAAGTTCGCTCTACTGAACCAGTCTAGAATTAGGTCATTGTGGGAGATTGGACACAACTTTGTCTTGGAGCATCAAAATCAGGTCAGACCTGTGGCATTTGAAAGAAGCTTCAGAGGGCTACTACAGGGCTGAATTTCAGATATCGAATATTTTCAATTACAGAGATAATTCAATTTCAATATCGAGCTCCTCAAAGCTAGTAAAAGGTGTGTATTTTTTTTTTTCCGAATTGCATAAGTCTTGTTTGAAGAATCAAGTTGAATTGATTCCAAGGGCATCTTGTAGAATAGATATCAATATTGGATTCTAAAATGGCCCCTAAAAAGAATTTAACACCCATTAAGCCTTCAGAAGGCTCTACTATGACTCATGAAGATGAAGAATTGCAACATGATCTATCAAAATTACAAGAGCAAATGCAACAGTTTTCACTCTCGCAAAGAGCAACAAAAAATGAAATGGAAGTTTTGAAGAAAGGCATGGAAGTGAAGATGGACGGTTTGAAGAAAGGCATGGAAGTGAATATGGACGGTTTGAAGAAAGGCGTGGAAACTAAGATGAATGGTTTGGAAGCTAATATGGATGGCATGGAAGTCGGCATGGAAGCTAAGATGGATGACATGAAGAATGATCTAAAAGCATACATGGAAGGCTTGATGACAAGCTTAAAACCAGAAATGATTCCTAATGGCGGAATAGGAGAAGAACCTCCCGATGAGAACAAAATAAATGTTAATCATGATTCCATAAACTCGAATGTTGGCGGGAAGAACCACCATATTCCAAAAATGGATATGAGGAAGTTTGATGGAAAGGATACTGTAACATGGATACTACAGATGGAGCAATATTTTGATCTCCATAATGTGCAAAACACACAAAAGGTACGCATTGCAACTTTACATTTAGAACAAAATACATTTGTATGGTATCAATGGCTTTGCTCCTGTAAAAAAATTGTCACTTGGTCAATTTTTACGGAGGAAATGATAGCACATTATGAGGATACAAAGAGCAACACCTTCTTTAGCCAATTGATAAATCTCAAACAAAGGGTTTAGTGGGGCAGCACATTGAGGACTTCCAAAAATTGAATATAAGGGTAACTGATATTCCAGAGGAACACAGGATTGATCTCTTCATAGGCACTTTAAAGGATAACATCCAACATGAAGTTCGCGTTTTGGAACCCGATTCATTGGAGAAGGCATTCAGGTTGGCAAGAAAAGTTGAATGTAAAATTATGGCGACAAGGAAGCCTACCACTCAATTCTATAAAGAAGGAAGTGTTGCTACGCCTAGATTTCCACAACCTACAAGGTTGACACCACAACAATTGGAAGAAAAAAGAGCAAAAAGGGCTTTGCTACAGTTGTGATAGCAAATACACTAAAGGTCATAAGTGTGCTGAGAAGAAATTATTTTACATAGATTGTGAAGAGGAAGAAGAAAATGAACAAGAAAAGGATATACACCAGGAACCAACCCTAGAAGAGGAAGAAATGAATCCGACCATATCGTGTAATGCACTGGCAGGAATAACCACTCTTGAAACTCTCAAGATAGAAGGACAAATCAAGAAGAAAAAGGTAATAGTGTTGATTGATTCAGGTAGCACCCATAATTTTATTCATTGTAAGGTAGCCAAGGAATTAAATTGTTTCCTATACCCAGCACCAGAATGTAAAGTGATGGTTGCAAATGGAGGAACTATAAATTGCTCTGGAAAATGCCATAATATCAAGCTAACCATGGGGGAATATGTATTGACTAGTCCAATGCTTGCTATTCCTATGGGAGGTGCTGATGTTGTACTAGGAGTACAATGGTTACAATCTTTGGGGACGGTAGCTTTTAATTTTCAAGAACTTTTCTTGAAATTTTTTTCAGAAGGAAAGGAAGTTGAATTACGGGGTATTGCGGGGAAGCCAGGAAGGATAATAAGCTCTAATGACATGACAAAGCTTCTAAAGAAAGAACAGCGAGGCGTAATTGCACAATTATGCTCACTAGAAGTTCCAACATCAAAATCATCTATTTCTGCAGATCTCCAACAAGTCTTGGACAATCATTCCAAGGTGTTTGAAACTCCCAAAGGACTCCCACCTATTCGTGATCATGATCATGCTATTCATTTGATTCCAGAAAGTGTTCCTCCAAAAATCAGGCCTTATAGATATCCTTACGTCCAAAAGAGCGAAATTAAACGTATGATTGCAGAAATGTTAGAGGTGGGTATAATTCAACCTAGTCAAAGTCCTTTCTCTGCTCCTGTAGTATTGGTACACAAGAAGGATGGATCATGGTGAATGTGTCTGGATTATAGGGAGCTCAATAAGCTCACCATTAAAGATAAATTTCCCATTCCTGTGATTGATGAATTACTGGATGAATTACATGGAGCAATTTATTTTACCAAGTTGGATCTTCGTTCAGGATATCATCAAATTAGAATGAAGACTGAAGATATTCCAAAAACAGCATTTCGAACTCATGAGGGTCATTATGAATTTTTGGTCATGCCTTTTGGCCTACCAATGCACCTTCTACATTTCAAGGGTTGATGAATTCCATTTTCAAACCCTTCCTTAGAAAATTTGTGCTAGTATTTTTTGATGATATACTAATCTACAACAGGTCTTGGAAGGATCATGTTGAACATGTTGACATGGTGCTCAAACTATTGTAGGAGAAACAATTATATGCAAAAAAATCCAAATGTTTCTTTGGAGTACAAGAGGTGGAATATCTGGGTCATATTGTATCTCACGAGGGTGTTAAAGTAGACCCTAACAAAATTAAAGCCAATAAGGAATGGAAAGTTCCCACAACCATAAAGCAGTTGCGAGGATTTCTCGGGTTAACAGGGTATTATCGCAAGTTTGTTAAGAATTATGGGAGAATAGCAGCACCTCTAACAACATTATTGAAGAAAGATGCATTTTCATGGACTCCTGAAGCAACTAAGGCCTTTGAACGTCTTAAAGAGGCAATGTGCCCAGCACCGGTCTTAGCTACACCAGACTTCACAAAAACCTTTATTGTGGAATGTGATGCCTCAGGAAATGGAATTGGTGCAGTTTTAATGCAGGAAGGAAGACCCATTGCTTTTGAAAGTCGTCCAATCAAAGGAAAGTATTTACAGAAACCTATTTATGAGAAGGAAATGTTAGCAATACTACATGCACTAAAGAAATGGCTAACTTACCTAATGGGAAGACACTTCAAGGTAAAAACTGATCATGATAGTCTTAAACACTTTTTGGAACAAAGACTATCGTCAGAAGAACAGCAAAAATGGGTCACAAAGATGTTGGGTTATGACTTTGAAATAATCTACAAAAAAGGAAAGCCGAATGTTGTTGCAGACTCTCAAGAAAGAATGAAGAGGTGGAAGCATTGCTTTGTGCCATTTCTATTATCCAACCAGATTGGATAACTGAAGCAAGAGATGAATGGAAGAAGGACAAAGATGTATGGATACTCATTCAAAAGTTGCAGCAAGATCCTAGTACATCTGATACATTTAGTTGGAAAATGATTCCTTATGGTACAAAGATCGCTTATATCTTTGTAAGAATTCCCAACTAAAACAAAAGATTCTTCTGGAATTGCACACTTCTCCTTTAGGAGGACACTCAGGATTTTTAAAAACTTACCACAGGGTGAAGAAAGAATTCTTTTGGGATGGCCTTAAATCTGATATTCGAAAGTTTGTGGCGGAATGTTTGGTTTGCCAGCAGAATAAAGTGGAAACAATTAAGACCCTGGGACTTCTACAACCTTTATCCATTCCAAGTCAACGTTGGGAGGAGATTTCAATGGATTTTATCACAGGTTTACCTAAGTCCAAAGGAAAGAGTGTCATCATGGTGGTAGTTGATAGACTTACCAAGTATGCACACTTTTGTGCATTGTCTCATCCATTTAAAGAAAGTAAAGTTGCTACTACATTTATGGACAGAGTTCAAAAGCTACATGGAAGCCCAAGGGTTATTGTGAGTGACAGAGATCCCATTTTTACCAGGAATTTTTGGACGGAGTTATTTTCTTGTTTGGGTACTCAATTAGCTCATAGCTCGTCTTATCATCCTCAATCTGTTGGTCAAACTGAGATAGTAAATAAATGTTTGGAAGGATATCTTCGTTGTTTTGTATCTGATAAACAAACACAATGGGTCAAGTGGTTACCTCTTGCCGAATGGTGGTATAACACTTCCTTCCATACTGCAGCAAAAATGACCCCATTTATGGCACTTTATGGATATCATCCACCATCCATCACATCATCTTTAAGGGAAAATTCGAAGGTTCAATCAGTTGAAGATCACATCGAGCATCAGCAAGAAGTTCTCCAACTCTTAAAGGATAACCTGAATTTGGCACAAAATCGAATGAAACAACAGGCAGATCCACATCGTAGCGAGAGAAGTTTTGATGTAGGAGATTGGGTATTTTTACGGCTACAACCATACAAACAAATGTCCCTCAAGCAAGCAAAGAAGGATAATAAATTATCGCCAAAGTACTATGGTCCTTACAAGGTGTTGCAAAAGATTGGTACTATGGCATACAAATTGGAGCTTCCTGCTTCTTCGCGAGCACATCCAGTTTTCCATGTTTCATGCTTAAAGAAGGTTATAGGTGAAAATCTTCCAGTTCAAACAGTATTGCCAGAACTTGATGGGGAAGGGAAGATCATATTGAAACCTGAAGCAGTCATAGAAAAAAGAACTCGACAACTACGGAATCGATCAATTTCAGAGTATCTCATCAAGTGGAAGAACTTACCCACTGAAGATTCTACATGGGAGGATGAGAATTTTATACAGAAGCACCCGGAGCTACTCAAGAGTTGAGGACAACACTTTTTTGAAGGAGAGGGGCATGTTAGGTCCCTATATCACTAGTATAGTCCCTTATTATTGTTAGTTTAAACCCCTTATTGTTATTATTGTACCCTTGTAACCCCCATTTTGTTATTATTGTGCCCTTAAATTATTATTGTTAGGTCGGCTAGGATTACATTATGGTCCCATGGACTCCTATATATAGAAAGGAGGTTTTGTGAATTGTATCATCCAAGAATTGTGCATTTATGTAATGTATTGGAGGTTGCCCCCTCGAAGTGGCTTATTTCTAAGGCGTTTATATCTCTTTTCTTCTACTTTTGAAGCTGGTTACACAACATTATACCAAGAAAAACCATCCATAAAAGAAAATATCTCACTCCCACTACATTCATCAATGATTTGGTCAATGAAAGGACTGGGATAGTTATCGTTTGGGTAGGAACAATTGATGTCTTCAAAATCAACATAGACTTTAATAATACCCTTATTTTTATTGATAGGGACGATATTGGACACCAAATTTATCAAGGGAATTGGATAGATGAATCCAACATTAAGAAGTTTTTCAATTTCTCCCTTTATAGTGACTGCCTTTCTAGGATGTACAGGACAAAGTCGTTGAAAAACAGGCTTGGCATTAGGATAAGTCGGTATTTCATGCACCACTATACTAAGATCGATGCTAGGAATTTCCTCATAGGATCATGCAAAGAAATCCCAAAATTCTTAAAAAACATTGTTTTAAAGCTTGATCTCATCTAGAGAGAAAGTTACCTCAATGTGAATGTTCTCAAAAATTCTTGGTTTCACAGAAATGTCGATATGCATTGCTGCAGTGATGCTTCCCATTTTCCCCTCATAAAAGACCTCATGTGTCAACATGGGTGTCAGAAGTGTACAATTCGAAGCATGGGAAGCGAAATTTGTGAGACACGAATGAATTACTCCAGGGATCGGAAGAAAAGAAGAATGATGATGGGTATCATCCCAGGATGTTTCCTCAAGAGACATGGTTTCCACGATAATTTTTTCAGAGGGAAACGTCTCGTTCAAGGGATATAAATAATCTAAAGAACAAAGCTAAGGAGATTGGGAGTATATGTCGAAATGCATATTAGAAGTAGTATGATTAGAATAAGTAGTCGAAGCCAAAACAATTTCAAAATAATTGACTTCCATAGGGCTTAAAGACATGACATCGCCAAAAGAATCAATCTGATAAGGGGAAGGGATGATCCAAGGATCAGATGAAGTGGAGATCTTATTGACCTGAGAAGTTTTCAACTACAGAAGAGAAAAGAAACCCATTAAGGAAGAATCTTTAAAATGTCCTGCCCACACACTCTCATATAGTGTGGTGGTATGCTCCACATATGGAACATTTCCTTCTGAATAAGTGGAAGAAAAAAAGGACAACTAGTCAACATTGATAATCTTCCCTTCATGTGGCACGTTATCAATCTCGCCAACTTCCTAGGCTGAAAATAGGAGTGAAGAAAGGTAACTACGAACCAACTTTTAGCTAGGTAGCTAGCCCTACCTAACCAGAGAGGGCTCTCTCTGTGTCAATTTTTAAAATATTAAATTTTAGGCTGAGTACCCAATTTTAGGCTATATATGAGTTAAAAGGTTTGAAATTTGTTTTATAACTTGTGTTAGAGTCGGTCCTTACAGCCCTCCATCAGGGATCATTTCGTTTTTTGCATATTCATTCTTAGGTGTCTCGCTTGTTCCACTTCGTTGCATTTCGCTAGGAGCATGCCATTGACTGATGAGGGGGTTTGTTGTCTTATGTTTCCTCATGCTTACACCTGCAGGGCTATTTAAAAAATTTCCCAAAAATCACTCAAAATCATCATCATTTCATTTATGGTCATTAAATGTCAATAAGTGTCTTTAGTCCTAGAGTCTAGGGTTTTCGAGTCATTTGCATACATGTCATAAAGCCCGTAGGATGAGGATGGTTCCGTAAATTTTGATTTCATGTTTTTATTATCATTAGCATTTGAAAACATTTCTAGTCCAAAACTCTGTTTTGGAACTAGAAATTGTTCAATTTTATTTTTGTAATAAATTGTATTCATTTCACCAAGAAGAAGTTTCAATGCAGACCTCTGATCTTTTCCTAAGCTAAAGAGCCATATCCCTGCAAGAGACAACAAAATCATCAGTTCAAAACTCAGAAAAGCCAAAAGAGAGATATTGTATTAAAAAGCCAAATGTAAAAATGCAAAAACATTGTAATGTGGGTTATTAAATAGATTTGAAATCAAATCTGATTGTGAAAGATATTTTCCTCATGTATAAAATGGAAAACAAGTTCATTTGCCAAAATCCGCAGCATAGAAGTCGAAATCAAGAGTTTGGAGGCCGAAATCGTGTTTTGGAGAATTGTTGACAGAGTTTGGAGGTCGTGAGACCCACTTGGGCGCATGCGACCCACTTGGGCGCATGCGACCCACTTGGCAAATGCGACCCACCTGGGCGTTTTCTCCAGTGTAAATTATAACGCATGCGACCCACTTGGCAAAAGCGACCCACTTGATCGCATGCGACCCACTTGCTAACAGAGTTCAGAAAAATTGCGTTGGGCGCCCAGTTTCGATTTAAATCATCTCCAGCTGCCTTCAAACAGGTTCTAAACTATTGCTCAGTAGATTTTAAAGTGGTTGTGGTATCTTGGAGACTTTAAACATTTGAATGGAAAAGTGAAACCCTACATTCATGGCAGATTTGTTCCTCAGGGTTTTTAAATACATATGGATGGTTTTATGAGTATTTTCCCACCTCATATGATTGATATATCTACCTTTGCATGTATTTTCAAAGCCCCACTGCCTTCACACTCGTTATACCACCGTTGTCATCATTATTGTTTTACCACTGTCATGGCTTGTGTTTCATGGTGATCATTGTCATATTGTGTCTCACTTCCCATTGACAAACACAATCTTATACTTATTGTTCATTTCCCATTGACAAACACAACCTTATACTCATTGTTCCCTTTGACAAATTTTATCCAGTATTCTAAAGGCTGCATGCTACCATTTGTCAAATTTCACTTGCAATTAAAACAGAGACTGTGCTTTTATCTCAATCCACCTAAAACAGAGCTGTTATCATTGTTTGTTTCCTTATGGTACTTTGACAGTGAGTGATATCTATTGGGTGTTGAAACATACATTATAACTGTGTTTTCACTGCATTTATATCAGTATACATATTGCCAATATTTTGTTCGAAGCCATGTCAGAGACAGAGTCAGTGTATGAGCAAGAGTCAGGCAGTGATTCCACGACTGAAGGTAATGTGCCACGGGGGTCTCACAGAGTTGTCAAAGGTGGTGATCATCGCAGAGAGGAGCCTACTTCTTTGGCTCAGTTGCAGGCATGTCCACTAGCAATGGATTGTTTTCGGTATTTGTCATGTTTCCGATTTTGTGAGATGATTGCACAAACCCGGCTTCATCGTGAACTAGCTCGTCTGTTTGTTCTACATTTACGGGATGGCCGGGTAAATCTTGCCGGGGTTGATTTCATTTTGTCACCCTTGACTATTGCTCAAGCCACTGGCATACCAAACATGGGCGAGGAATGGAACAAACGTTAGCATTTAGAGAAATTCCACTATGAGCCATACATTAAAGCTGGATATATGAGGTACTTGGGCAGAGTTTTTCCATTCAGATTCTTGAGGGATGAGTTTGCACCGCTGATGAAACTCATCATTCAGTATTTTAGTTGTGAGGGCAGATATGCCCGTCTCTTTGCGTACCATATTCGTTTGTTGATGCACTTCACAAGGGTACGTATGATTAATATTCCGTACTTCATATATCGCAACATAGAGAGGATGGTGATTTTTGTGCAAAAGAAGACGAGCCCAGCGCAGCAGTACAGGAGTATATACCATTACGCTTTGATCAAGATCATAGTGTTACATCAGTTGGCAGAGCAGGGCATCACTTGGGAGGATTTCATTTCTCGAGACTTTTTCACAGTGCCACAGCCGCCTCCCGAGATAGTTCATGATGCAGGAGAGCCTTCACACCAGCCGGACATTCCTGAGGTTGAGCATATCAGCGCTCCTTTGGTTCGAACATATCAGCGAGGCCACAGGGCCTTATTCGCAGCGACACGGCGAGTATTATCTCCACGTGAGGTGGAAGGGGTCTTTCCGACTTCATCAGCAGAGCGAGTATTATCTCCACATGATGTGGAAGGGGTCTCACCTTCTTCTTCAGCGCAGGTACAAATACAGGACAGGGGCAAGAGGCCCATGCATGATGAGGGCCCATCAGGAGGTCGGGACACAGATTTCACAGTCATTGATGTTGATGCGAGCTCTCCTAGCTCGAAACTGAGGGAAGTCATCTAGGAGCAAAGGGACGAGAATGACAAGCTGAAAGATCAATTGCAGAAGGCTCAGTGGGTGATAAACTATTTGGAGCAGCACAAAAAACAGCTTGAGGATGAGCTCACATTTTATGAGCTGCGTCAAATCCGTGAGGACCAACAGTGGAATCGAAAGAGACCCGGCGACATGACACCAGCTAACCGAGATACTGTACTCACACATGTGAACATTCATCTGGAGAAATTGTTGGCGAAGGCCAATCGAGACAAAGACATGCTTCGTCACATGAAAGGCCATTATTGGGCTCGCATGCATGTCTGCAAAGCGAGAATGAAGATTTTGAAGAGGAGGTTGCGCAAAGCACTAAGACGGCGGAAAAGGCCTAATCCACTTCGGATTTTGGCCGAGGCTTCGTTGACTGGGCAAGATACATGATGGAGGACCTCCGCTCCGAATTTGAGAAAATTCGGAGAAAATTTTGTCATTTTGAAATTTTTGGGTCTAAAAACAGGTTTTTCAGTTAAGTGGGTCTCGCACTCATATGCTCACTTTTTTTCGGGACACTTGCTGAAGGAAATTTTTGCATTTTTGGATTTTTCATGGTTAGTTATGCATCCTCAGACATTACCTAAGCATTTCATCAGATTCTAGATGGTCAAAGAGCTCAAAAACACCATGAAAACCACCTTGCTGCCACCTTTTGCACTAGCAGGAAGGGCTTCTGGAAGAAAGAAGTTTTGGAGGGTCAAATGAGCTCCAAATTGGAAAATTCCACTTGGGTTGGAAAGTCAACATCCAGGGCTTTCCAACGCGCTATCATGAGCTCAATTTGGATGCTGGGAAGTACCTCAAATTCAGGCTGAAAGTAATGCAACCCACTTGGCTCAAATGTGACCCACTTAAATGTTTGCTGAATTTTCAACTGCCAGCTCAGATTTTCGGCTAGTATGGACCAGTTTTGCTTGTGGATGAAATTTTTGAGTTTTTATGATGTAAATTTATGTTTGGTATGTAACTTTGGCTTATCTTTATCTATTCTATAAGATTCACTCTCAAAAGGGTAAAAATCATGTAAATGGATCAGTTCCCACTCTTTTAGAGGAAAGTTGTTAGCTGCCTAGATTTTAGTTCCTTGATTAGAATTTGGTTGAAACTGACCCCTGAAGGAGGAATTCAACCCCTAGAGGTGTGGGAAGGGGTTAGGATGCTCTATATGATGTAATTTCTCAATAATTTTCAGATGTTGGAGAAGTTGGACTCTTGGGAGACTTTTGATATCATTGTACATATTTTCATATTTTGGCTAAGGAAAGATCAGAGGTTTTGCGGCACTTGTTGGGATCCTTGTGGTGTTCTGTTCTTGATGGTGTTTCCTCTTTTTTTACTGTAAGTTTCTTCATGTTTAAATGTGTGCCATACTTTCATATGCTTCTGAACTAAATTGAATGAGTAGATGAGGTTGAATCCATTGTTTACAGTGCTCTGCTTTTGACTTCAGTTAGTTCTACATGTTTTCGACTGTTTGAAGAGGATCCAAGTTCTTCTTTGCCCTCTTCAGCTCCTCATCGGTCTAATCTTTCCATATATCCAATCAAAAGCATCAAGACAATGACCTACCTCACCCCAACTCGAAATCTGCAAAGGTCTGACCTTATCCCCGGACCCAAAATCTGTTTTCTCATTTCTCCAGCGAAAATCCAAAAATCAAAAAATCAAACATACCTATCTCTTTACTAGCCTAAAATCAGTTCTTATTGTAAGTCATCTCGCATCCTATTGTTCATTTTCTCGAGATTGACGGAGAGAGCCCTCTCCTGTCCTCGTAGGGCTAGCTACGAGGCTGAGCGTGGTTTGATGTAGCCTTGAGTTTTACTTCATTTAAACCTGAGGTATATTTGAGCGCTAACATAGTGGCGACCATACTGCGGATCGAACAATAATCTTGATGGTTTGCTTGTTGATGTGTTTGTTCCATGAGTCTTAGACGGAGTCTAAAGTCACGCCAGGTAGCTTTCGAAACGCTTCTGCTATGCATAAGCGGTAGTAGATAAATGCTGCTTCAGTCGATCTCCGGTAAGCTTGTGAGTGCAGCACTTGATTTGAAAATCACCCCAGTATACTTATTTGTTCTAGATCCTTTGGATGATTGAGTCTAGAAGTCGAAAGGCTGAAAATAATTGATTGTGTCCCTTGAAATTTATCCCGAGAAGATCAATACATTGGCTTCAAGAAGGAATACTAGGTTGAATCCTGACCCTGATCCACCAACATTATTCGAAAATCCAAATCTGATTCCTAGGATCCTTAGAAGGCAAGGAAGTCAAGAAAGTTCTGAAAGAGAAAGTCAAGTGAGTTTTGGGAATTCCAGATCGCTATCTAGATCTGCATCCTGTCCTGTGAAAATTATATATGTTGATGAAATTCCTTTTGATGCACGATTTGAAACATCCTTGTTTGTAAATTTTTCTCAAACTGAGTTGTCAAGATTAGTTCCGGATCCATTGTTTACCGAAGATTTGCAATATAGATTTGTTTCACATTACTTGGATAGACAGTTGCAAAATTCCATTGTCGATACCAACACTCCTGAATTCACTGAATCTGATCCACAAACTTTTGAATCATCTGAATTTGCATCTAGTTCACGGACCCCTACTGAGCCTCCATTTATACCTACCATTCCGGTTCAGCCTGAGTTTTCTGATCAGCAGTCCATAGTAATTTCTCCTCCATCTCCACCGCATATACTTCGCACACCTACTGCTCCTAGTCCTCCTGTTTCTCCTAGACAGCAGATTATCATCAATCCGCCAAGAGTCATGGCAGCCAGATTTGCACCTCTTGCTTTACCAGCCAATTTAGATCATATGCCTGCTGATTACCAATGCAAAATTCCCATATTTGATGGCACACCACAGAGTATATCCGCTCAGCAGCACATCATTCGAATGACAGACTTCTTGGATCTGCATGAAGTTGATGCATAAAATGTTTCAATGAGATTGTTTGCCCAGACTTTTGGAGGAGAAGTTCGTAAATGGTTCAGAGCTCTACAAGCCAGAAGTATCAACACATTGCAAGAACTTCAGGATCAATTTTTAGATCGATGGGAGATGAAAAAGGATCCGCTGCAGATTACTTCAGAATATACAAACATCAAACGTAATCCTGGTGAGTCTGTTCAGGGTTATATTATTAGATTCAATATGGTGTACAATGCAATTCCATATGACTTGAGACCGTCTAAAAAGTCTGCTCTCCTTAAATTCCCGGATGGCTTTGATCCGGAGATGGCTTATTCCCTTCGTGATAGAGATCCGCCTACTTTAGAAGATATGCAGAAGATCGTTGTTAGTGTTGAGGCAAATCTGAACGATAAAAGAGCACGGTTGAAAGCAGAGAAAAGAGTGACGATAAAAGAAGAGCCTTCCACATCTACATCTGAATAGCACTTGATTCGTGAGATGGAGAAAATGTTTAAGAGAATGAATCTCGGCAAATCAGAAACGCAGATTCGGAATCCAAATTATCGTGGCCAGCAGCAGCCACAGTTCAGAATAAAGCAGCGTGAACAAAGACCACCAGAGCCAGCAGCCCAACAGCAGATTAAGACACCTCTTTTGCAGAATTTTGTGAGTCAAGATTCCGACGATGATGATGATGTAGCAGGTGAGCAAAATCATTTCTTCACTCCCGATGATCTGCCTATTTATATCACTGAGGATGAAGAATACGGAGAAAGTTCAGTTGTTCAGAAAGATGAAGATTTCATTCTAGCAAATGATGCAGATTTAGAGGAAGAATCAGATGAATACCAAAGAGGATATTTGAATGCTTTGTCTGCCCAACAAAAGCAATACTCATTGAGAAACCGAGATGTGCCCATAAATCCAATTCAGAAACGAAAAGAAGCTTCAGCACCAAAGACGGATTCACCGATACCACAGAAGAAAGGAAAAGAGACAATGGATCCAACAGCTAGTAAAGTATCATTAGCAGAAAAAGTAAATCAGTCAAACATAGTGAAAGACAAGGCTGAAAAGAAGGAAGTTCCGGTCAAAGAAGTTGAGAAAGTTTCAGCATTTAGTTTGGAAAATGAGATTTCCAAATTAAAAATATCTATTCCTTTGACAGAAATCATGAAGAACAGTAGTTATCGCGGGCAAGTCTCCAAAATTCTGAACTTTGATCCAATGTTCGATACAGTTAATGTTGAAGATGATCAGCCAGAACTGATTTTCGGGCCTGCATTAGATGGTGAGTCACCTGACAGTGATGTTCCCCCCTTTTATATCAGTTTGAGGTTGCATGAATATGTTTTGCATAACGCTATGTTCGATTCGGGTGCTTCGCACAATTTGATGCCAAAGGCAATCATGGAAAAGTTGGGATTAGATATTACAAGAAAATATCATGATTTATATTCATTTGATTCCAGTCGTGTGAGATGTATAGGACTCATCAAATATTTGGTTGTAAGCTTAGATCAAATTCCAGCAAAGAATGTCTTAATGGATGTGGTGGTGGCGGACATTCCTCCACGATTTGGTATGATCCTTTCGCGATCTTGGGGGGAAAAGTTGAAAGGTACACTTTAGTTAGATTTCTCTTATGCTACAATTCCAGTCTTCGGTCAGATGAGAAAGTTATATCGAGAGCAGAAGATGAAATACATGATAACTAGAAAAGAGAAGCCAATCAATCATCCTGTAAATTATGTACATACCGACTTAGATTCATTTGTGTTGCTTGCTGATAGTTTTAATGATATAGAAAGTCAATTAGTTCAGGCAGAAGATATACCAGAAATCACTGAGAACTTTAGAGAAGTTTTGCAAAAAGAAAGAAGAGAAAAACAAGCTATTATGGAGCAATCAGCTGAAGACAATGGGCAGCAAACAGAAAAAACAGAGCCGGTACAGTTTTATCATTTAGAGGATGATGAGGATGGTCTTTGGACCATGGATTTTGATGGCGCAGTGGGCAGCGACGGTGCTGGAATTGGTGTTTGGATTCGTAGTCCGTTTTCCGCTCCGGATAAGATCCCGAGCAATGTGAGAGTGTGTTCCTACAAGCTGGCATTTCACTGTTCTAATAATGAGGCGGAATACGAGGCTCTTATTGCTTGCCTTAAGATTCTTAAGAAGCTGAAAGCGAAAAGGATTGCAGTATATGGTGATTAGGAACTGGTGATAAAGCAAGTTAAAGCTCAGTTTCAGGCTAAGCATCCTCGCATGAGGGCTTATCGTAATGCAGTCTTGGACATTCTGAAGTTATTTTCTGATCATACTTTGACATGTGTGCCCCGCATACAAAATGGTGTTGCTGATGGACTTGCTAAGGCAGCAAGCAATCTTAAAATTCCGATGAATTCCAGCAACAAATTCGAGATTCATGTGAAACACCGCCCTACCGTTCCAGACAATCAGCGGTGTTGGCAAGTTTTTTAGGATGATGAAGAGATTAGTGATTTTCTCCAAAATAAGGGTAAGTTCAAAGACACTTCCATAGATACTGAAAATGATGATGGCAGTGATGACATACAAATAAACCAAATGGAAGTGCTGCAACTTAAGGATAACATCATTCCTAAGGGATTGATTCCTTTGGAAGAGTTGTTTGATCAAGATGATGTAGCCCGCAAACCGACATTGAGGCCAACAGAAAAGGGTGTCGAAGAGGTAAATATTGGGACAGCTGAGAATCCCAAGATGGTAAAATTATCAAAGTCATTGTCACCAAAGGTAAAGGCAGAATATGTGAAATTGTTGTCTTCATTTTCTGATGTGTTTGCGTGGGATTATTCAGATCTAAAAACATATGATACTAACATCATTCAGCATATCCCCATCAAACCAAATCAAAAGCCTTTTCGTCAAAAGTTGAGGAGAATCAATCCAAAGCTGCTACCATCGATCGAAAAAGAGGTAAATAGGTTGTATAAGTCAGGAATCATTGTGCCTATTCGATTTTCAGATTGGATATCAAACTTGGTGCCCGTGAGAAAGAAGACAGGTGAGATCCGTTTATGTATTGACTTCAGAAATCTGAATAAGGTATCATTAAAAGATAATTATCCGCTGCCAAAAATGGACCATATATTGCAGCGAGTAGTTGGAGCATCAAGGATGTCACTACTCGACGGATACTCAGGTTATAATCAGATTTTAGTGCAGGAAGATGATCGTGACAAGACTGCGTTCACCACTCCTTGGGGAACATTTCATTATGCAAAGATGCCGTTCGGTTTAAAGAATGTAGGCGCTACCTTTCAGCGTGCAATGGACATGGCTTTTGCCAACGAGAAAGATGTGTTTTTGGTTGTTTACCTTGATGATCTAACTGTGTTTTCCAATTCTGATGAGGAACATTTATATCATTTGAAAATTGTTTTCCAGAAGTGCAGAAAATATGGCATTTCGCTGAATCCGAAAAAGAGCCTTTTTTCCATGGATGAAGGCAAGCTCCTTGGCCACATCATATCGAAAGATGGCATTCGAGTTGACCCTGCACATGTTGAAGCCATACAGCAGATTGAACAGCCCCGGAACAAGAAAGAAATATAGTCATTCAATGGTAAAATGAATTTTCTGCGTCGTTTCATTCCAAATCTTGCAGAACACCTTAGAGAAATCACGAACATACTGAAAAAGGACAGTAAGGTAAAATGGACAGAAGAGGCAGTGAAATCATTCAATTTGGTAAAGATAGCTCTTTCCTCAGCCCCTATTTTAATCAGCCCGGATTACACACAGGACTTCATTTTATTTTCTTTTGCTTCTGAGCACACATTGGCAGCTGTTTTGATGCAAAAAAGGGACGGAGTTGAGAAGCCCATTGCTTTTTTCAGTCGGATCATAAGGGATGGAGCATTGAAATACAATATTATTGAGAAAAAAGCACTTGCACTTGTAAAGGCCTTGAAATATTTCCGTGTGTATATATTGCATTCCCACATTATAGCATACGTTCCTAATGCAGCGGTTAAAGATGTTTTGGTACAGGCAGATCCAGAGGGAAGAAGGGGTAAGTGGATCGCTGCGTTGTTAGAATACGATGTGGAAATTAAACCAACCAAGCTGATCAAAGGACAAGGACTCGCCAAGCTCATGGCTGAAACAAATATGCATGCTCTAGACATAAATTTGATCGCTGCCATGTCCGATGAAGATGAGGAAAGTACGTCAGTCCAGGTATCTGATATTTTTGTTTCTTCTCCTTGGTATGCTGACATTTTATACGTGCTTCAGAATTTGTCTTCACCGCCCGGGATGCCTAGAAATAAGAGTAGAACATTGAAGTTAAGAGCTGCTAAATTCTGCATTCTGAATTCTGCATTATATTAGAAAGACCCTGGAGGTATGTTGTTGAATTGCTTGGTAGAGGAGGAAGCTCAAAAATTTTTGGAGGACTTTCACAAAGGTGACTGTGGAGGTCATTTGTTTTGGAAGACCATAGCGAATAAGATTCTAAGGGCAAGGTATTATTGGCCTTCTTTGTTTTCTGATGTATTTAAGGCTGTTAAAAATTGTCATGAGTGTCAAATTTTCGAAGGGAAGCAGAAACTACAGCCTTTGCCTCTAAAACCAATTGAGGTTAGTGCACCATTCCAGCAGTGGGGATTGGATTTTATCGGGGAAATCCACCCAAAGACCTTGAGGATGCAAGATAGATGGATATCGACAAATGACTACTTCACTTATGGGATTGAGTATGATTCCCACTCGACAAAGCACTTGACAAAGTGTAATTATCTCTTTTCTTGAAAATAATATTCTGTCACGTTTTGGGTGTCCTAGCAAAATAATCATAGATAATGCAGCGGCCTTCAAGTCTAAAAGGATGGTTGAATTTTGCTATAAGTACAATATCAGTTTGGGACATTTGACCGCTTACCACCCGCAAGGAAATGGTTTGGCGGAATCTTCAAACAAGTCCTTGGTGAATATCATTAAGAAATTGCTAGAAATCAACAAAAAGGGCTGGCATAAGAAATTAATGAATGCGCTGTGGGCTGATAGAGTAAGTCAGAAAAAGTCGATTGGCATGTCTCCTTTCGAGCTGGTGTACGGAATATATACGGTTTTTCCTACTTCACTTGCTGTCCCGGTGGTCAAATTGCTTCAGGAGGCTGGGAGTGAGGAAGATCCTATGCAGCGAAGGATTAATCAGATGATTCATTTACAGCAGACACGAGAGGAGGTATTTAAAAATACTTTCAAGTTGCAGGAGCGCATAAAGAAGATCCACGACAGAAAGGCAAAAGCGGATAAGTTTCAGTTGGATGAGGTAGTTTTGAAATGGGATGCTCGGAATGAAGATAAGGGAAAGCACGGCAAATTTGAAAATCTATGGAAGGGTCCTTTTAAGATTGCAGCGTATCGGGGTCAAAATGCATTTCTTCTCAAAGAAATGAATGGGGATGATTGTTCTGGAGGACCGATCAATGGTCGGTTGCTGAAGCGATATTACTTCTGAGTATCTTCTGCTGATCTCATTATCATTGTATATATCATTTTACTTTTGTTTCGTTGCAAGTGTGTACCGATCTCTCATCTGCAGTCTGGGGCCCGGAGCGAAGGCTATAATTCTGGAGATGGAGGTTGGTTGGTTTGAAATTGTCAAGTCAGTTTTATCAGTCTTTTAGTTTTAAAGTCATGTCAGTTTTGGTCAAATTCCAGTCAGTCTTTAGTCAAATCTGCAGTCAATAAATATGTCCAAAGTTTTTGTTTTATCAGTTGAAATAATGACTCCATCGCCGAATGGATGAAGGCACTGTCTGACTCCCCCAGAGATCTGTCGTTCTTGGCATCTCCATGGAGCCACCATCCCCATTGGAGCCAATGTTAGAGTCGGTCCTTACAGCCCTCCGTCAGTGATCATTTCGTTTTTTGCATATTCATTCTTAGGTGTCTCGCTTGTTCCACTTCGTTGCATTTCGCTAGGAGCATGCCATTGACTGACGAAGGGGTCTGTTGCCTTATGTTTCCTCATGCTTACACCTGCAGGGCTATTTAAAAAATTTCCAAAAATCACTCAAAATCATCATCATTTCATTTATGGTCATTAAATGTCAATAAGTGTCTTTAGTCCTAGATTCTAGGGTTTTCGAGTCATTTGCATACATGACATAAAGCCCGCAGGATGAGGATGGTTCCGCAAATTTTGATTTCATGTTTTTATTATCATAAGCATTAGAAAACATTTCTAGTCCAAAACTCTGTTTTGGAACTAGAAACTGTTCAATTCTATTTTTTGTAATAAATTGTATTCACGTCACCAAGAAGAAGTTTCACTGCAGACCTCTGATCTTTCCCTAAGCTAAAGAGCCACATCCCTGCAAGAGACAACAAAATCATCAGTTCGAAACTCAGAAAAGCCAAAAGAGAGATATTGTATTAAAAGACCAAATGTAAAAATGCAGAAACATTGTAATGTGGGTTATCAAATAGATTTGAATCAAATCTGATTGTGAAAGATATTTTCCTCATGTATAAAATGGAAAACAAGTTCATTTGCCAAAATCCGCAGCATGGAAGTCGAAATCAAGTGTTTGGAGGCCGAAATCGTGTTTTGGAGAATTGTTGACAGAGTCTGGAGGTCGTGAGACCCACTTGGGCGCATGCGACCCACTTGGCAAATGCGACCCACCTGGGCGTTTTGGCCAGTGTAAATCCTAACGCATGCGACCCACTTGGAAAATGCGACCCACTTGATCGCATGCGACCCACTTGCTAACAGAGTTCAAAAAAATTGCGTTGGGCGCCCAGTTTCGATTCAAATCATTTCCGGCAGCGTACAAGCAGGTTTTTATCATTGCCCAATGAATTTTTAATGTAGTTGGGATGTCATAGATGTTGAAGAAATTAATCGTGCTTGGAGAAATTTGTGGAAACCCTACATTCATGACAAATTTGTTCCTCAGGGTTTTTAAATACATATAGATGGTTTTGTGAGTATTTTCCCACCTTGTATGATTGATATATCTACCTTTGCATGTATTGTCAAAGCCCCACTGCCTTCACACTCGTTATACCACTGTTGTCATCATCATTGTTTTACCACTGTCATGGCTTTTGTTTCATGGTGATCATTGTCATATTGTGTCTCACTTCCCATTGACAAACACGGTCTTATACTCATTTTTCCCTTTGACAAATTTTATCCAGTATTTTAAAGGCTGCACCCCACATTTTGCACTTGGTACTCATTTGTCAAAATCCACTTGTAATCAAAACAGAGACTGTTCTTTTATCCCAATCCACCTAAAAAGAGCTATTACCATTGTGTTTTTCCTATGATGCTTTGGTACATATGCAATATATTTGGGTTTTGAGAAAGCATTGAAACTTTGACATCACTGCATTTATATCAGTATACATATTGCCAATATTTTGTTCAAAGCCATGTCAGAGACAGAGTCAGTGTATGAACAAGAGTCGGGCAGTGATTCCACGACTGAAGGTAATGTTCCACGGGGGTCTCACAGAGTTGTCAAAGGTGGTGATCATCGCAGAGAGGAGCCTACTTCTTTGGCTCGGTTGCAGGCATGTCCACTAGCAATGGATTGTTTTCGGTATTTGTCATGTTTCCGATTTTGTGAGATGATTGCACAAACCCGGCTTCATCGTGAATTGGCTCGTTTGTTTGTTCTACATTTACGGGATGGCCGGGTAAATCTTGCCGGGGTTGATTTCATTTTGTCACCCTTGACTATTGCTCAAGCCACTGGCATACTAAACATAGGCGAAGAATGGAACAAACGTCAGCATTTAGAGAAATTCCACTATGAGCCATACATTAAAAATGGATATATGAGTTACTTGAGCAGAGTTTTTCCATTCAGATTCTTGAGGGATGAGTTTGCACCGCTGATGAAACTCATCATTCAGTATTTTAGTTGTGAGGGCAGATATGCTCGTCTCTTCGCGTACCATATTCGTTTGTTGATGCACTTCACAAGGGTACGTATGATGAATATTCCGTACTTCATATATCGCAACATAGAGAGGATGGTGATTTTTGTGCAAAAGAAGACGAGCCCAGCGCAGCAGTACAGGAGTATATACCATTACGCTTTGATCAAGATCATAGTGTTACATCAGTTGGCAGAGCAGGGCATCACTTGGGAGGATTTCATTTCTCGTGACTTTTTCACAGTGCCACAGCCGCCTCCCGAGACAGTTATTGATGCGGGAGAGCCTTCACACCAGCCGAACATTCCTGAGGTTGAGCATATTAGCGCTCCTTTGGTTCGGACATATCAGCGAGGCCACAGGGCCTTATTTTCAGCGACACGGCGAGTATTATCTCCACGTGAGGTGGAAGGGGTCTTGCCGACTTCATCAGCAGAGCGAGTGTTATCTCCACATGATGTGGAAGGGGTCTCGCCTTCTTCTTCAGCGCAGGTACAGATACAGGACAGGGGCAAGAGGCCCATGCATGATGAGGGCCCATCAGGAGGCCGGGACACAGATTTCATAGTCATTGATGTTGATGCGAGCTCTCCTAGCTCGAAACTGAGGGAAGTCATCCAGGAGCAAAGGGCCGAGAATGACAAGCTGAAAGATCAATTGGAGAAGGCTCAGTGGGTGATAAAATATTTGGAGCAGCGCAACAAACAACTTGAGGATGAGCTCACATTTTATGAGTTGCGTCAAATCCGTGAGGACCGACAATGGAATCGAAAGAGACCCGGTGAAATGACACCAGCTGACCGAGATACTGTACTCACACATGTGAACATTCATCTGGAGAAATTTTTGGCGAAGGTCAATCGAGACAAAGACATGCTTCATCACATGAAAGGCCATTATTGGGCTCGCATGCATGTCTGCAAAGCGAGAATGAAGATTTTGAAGAGGAGGTTGCGCAAAGCACTAAGACGGCGGAAGATGCCTAATCCACTTCGGATTTTGGCCGAGGCTTCATTGACTGGGCAAGATACATGATGGAGGACCTCTGCTCCAAATTTGAGCAAATTCGGAGAAAATTTTGTCATTTTGAAATTTTTTGGTCTAAAAACAGGTTTTTCAGTTAAGTGGGTCTCACACTCATATGCTCACTTTTTTTCGGGACACTTGCTGAAGGAAATTTTTGCATTTTTGTATTTTTCATGGTTAGTTATGTATCCTTAGACATTACCTAAGCATTTCATCAGATTCTGGATGGTCAAAGAGCTCAAAAACACCATGAAAACCACCTTGCTGCCACCTTTTGCACCAGCAGGAAGTACTTCTGGGAGAAAGACGTTTTGGAGGGTCAAATAAGCTCCAAATTGGGAAATTCCACTTGGGTTGGATATTCAACATCCAGGGCTTTCCAACGAGCTATCATGAGCTCAATTTGGATGTCGTGAAGTACCTCAAATTCAGGCTGAAATTAATGCAACCCACTTGGCTCAAATGCGACCCACTTAAATGTTTGCTGAATTTTCAACTGCCAGCTCAGATTTTCGGCTAGTATGGACCAGTTTTGCTTGTGGATGAAATTTTTGAGTTTTTATGATGTAAATTTATGTTTGGTATGTAAATTTGGCTTATCTTTATCTATTCTAGAAGATTCACTCTCAAAAGGGTAAAAATCATGTAAATGGATCAGTTCCCACTCTTTTAGAGGCAAGTTGTTAGCTGCCTAGATTTTAGTTCCTTGATTAGAATTTGGTTGAAACTGACCCCTGAAGGAGGAATTCGACCCCTAGAGGTGTGGGAAGGGGTTAGGATGCTCTATATGATGTAATTTCTCAATCATTTTCAGAGGTTGGAGAGGTTGGACTCTTGGGAGACTTTTGATATCATTGTACATATTTTCATATTTTGGCTAAGGAAAGATCAGAGGTTTTGCGACACTTGTTGGGATCCTTGTGGTGTTCTGTTCTTGATGGTGTTTCCTCTTTGTTTACTGTAAGTTTCTTCATGTTTAAATGTATGCCATCCTTTCATATGCTTCTGAACTAAATTGAATGAGTAGATGAGGTTGAATCCATTGTTTACAGTGCTCTGCCTTTGAATTCAGTTAGTTCTACATGTTTTCGATTGTTTGAAGAGGATCCAAGTTCTTATTTGCCCTCTTCAGCTCCTCATCGGTCTAATTTGTCCATATATCCAATCAAAAGCATCAAGACAATCACCTACCTCGCCCCAACTCGAAATATGCAAAGGTATGACCTTATCCCCGGACCCAAAATCTGTTTTCTCATTTCTCCAGCGAAAACCCAAAAATCAAAAAATCAAACATACCTATCTCTTTACTAACCTAAAATCAGTTCTTATTGTAAGTCATATCGCATCCTATTGCTCATTTTCTTGAGATTGACGGAGAGAGCCCTCTCCTGTCCTCGTAGGGCTAGCTACGAGGCTGAGTGTGGTTTGATGTAGCCTTGAGTTTTACTTCATTTCAGCCTGAGGTAGATTTGAGTGCTAACATAGTGACGACCATACTGGGGATCGAACAATAATCTTGATGGTTTTCTTGTTGATGTGTTTGTTCCATGAGTCTTAGACGGAGTCTGAAGTCACGCCAGGTAGCTTTCGAAACGCTTTTGCTATGCATAAGCGGTAGTAGATAAACGCTGCTTCAGTCGATCTCCGGTAAGCTTGTGAGTGCAGCACTTGATTTGCAAATCACCCCAGTATACTTATTTGTTCTAGATCCTTTGGATGATTGAGTCTAGAAGTCGAAAGGCTGAAAATAATTGATTGTGTCCCTTGAAATTTATCCCAAGAAGATCAATACACTGGCTTCAAGAAGGAATACTAGGTGGAATCCTGACCCTGATCCACCAACAGTATTCGAAAATCCAAATCTGATTCCTAGCATCCTTAGAAGGCAAGGAAGTCAAGAAAGTTCTGAAAGAGAAATTCAAGTGAGTTTTGGGAATTCCAGATCGCTATCTAGATCTGCATCCTGTCCTGTGAAAATTATATATGTTGATGAAATTCCTTTTGATGCACGATTTCAAACATCCTTGTTTGTAAATTTTTCTGAAACTGAGTTGTCAAGATTAGTTCCGGATCCATTGTTTACCAAAGATTTGCAATATAGATTTGTTTCACATTACTTGGATAGACAGTTGCAAAGTTCCATTGTGGATACCAACACTCCTGAATTCACTGAATCTGATCCACAAACTTTTGAACCATCTGAATTTGCATCTAGTTCACGGATCCCTACTGAGCCTCCCTTTATCCCTACCATTCCGGTTCAGCCTGAGTTTTCTGATCAGCAATCCACAGTAATCTCTCCTCCATCTCCACCGCATATACTTCGCACACCTACTGCTCCTAGTCCTCCTGTTTCTCCTAGACAGCAGATTATCATCAATCCCCCAAGAGTCATGGCAGCCAGATTTGCACCTCTTGCTTTACCAGCCAATTTAGATCCTATGCCTGCTGATTACCAAAGCAAAATTCCCATATTTGATGGCACACCACAGAGTATATCCGATCAGCAGCACATTGTACGAATGACAGATTTCTTGGATCTGCATGAGGTTGATGCAGAAAATGTTTCAATGAGATTGTTTGCCCAAACTTTTGGAGGAGAAGTTCATAAATGGTTCAGAGCTCTACAAGCCAGAAGTATCAACACATTGCAAGAACTTCAGGATCAGTTTTTAGATCGATGGGAGATGAAAAAGGATCCGCTGCAGATTACTTCAGACTATACAAACATCAAACGTAATCCTGGTGAGTCTGTTCAGGATTATATTATTAGATTCAATACGGTGTATAATGCAATTCCAGATGACTTGAGACCGTCTAAAAAGTCTGCTCTCCTTAAATTCCCGGATGGCTTTGATCCGGAGATGGCTTATTCCCTTCGTGATAGAGATCCGCCAACTTTAGAAGATATGCAGAAGATCGCTGTTAGTGTTGAGGCAAATCTGAACGATAAAAGAGCACGGTTGAAAGCAGAGAAAAGAGTGACGATAAAAGAAGAACCTTCCACATCTACATCTGAACAACACTTGATTCGTGAGATGGAGAAAATGTTTAAGAGAATGAATCTTGACAAATCAGAAACGCAGATTCGGAATCCAAATTATCTTGGCCAGCAGCAGCCACAGTTCAGAATAAAGCAGCGTGAACAAAGACCACCAGAGCCAGCAGCCCAACAACAGATTAAGACACCTCTTTTGCAGAATTTCGTGAGTCATGGTTCCGACGATGATGATGATGTAGCAGGTGAGCAAAATTATTTCTTCACTCCCGATGATCTGCCTATCTATCTCACTAAGGATGAAGAATACGGAGAAAGTTCAGTTGTTCAGAAAGATGAAGATTTCATTCTAGCAAATGATGCAGATTTAGAGGAAGAGTCAGATGAATACCAAAGAGGATATTTGAATTCTTTGTCTGCCCAACAAAAGTAATACTCATTGAGAAACCGAGATGTGCCCATAAATCCAATTCAGAAACGAAAAGAAGCTTCAGCACCAAAGACGGATTCACCGATACCACAGAAGAAAGGAAAAGAGACAATTGATCCAGCAGCTAGTAAAGTATCATCAGCAGAAAAAGTAAATCAGTCAAACATAGTGAAAGACAAGTCTGAAAAGAAGGAAGTTCCGGTCAAAGAAGTTGAGAAAGTTTCAGCATTTAGTTTGGAAAATGAGATTTCCAAATTAAAAATATCTATTCCTTTGACAGAAATCATGAAGAACAGTAGCTATCGCAGGCAAGTCTCCAAAATTCTGAACTTTGATCCAATGTTCGATACAGTTAATGTTGAGGATGATCAGCCAAAACTGATTTTCGGGCCTGCATTAGATGGTGAGTCACCTGACAGTGATGTTCCCCCCTTTTATATCAGTTTGAGGTTGCATGAATATGTTTTGCACAATGCTATGTTCGATTCGGGTGCTTCACACAATTTGATGCCAAAGGCAATCATGGAAAAGTTGGTATTAGATATTACAAGAAAATATCATGATTTATATTCATTTGATTCCAGTCGTGTGAGATGTATAGGACTCATCAAAGATTTGGTTGTAAGCTTAGATCAAATTCCAGCAAAGAATGTCTTAATGGATGTGGTGGTGGCAGACATTCCTCCACGATTTGGTATGCTCCTTTCGCGATCTTGGGGGGCAAAGTTGAAAGGTACACATCAGTTAGATTTCTCTTATGCTACAATTCCAGTCTTCGGTCAAATGAGAAAGTTATATCGAGAGCAGAAGATGAAATACATGATAACTAGCAAAGAGAAGCCAATCAATCATCCTGTAAATTATGTACATACCGACTTAGAGTCATTTGTGTTGCTTGCTGATAGTTTTAATGATATAGAAAGTCAATTAGTTCAGGCAGAAGATATACCAGAAATCACTGAGAACTTTAGAGAAGTTTTGCAAAAAGAAAGAAGAGAAAAACAAGCTATTATTGAGCAATCAGCTGAAGACAATGGGCAGCAAACAGAAAAAACAGAGCCGGTACAGTTTCAGCATTTAGAGGACGATGAGGATGGTCTTTGGACCATGGATTTTGATGGCGCAGTGGGCAGCGACGATGCTGGAATTGGTGTTTTGGATTCGTAGTCCGTTTTCCGCTCCGAATAAGGTCCCGAGCAATGTGAGAGTGTGTTCCTACAAGCTGGCATTTGACTATTCTAATAATGAGGTGGAATACGAGGCTCTTATTGCTGGCCTTAAGATTCTTAAGAAGCTGAAAGTGAAAAGGATTGCAGTATATGGTGATTCAGAATTGGTGATAAAGCAAGTTAAAGGTGAGTTTCAGGCTAAGCATCCTCGCATGAGGGCTTACCGTAATGCAGTTCTAGACATTCTGAAGTTATTTTCTGATCATACTTTGACATGTGTGCCTAGCATACAAAATGGTGTTGCTGATGGACTTGCTAAGGCAGCAAGCAATCTTAAAATTCCAATGAATTCCAGCAACAAATTCGAGATTCATGTGAAACACCGTCCTACCATTCCAGACAATCAGCGATGTTGGCAAGTCTTTCAGGATGATGAGGAGATTAGTGAATTTCTGCAGAATAAGGGTAAGTTCAAAGACACCTCCATAGATACAGAACATGATGATGGCAGTGATGACATACAAATAAACCAAATGGAAGTGCTGCAACTTAAGGATAACATCATTCCTAAGGGATTGATTCCTTTGGAAGAGTTGTTTGATCAAGATGATGTAGCCCGCAAACCGACATTGAGGCCAACAGAAAAAGGTGTCGAAGAGGTAAATATTGGGACAGTTGAGAATCCCAAGATGGTAAAATTATCAAAGTCATTGTCACCAAAGGTAAAGGCAGAATATGTGAAATTGTTGTCTTCATTTTCTGATGTGTTTGCGTGGGATTATTCAGATCTAAAAACATATGATACCAACATCATTCAACATACTATCCCCATCAAACCAAATCAGAAGCCTTTTCGTCAAAAGTTGAGGAGGATCAATCCAAAGCTGCTACCATCGATTGAAAAAGAGGTAAATAGGTTGTATAAGTCAGGAATCATTGTGCCTATTCAATTTTCAGATTGGATATCAAACTTGGTGCCCGTGAGAAAGAAGACAGGTGAGATCCGTTTATGTATTGACTTCAGAAATCTGAATAAGGTATCATTAAAAGACAATTATCCGCTGCCAAAGATGGACCACATATTGCAGCGAGTAGTTGGAGCATCAAGGATGTCACTACTCGATGGATACTCAGGTTATAATCAGATTTTAGTGCAGGAAGATGATCGTGACAAGACTGCGTTCACCACTCCTTGGGGAACATTTCATTATGCAAAAATGCCGTTTGGTTTAAAGAATGCAGGCGCTACCTTTCAGCGTGCAATGGACATGGCTTTTGCCAACGAAAAAGATGTGTTTTTGGTTGTTTACCTTGATGATTTAACGGTGTTTTCAAACTCTGATGAGGAACATTTATATCATTTGAAAATTGTTTTCCAGAAGTGCAGAAAATATGGCATTTCGCTGAATCCGAAAAAGAGCCTTTTTGCCATGGATGAAGGCAAGCTCCTTGGCCACATCATATCAAAAGATGGCATTCGAGTTGACCCTGCACGTGTTGAAGCCATACAGCAGATTGAACAGCCCCTGAACAAGAAAGAAATACAGTCATTCAATGGTAAAATGAATTTTCTGCGTCGTTTCATTCCAAATCTTGCAGAACACCTTAGAGAAATCACGAACATGCTGAAAAAGGACAGTCAGGTAAAATGGACAGAAGGGGCAGTGAAATCATTCAATTTGGTAAATATAGCTTTTTCCTCAGCCCCTATTTTAATCAGCCCGGATTACACACAGGACTTCATTTTATTTTCTTTTGCTTCTGAGCACACATTGGCAGCTGTTTTGATGCAAAAAAGGGACGGAGTTGAGAAGCCCATTGCTTTTTTCAGTCGGATCATAAGGGATGGAGCATTGAAGTACAATATCATTGAGAAACAAGCACTTGCGCTTGTAAAGGCCTTGAAAGATTTCCGTGTGTACATATTACATTCCCACATTGTAGCGTACGTTCCTAACGCAGCAGTTAAAGATGTTTTGGTACAGGCAGATCCAGAGGGAAGAAGGGGTAAGTGGATCGCTGCGTTGTTAGAATACGATGTGGAAATTAAACCAACCAAGCTGATCAAAGGACAAGGACTCGCCAAGCTCATGGCTGAAACAAATCTGCATGCTCTAGACATAAATTTGATTGCTGCCATGTCTGATGAAGATGAGGAAAGCACGTCAGTTCAGGTATCCGATATTTTTGTTTCTTCCCCTTGGTATGCTGAAATTTTATACGTGCTTCAGAATTTGTCTACACCACCCGGGATGCCTAGAAATAAGAGTAGAACATTGAAGTTAAGAGCTGCTAAATTCTGCATTCTGAATTCTGCATTATATTGGAAAGACCCTGGAGGTATGTTGTTGAATTGTTTGGTAGAGGAGGAAGCTCAAAATGTTTTGGAGGACTTTCACAAAGGTGACTGTGGAGGTCATTTGTTTTGGAAGACCACAGCGAATAAGATTCTAAGGGCAGGGTATTATTGGCCTTCTTTGTTTTCTGATGTATTTAAGGCTGTTAAAAATTGTCATGAGTGTCAAATTTTCGAAGGAAAGCAGAAACTACAGCCTTTGCCTCTAAAACCAATTGAAGTTAGTGCACCATTCCAGCAGTGGGGATTGGATTTTATCGGGGAAATCCACCCAGCATCTTCCGGACAGCATAGATGGATATTGACAGCTACAGACTACTTCACGAAGTGGATTGAGGCGATTCCCACTCGATAGGCCACGGATACGGTAATTATCTCTTTTCTTGAAAATAATATTCTGTCACGTTTTGGGTGTCCTAGCAAAATAATCACAGATAATGCAGCGGCCTTCAAGTCTAAAAGGATGGTTGAATTTTGCTATAAGTACAATATCAGTTTGGGACATTCGACCGCTTACCACCAGCAAGGAAATGGTTTGGAGGAATCTTCAAACAAGTCCTTGGTGAATATCATTAAGAAATTGCTAGAAATCAACAAAAAGGGCTGGCATAAGAAATTAATGAATGCGCTGTGGGCTGATAGAGTAAGTCAGAAAAAGTCGATTGGCATGTCTCCTTTCGAGCTGGTGTACGGAATAGATATGGTTTTTCCTACTTCACTTGTTGTCCCGGTGGTCAAATTGCTTCAGGAGGCTGGGAGTGAGGAAGATCCTATGCAACGGAGGATTAATCAGATGATTCATTTACAGCAGACATGAGAGGAGGTATTTCAAAATACTTTCAAGTTGCAGGAGCGCATAAAGAAGATCCACGACAGAAAGGCAAAAGCGGATAAGTTTCAATTGGATGAGGTAGTTTTGAAATGGGATGCTCGGAATGAAGATAAGGGAAAGCACGGCAAATTTGAAAATCTGTGGAAGGGTCCTTTTAAGGTTGCAGCGTATCGGGGTCAAAATGCATTTCTTCTCAAAGAAATGAATGGAGATGATTGTCCTGGAGGACCGATCAATGGTCGGTTGCTGAAGTGATATTACTTCTGAGTATCTTCTGCTGATCTCATTATCATTGTATATATCATTTTACTTTTGTTTCGTTGCAAGTGTGTACTGATCTTTCATCTTCAGTCTGGGGCCCGGAGCAAAGGCTATAATTCTGGAGATGGAGGTTGGTTGGTTTGAAATTTTCAAGTCAGTTTTATCAGTCTTTTATTTTTAAAGTCATGTCAGTTTTGGTCAAATTCCAGTCAGTCTTTAGTCAAATCTGCAGTCAATAAATATGTCCAAAGTTTTTGTTTTATCAGTTGAAATAATGACTCCATCGCCCAATGGATGAAGGCACTATCTGACTCCCCCAGAGATCTGTCGTTCTTGGCATCTCCATGGAGCCACCATCCCCATTGGAGCCAATGTTAGAGTCGGTTCTTACAGCCCTCCGTCAGTGATCATTTCATTTTTTGCATATTCATTCTTAGGTGTCTCGCTTGTTCCACTTCGTTGCATTTCGCTAGGAGCATGCCATTGACTGACGAAGGGGTCTGTTGCCTTATGTTTCCTCATGCTTACACCTGCAGGGCTATTTAAAAAATTTCCAAAAATCACTCAAAATCATCATCATTTCATTTATGGTCATTAAATGTCAATAAGTGTCTTTAGTCCTAGAGTCTAGGGTTTTCGAGTCATTTGCATACATGACATAAAGCCCGCAGGATGAGGATGGTTCCGCAAATTTTTATTTCATGTTTTTATTATCATAAGCATTAGAAAACATTTCTAGTCCAAAACTCTGTTTTGGAACTAGAAATTGTTCAATTCTATTTTTTGTAATAAATTGTATTCATGTCACCAAGAAGAAGTTTCACTGCAGACCTCTGATATTTCCCTAAGCTAAAGAGCCACATCGCTGCAAGAGACAACAAAATCATCAGTTCAAAACTCAGAAAAGCCAAAAGAGAGATATTGTATTAAGAGACCAAAGTTAAAAATGCAGAAACATTGTAATGTGGGTTATCAAATAGATTTGAATCAAATCTGATTGTGAAAGATATTTTCCTCATGTATAAAATGGAAAACAAGTTCATTTGCCAAAATCCGCAGCATGGAAGTTGAAATCAAGTGTTTGGAGGCCGAAATCGTGTTTTAGAGAATTGTTGACAGAGTCTGGAGGTCGTGAGACCCACTTGGGCGCATGCGACCCACTTGGCAAATGCGACCCACCTGGGCGTTTTGGCCAGTGTAAATCCTAACGCATGCGACCCACTTGGCAAATGCGACCCACTTGATCGCATGCGACCCACTTGCTAACAGAGTTCAGAAAAATTGCGTTGGGCGCCCAGTTTCGATTCAAATCATTTCCGGCAGCGTACAAGCAGGTTTTTATCATTGCCCAATGAATTTTTAATGTAGTTGGGATGTCATAGATGTTGAAGAAATTAATCGTGCTTGGAGAAATTTGTGGAAACCCTACATTCATGACAAATTTGTTCCTCAGGGTTTTTAAATACATATGGATGGTTTTGTGAGTATTTTCCCACCTTGTATGATTGATATATCTACCTTTGCATGTATTGTCAAAGCCCCACTGCCTTCACACTCGTTATACCACTGTTGTCATCATCATTGTTTTACCACTGTCATGGCTTTTGTTTCGTAGTGATCATTGTCATATTGTGTCTCACTTCCCATTGACAAACACAGTCTTATACTCATTGTTCCCTTTGACAAATTTTATCCAGTATTCTAAAGGCTGCACGCTACCATTTGTCAAATTTCACTTGCAATTAAAACAGAGACTGTTCTTTTATCTCAATCCACCTAAAACATAGTTGTTATCATTGTTTGTTTCCTTATGGTACTTTGGCAGTGGGTGATATCTATTGGGTGTTGAAACATACATTATAACTGTGTTTTCACTGCATTTATATCAGTATACATATTGCCAATATCTTGTTCAAAGCCATGTCAGAGACAGAGTCAGTGTATGAGCAAGAGTCAGGCAGTGATTCCACGACTGAAGGTAATGTGCCACGGGGGTCTCACAGAGTTGTCAAAGGTGGTGATCATCGTAGAGAGGAGCCTACTTCTTTGGCTCGGTTGCAGGCATGTCCACTAGAAATGGATTGTTTTCGGTATTTGTCATGCTTTCGATTTTGTGAGATGATTGCACAAACCCGGCTTCATCGTGAACTAGCTCGTCTGTTTGTTCTACATTTACGGGATGGCCGGGTAAATCTTGCCGGGGTTGATTTCATTTTGTCACCCTTGACTATTTCTCAAGCCACTGGCATACCAAACATGGGCGAGGAATGGAACAAGCGTCAGCATTTAGAGAAATTCCACTATGAGCCATACATTAAAACTGGATATATGAGGTACTTGGGCAGAGTTTTTCCATTCAGATTCTTGAGGGATGAGTTTGCACCGCTGATGAAACTCATCATTCAGTATTTTAGTTGTGAGGGCAGATATGCCCGTCTCTTTGCGTACCATATTCGTTTGTTGATGCACTTCACAAGGGTATGTATGATGAATATTTCGTACTTCATTTATCGCAACATAGAGAGGATGGTGATTTTTGTGCAAAAGAAGACGAGCCCAGCGCAGCAGTACAGGAGTATATACCATTACGCTTTGATCAAGATCATAGTGTTGCATCAGTTGGCAGAGCAGGGCATCACTTGGGAGGATTTCATTTCTAGAGACTTTTTCAGAGTGCCACAGCCGCCTCCCGAGACAGTTCATGATGCGGGAGAGCCTTCACACCAGCCGGACATTCCTGAGGTTGAGCATATCAGTACTCCTTTGGTTCAGACATATCAGCGAGGCCACAGGGCCTTATTTGCAGCGACACGGCGAGTATTATCTCCACGTGAGGTGGAAGGGGTCTTGCCGACTTCATCAGCAGAGTGAGTATTATCTCCACATGATGTGGAAGGGGTCTCGCCTTCTTCTTCAGCGCAGGTACAGATACAGGACAGGGGCAAGAGGCCCATGCATGATGAGGGCCCATCAGGAGGCCGGGACATAGATTTCACAGTCATTGATGTTGATGCGAGCTCTCCTAGCTCGAAACTGAGGGAAGTCATCCAGGAGCAAAGGGCCGAGAATGACAAGCTGAAAGATCAATTGCAGAAGGCTCAGTGGGTGATAAACTATTTGGAGCAGCGCAACAAACAGCTTGAGGATGAGCTCACATTTTATGAGCTGCGTCAAATCCGTGAGGACCGACAGTGGAATCGAAAGAGACCCGGTGACATGACACCAACTGACCGAGATACTGTACTCACACATGTGAAAATTCATCTGGAGAAATTGTTGGCGAAGGTCAATCGAGACAAAGACATGCTTCGTCACATGAAAGGCCATTATTGGGCTCGCATGCATGTCTGCAAAGCGAGAATGAAGATTTTGAAGAGGAGGTTGCGCAAAGCAATAAGACGGCGGAAAAGGCCTAATCCACTTCGGATTTTGGCCGAGGCTTCATTAACTGGGCAAGATACATGATGGAGGACCTCCTCTTCGAATTTGAGCAAATTCGGAGAAAATTTTGTCATTTTGAAATTTTTTGGTCTAAAAACAGGTTTTTCAGTTAAGTGGGTCTCGCACTCATATGCTCACTTTTTTTCGGGACACTTGCTGAAGGAAATTTTTGCATTTTTTGATTTTTCATGGCTATTTATGCATCCTCAGACATTACCTAAGCATTTCATCAGATTCTGGATGGTCAAAGAGCTCAAAAACACCATGAAAACCACCTTGCTGCCACCTTTTGCACCAGCAGGAAGTACTTCTGGGAGAAAGAGGTTTTGGAGGGTCAAATGAGCTCCAAATTTGGAAATTCCACTTGGGTTGGATAGTCAACATCCAGGGCTTTCCAACGAGCTATCATGAGCTCAATTTGGATGCCGGGAAGTACCTCAAATTCAGGCTGAAAGTAATGCGACCCACTTGGCTCAAATGCGACCCACTTAAATTTTTTGCTGAATTTTCAACTGCCAGCTCAGATTTTCGGCTAGTATGGACCAGTTTTGCTTGTGGATGAAATTTTTGAGTTTTTATGATGTAAATTTATGTTTGGTATGTAACTTTGGCTTATCTTTATCTGTTCTAGAAGATTCACTCTCAAAAGGGTAAAAATCATGTAAATGGATCAGTTCCCACTCTTTTAGAGGCAAGTTGTTAGCTGCCTAGATTTTAGTTCCTTGATTAGAATTTGGTTGAAAGTGACCCCTGAAGGAGGAATTCGACCCCTAAAGGTGTGGGAATGGGTTAGGATGCTCTATATGATGTAATTTCTCAATCATTTTCAGAGGTTGGAGAGGTTGGACTCTTGGGAGACTTTTGATATCATTGTACATATTTTCATATTTTGGCTAAGGAAAGATCAGAGGTTTTGCGGCACTTGTTGGGATCCTTGTGGTGTTCTGTTCTTGATGGTGTTTCCTCTTTTTTTACTGTAAGTTCCTTCATGTTTAAATGTATGCCATCCTTTCATATGCTTCTGAACTAAATTGAATGAGTAGATGAGGTTGAATCCATTGTTTACAGTGCTCTGCCTTTGAATTCAGTTAGTTCTACATGTTTTCGATTGTTTGAAGAGGATCCAAGTTCTTCTTTACCCTCTTCAGCTCCTCGTCGGTCTAATCTGTCCATATATCCAATCAAAAGCATCAAGACAATCACCTACCTCGCCCCAACTCGAAATCTGCAAAGGTCTGACCTTATCCCCGGACCCAAAATCTGTTTTCTCATTTCTCCAACGAAAACCCAAAAATCAAAAAATCAAACATACCTATCTCTTTACTAGCCTAAAATCAGTTGTTATTGTAAGTCATCTCGCATCCTATTGCTCATTTTCTCGAGATTGACGGAGAGAGCCCTCTCCTGTCCTCGTAGGGCTAGCTACGAGGCTGAGCGTGGTTTGATGTAGCCTTGAGTTTTACTTCATTTCAGCCTGAGGTAGATTTGAGCGCTAACACCTCCTAGGCTCATTTTTTAAAATTTCAATAATCTCAACCTTTTTAAAATGGGTTAAGATTAAGAAGAAATGGAATAATATTAAGAAGAACTAAGTTTTATCCATCACATTGAACTATATTTTTTTGAGAAATTTCTAGTAAGTTTGGAAAAAAAATTATGAAAAAAATTTCCTTTTTAGCATTTTTTTAATTACTCCATTAGGGTCATAGTATTATTTATTTATTTATTTTTAGCTAAAAATGATCATCTTATTCAAATATATTTTAAAAGTAAATTATTTTTATTAAAATAACTAATAATTAAATTGGAAAAAAATGAATAACAACACAAGCTAGGTAATTTACTAATAAAAAAACTTTCTAAAAGGACATTTAATTATAATTTTGAAAATTAAATTAAATTGAAAATAATTAAAAGTTGAGTGTGGAAAAAAATGGTTGAAATTGCATGAATCTATTATATTTTGAAATTGTTTTATGTTGTGTCAATTACTTTTTCTTGATTCAATACTTCAATTAGCAATGTTTCGAATTACAATTAGTCTCTCTTGAACACTATCTCTCTCTCTCCCTCTCTCTCTCTCTCTCTCCCTCTCCCTCCCGCTCCCTCCCACTCTCTCTCTCTCTATCTATATATATATATATATATATACATCTCTCTCTCTCTCTCTCTCTCTCTCTCTCTCTCTCTCTCTCTCCCTCTCCCTCTTTCTCTCTCTCTCCCTCTCCCTCCCTCTCTCTCTCCCTCGCTCCCTCTCTTTCTCTCTCCCTCTCTCTCGCAACCCCCCTCCCTCTCTCTCTCTCTCTCTCTCTCTCTCTCTCTCCCCCTTTCTCTCTCCATCTCTCCCTCTCTCTCTATATATCTCTCTCCCTCCCTCCCTCTCTCTCTCCCTCTCTCTCTCTCTGCCTCCCTATCCCTTTCCCTCTCACTACGCCTCCCGCTCTCTCCCCCTCCCTCTGTGACACTCCCTCTCCTTCCCTTCATCTATCTGCCTCTGTCTCTCCCTCTCTCTCTCACTCCCTCTCCCTACTTCTGTCTCTCCCTCCCTCCTTCTCCCTCCATCTCTCACTCCCGTTATTTCTCATGTCTTACACACTCTCTCTCTCTAACATTATCTTTCTCTCTATCTGTCTATCTCTGACATTCTCTCTCTTTCGCTCTCTCTCTCTCTGACATTATCTCTCTCTCTCACTGGCTCCTCCTATATCCCTCCCTCTCCCTCCCTCTCTCTCTCCCTCCCGCTCCCTCTCTCTCTCACCCCCTACCCCTATCTCTCTCACACTCTCTTCCTCTCCCTCTCTCTCTCTCTCCCTCCCACTCCTCCTCCCTCTATCTCCCCCTCGCTCTCTCTCTCTCTCTCCCTTCCGCTCTCTCTTTCTTTCTCTCCCTCCCTCCCTCTCTCTCTATCTCTCCCTCCCACTCCCTCTCTATCTCTGTCTCTCTCCCTCCCATTCCATTCGACCCCCTCCCACTCCCTCTCTCTCTCTCCCCCTCCCTCCATCTTTCTTCCTCCATCTCCCTCCTTCCCTGTCCCTCTTTATTTCTCTCTCACTCTCTCTCTCTCTCTCTCTCTCTCTCTCCCGCTCCCTCTCTCTCTCCATCCTACTCCCTCTCTATCTCTCCCCTTCCCACTCCCTCTTTCTCTCCCCCTCCCTCTATCTCCCTCTCTCCATCTCCCTCCTTCCCTCTCCCTCTCTATCTCTCCTTCTCCCCCTCTCTCTCTCTCTCCCTCTCCCTCTCCGTCTCCCTCTCCCTTCCTCTCTCTTCCTCTCTCTCTCCCTCCATCTCTCTCCCTCTCTCTCTCCCTATCCCTCTTTCACCCCCTCCCTATATCTCCTTCTCTCTCTCTCCCACTTTCTCCCCCTCCCTATATCTCCCTCCCTCTCCCTCTCTCTCTATCCCTCCCTCTCCCTCCCCCTGTCTATCTCTCTCTCTCTCACCCTCTCTTTCTCCCTCTCTCCCTCTCACTCCCTCTCTCTCTCTCTCTCTCTCTTCCTCCTTCACGCTCCCTCCCTCTATCCCTCCTACTACCTCTCTCTCTCTCTCCCTCCTGCTCCCTGTCTCTCTCTCTCCCTCTAGCTACCCCACTTCCTCCCTCCCTCTATCTCCCTCCCTCTCCCTCTCTCTCTCCCTCCCTCTAGCTACCCCCCTTCCTCCCTCCCTCTATCTCCCTCCCTCTCCCTATCTCTGTCCCCCCCTCTCCCTCTCTCTCTCTCTCTCTCTCCCACTCCGTCTCTGTTCCTCTCTCCCTCCTGCTACCTCTCTCTTCCTCCCACTCCATCCCTCTCTCCCTCCAACTCCCTCTCTCTCTCTATCTTTCCCCCTCTCTCTCTCTCTCTCTCTCTCTCTCTCTCTCTCTCTCTCTCCCGCTCCCTCTCGCTATCTCCCTCCCTTCCCTTTCTCTCTTTCTTCCTCCCTTTCCTCCCTCTATCTCCCTCCCTGTCCCTCTCACTCTCTTCCTCCTTATCCCTCTCGCTCTCTCCCTCTCGCTCTTTCCCTCTCTCCATCCTACTTCCTCTTTATCTCTCCCTCCCTCTCTCTCTCTCCCTTACTCCGTCTCTTCCTCCCTCCCTCCCTCACTCTCTCTCTCTCTCTCCCTCCCTTTGTCCCTCCCTCCTTGACATCCTCTTTCTCTTGCGCTATCTCCACCGATTGTGCGACTCACCCTCCCTCTCCCTCTCTCACTAGTTCTCTCAATTTATCTCTCTCTCTCCCTCCTCTCTCCTACCTCCCTCTCTCACCCCTATCTTTGTCTCCTTTAATTTCTCCATTCTCCCTCTAGCTATTTCTCCTTAATTTTCTCTATTTCCCTCTCATTTTGTTCATCTCTCCCCACATGTATCCCCTTTAATTCTCACTTTGTGTGTGTATCTCTCTCTTGCACACCCTACTCCTCTCTCCTTCAATTTATCTAGTCTCCTTCTACCTCTTTCTCCTTCACTTTCTGCCTTTTGTGCTCTCTATTTACCTCTACCCCTTGCATCCCCTTCCACACTCACTTTGTGTGTGTTTCTCTCTCTTACTAGGTCACTTTCTTCCCCATCCACTTTTAAAAGGTGCAATATTGCAGAATAGCAAAAAAAAATCCATTTTAAGATATTAAAATTTAAATATAAATAAAACTGAAAATCATAAAATAATTGCTCTAATAAAACGTACAATAAATTATAACTTAAGTAAATATTTTTCATGTTGTAAAATGTAGTTATATTTGTAAATTATAAAAAGTAAATATTTCTCATGTTGTAAAATATAGATATATTTGTAAATTATAAAATTGGTATTTGAGTATCTATTTACAATAAAATAAAGTAAATATTTCTCATGTTGTAAAATGTAGTTATGTTTGTAAATTATAAAATTGGTATTTGAGTATTTATTTACAGTAGGTATAATCAATAGGTATAATCAACTGTATAAAAGATAAATATTTTTTATTTTTACTTTTTTCAAATATTTTTCGAAAGTGTGATTGAATTTTATGATTAAAATTCTGGTGATATGTTTTATTTTTAAATTATATATTAATTGTTTACAATTAATAATAATAATAATAATATAAAATAAAGTTATAATTGATTTATTTATTATTATTATTTTTGGATAATATAAGTACATCATGAGCTAAATGTTTTGATGTTTATTATGAATCAATGTTTGCTAAATATTATTAACTATTTAATTTAATAAACTATGTTAATATATATGTATTTCATAATTTGAAGACATACAATAACCAAAAAGAATCTAATAGTTTCCTTCTGTTTTATTCACATTACATCTTAATTAACAACATATTCATAACCATTATAACTTTAACTTTTTAATAAAAAATATATAAAATCAAACTAATTAAACATATGTAATGCATAAATTTGAGGACATGTTATTATAATTTTATCATTTAATTGTTTTGGTAAGTAAGAGGTTAAGTTGTAAATATGTTAAATGAGAGAATACTTTATTTTATTTATGTATAATTGGGTAGAGAGACTCATTCTTTTGGGAGCCTGAAGGAAATGTGTAAGCATGTCCTTGCTCAACATGGAGTTGATACATTTTACCTCTTAAAATATGCATACAATATTCTCTAAATAGAAAAAACAATGTGAGTTATAGTAAAAAAGAAAAAGGAAATATGATATGCATGCTTAATTTTTTGTCCATATGACCTAATAAAATTTCATGAAAAGTAATTAGAAGTAAACAAAAAAATTATGTGAGTACAATTTTTAAACCTTATATATTTAAAAAAATATGTTAATAGGTGATAACAACTTCATATATATCTATAATGAGAAAAATGTTAAAATAATATATTTTAATGTTTTATAAAATAAAATGCCCCATGTGGATTATGAATCAAATATTTTAATGTAAATTGATATTCAGTTATACTTGAAAATATAGTAATAACCAAAAAACCATTTCAATGCACATCTTTTGTAACCTCTATAGCATCCAAAAATAAGATTTAAACAATGAAAAATTACATAGAAGAAATTTGATCCCTCTTGGCTCAAGTTAGATCAGTGTTTAAAACATATCTATATTAATTCTTAAAATAATTGTTTTATATATGGGTTGGCTTGACCCTAGGAGTTTTTAAATGGGTTGGTTTGACCCTAGGGGTTTTAATGGTTTACATAATTGTTGAGCGGAGGTGGGTCCCTTGTTCCATAAACAAGGGGACTCCTACATCAATTTTTGGTTTGGTCATGACCTTAAAATTGGATGATAATAATAATAATTATACAACTTTAGTGAGCCGAATGGTTAACAACATGTCTCTCCTCCTAAGAAATTGCAAGTTCAAAGCTAGAGAGTGTAGAGTGTGGATTTTAGAAAAAATAAACCAAAAAAATCCACAAACTTTCAAAAATGACACTAAAAACAATTTATCTTAAAATTAAATTATAATTAATAAAATATGTAATAATATTCAATTCAATTTATATAAATAATTAAAAAAAATATTTTGAATTAAAATTTTGAAACTTATTAATGAATTAAATATGAAAATAAAATACCTAATAAAATGAGTCTAAAAATCTAAATATATGGAGGG
>JAXQQM020086677.1:52500-299526 GCA_034641835.2 Pinus albicaulis
TTTCTCCAGTTTCCTTCTACCTCTTTCTCCTTCACTTTCTCACTTTTTCTCTCTCTATTCATCTATACCCCTTGCGTCCCCTTCCACACTCTATTTGTGTGTGTTCCTCACTCTTAGTAGGTCACTTTCTTCCCCATCCACTTTTAAAAGGTTGTAATAGTACAAAATAACAAAAAAATCCATTTTAAATTATTAAAATTTAAATATAAATAAAACTCAAAATCATAAAATAATTGCTCTAATAAAAAGTATAATACATTATAACTTTATATATATATATAATTATTTTTTTAAATCACGAATTCAAAAGAACACATCGACTAAAAGATATATAATAAAAAAGAAAATATGTGAATGGATAGAAGAAAAAAAATCATAGTGACAATAATGGATTGGCTTGACCCTAGGAGTTTTTAAATGGGTTGGTTTGACCCTAGGGGTTTTAATGGTTTACATAATTCTTGAGCAGAGGTGGGTCCCTTGTTACATAAACAAGGGGACTCCTACATCGATGTTTGGTTTGGTCATGACCTTAAAATTGGATAATAATAATTATACAACTTTAGTGAGCCTAATGGTTAACAACATGTCTCTCCTCCTAAGAAATCGCAAGTTCAAAGCTAGAGAGTGTAGAGTGTGGATTTTAGAAAAAATAAACCAAAAAAATCCACAAACTTTCAAGAATAACACTAAAAACAATTTATATTAAAATTAAACTATAATTAATAAAATATTTAATAATATTCAATTAAATTTATATAAATAATTTAAAAAAATATTTTAAATGAAAATTTTGACACTTATTAATGAATTAAATATGAAAATAAAATACCTAATAAAATGAGTATAAAAATCTAAATATATGGAGGGTGTTTCCACTTTGACCACTGCTATGACTAGTATTTCAAGGGAGGTTATTTATTGATTTACTAATTACACATGAGTATAAAAATCTAAATATATGGAGGGTGTTTCCACTTTGACCACGACTATGACTAGTATTTCAAGGGAGGTTATTTATTTATTTACTAATTACACTTTGATTATATATTATCATTTGTCCCATTCATCACTTTATCATTTCCTAGAATTTAAAAATATAAGTAATCTATAACAAAATATTATTATAGTCTAATTCAAGAGATTAGTTGAACTAGTTTTCTTTAACATTAATTGGTGTTTAGATAGTTTCACTTAGGCATGGGAGAGTTGAATATTTTGGATGGCAATAGTTCAATTAGTTTTGGTTAACATTAATTTGTATTGTGAAAGTTATACTTATATATAGGAGAGTTTAATATTTTTGATGGGGTGAATTAGTTTACACCGATAAATTTATTAAGGATTAAGGATATTATTGACAAATACATTTATTAAGAATACTATTGACAAATGTGAAAATTATATCAGTTTTTTTCTAAAAACTTAAGAATTTAGTTTTAGTATAGGAAAATTTTAAAATTTTATATTTATACCATGAGTGTAAAAGAAAATCTTATTTTTAAATTGACACAAATGTTTGAGAATATTATTGTAAAATTCTTCTAATCTATACTAATTATATATAGATTTTAGAATTTTTAGTGATATTTTAGGAAAATTAGTAGAATGAAAATTAGTATTTGTTAAAATAAAAAATTTTGGTATAAAATATTTCGGCAAAAATCACATTCCAATAGATTTTTTCGACGTGTTCCGAACCAGCGATTTTGGTTCATCAATCGCTGGTTCGAAACACATCGACAAAATCTGTTGGAATGTGATTTTTGCCAAATATTTTATACCAATTTTATGGATCGCAAAAGTTAAATTCCTAACATAAAAAATATTATTCCTTAGAATTCGACTTGGTACATGGAATGGGCCATGAATGAAAATAGTAAACAACAAAAATAGAGTTTCTTTTTTTCCCTCCTAGGCTTATTTTTTAAAATTTCAATAATCTCAAGCTTTTTAAAATGGGTTAAGATTAAGAATAAGTGGAATAAGATTAATAAGAACTAAGTTCTTATCCATCACATTGAACTATATTTTTTTGAGAAATTTCTAGTAAGTTTGGAAAAACAATTATGAAAAAAATTTCCTTTTTAGCATTTTTTTAATTACTCCATTAGGGTCATAGTATTATTTATTTGTTTATTTTTAGCTAAAACTGATCATCTTATTCAAATATATTTTAAAAGTAAATTGTTTTTATTCAAATAACTAATAATTAAATTGGAAAAAAATGAATAACAACACAAGCTAGGTAATTTACTAATAAAAAAACTTTCCAAAAGGATATTTAATTATAATTTTGAAAATTAAATTAAATTGAAAATAATTAAAAGTTGAGTGTGGAAATAAATGGTTGAAATTGCATGAATCTATTAGATTTTGAAATTGTTTTATGTTGTGTCAATTACTTTTTCTTGATTCAATACTTCAATTAGCAATGTTTTGAATTACAATTAGTCTCTCTCGGACACTATCTCTCTCCCTCCCTCCCTCTCTCTCTCTCTCCTTCTCCCTCCTGCTCTCTCTCTCTCTCTATCCATCTATATCTCTCTCTCTGTCACTCTCTCCCCCCCGCACCCCCCCCCCCCCCGCTCTCTCTCTCTCCATCTCTCCCTCTCTCTATATATATCACTCTCCCTCCCTCCCTCTCTCTCTCCCTCCCTCCCTATGATTTTCCCTCTCACTACCCCTCCCGCTCTCTCCCCCTCCCTCTGTGACCCTGCCTCACCTTCCCTTCATCTATCTGCCTCCGTCTCTCCCTCTCTCTCTCTCTCCCTCCCTCTCCCTCCTTCTGTCTCTCCCTCCCTCCATCTGTCACTCCCCTTATTTCTCCTTTCTGAAACTCTCTCTCTCTCTCTCTGACATTTTCTTTCTCTCTGTCTCTCTATCTCTGACATTCTCTCTCTTTCTCTCTCTCTCTCTCTCTCTGACATTCTCTCTCTCTCTCTCTCTCTCTCTCTCTCTCACACTCACTCTCCCTCTCCCTTTATCTCCCTCTCCCTCTCTGTGCATCTCCCTCTCCCTCTCTCCCTCTCTCTCTCCGTCTCTCTCCCTCCCTCTCTCTCTCCATCTCCCTCTCTCCCTCTCTCTCTCTCTCTCCCCCTTTCACTCTCACTCCCACTCCCTCTCTCTCCCCCTACTTCTATATCCCTCCCTCTCCCTCCCTCCATCTATCTACCTCCATCTCCCTCTCTCTCTCTCCCTCTCTCTCCCTCGCGCTCCCTCCCTCTCTCTCTCCCTCCCGCTCCCTCTCTCTCTCACCCCCTACCCCTATCTCTCTCCCTACCACTCTATCCCTCTCTCCCTCCAGCTCCCTCTCTCTCTCTCTCTCTCTCTCTCTCTCCCTTCCCTCTCGCTCTCTCCCTTCCTCCATTTCCTCCCTCTATCTCCCTCCCTCTCCCTCTCGCTCTCTCCCTCCTTATCCCTCTCGCTCTCTCCCTCTTGCTCTCTCCCTCTCTCCCTCCTGATTCCTCTCTATCTCTCTCTCCCTTCCTTCCTCCCTCCCTCTCTCTCTTACTCCCTCCCTCCTTCCCTCCCTCTCTCTACCTCCCTTTGTCCCTCCCTCCTCGACATCCTCTTTCTCTTGCGTTATCTCCACCCATCGTGCCACTCACCCTCCCTCTCCCTCTCTCACTAGTTCTCTCAATTTATCTCTCTCACTACCTCCTCTTTCCTACCTCCCTCTCTCACGCCTATCTTTGTCTCCTGTAATTTCTCCTTTCTCCCTCTAGCTATTTCTCCTTAATTTTCTCCATTTCCCTCTCATTTTTTTCATCTCTCCCCACATGTATCCCCTTTAATTCTCACTTTGTGTGTGTATCTCTCTCTTGCGCACCCTACCCCTCTCTCCTTCAATTTCTCTAGTCTCCTTCTACCTCTTTCTCCTTCACTTTCTCCCTTTTGCTCTCTCTATTTACCTCTACCCCTTGCGTCCCCTTCCACACTCACTTTGTGTGTGTTTCTCTCTCTTACTAAGTCACTTTCTTCCCCATCCACTTTTCAAAGGTGCAATATTACAAAATAACAAAAAAAATCCCTTTTAAGATATTAAAATTTAAATATAAATAAAACTCAAAATTATAAAATAATTGCTCTAATAAAAGGTATAATACATTATAAATTTTTTTTATATAATTTTTTTTTAAATAGCGAATTTAAAAGAACACATGGACCATACTTTATGTAAAAGATATATAATGAAAAAAAAAATATGTGAATGGATAAAAGAAGAAAAACCTCATAGGTATGCTCAAGCAGATGGAACATCATGAATCTACTCTTACAAATCTGGGAATGGAAAAGACAGGCAGGGCATGGGGATGGCCATGGCAAGGAAAAAAGGTAAGAACGAAATTCTAGCGAAGCCAAGAAACACAAACAGAAATCTGAGTATCATATGTAAACAAAAGCATCGCCTAACTAGGAAGCGGAGTATGCAAACAGAAATCTGAGTATGGTGTTATTAACTCTAATTAGAAACATCTTTGCGAATAGAAATTTGTTGTATGAAATTAACCTAATAAATTAAATTCAACAATCCTTGTAACTCTTTACCATTAAAATTATAAAGAACTATTTCAACACTGAAATCTTCAAGTATATCCTTCAACTTAAAAAAATCATTAAAATATATCCCTAAATTTCAAAAGAAAATCAGTGAAGTGTATAAAGAACTATTTCAACACCGAAATCTTTAATTGTATCCTTCAACTTCAAAAAAAAATCAATCAAATATATCCTTCAATATCAAAATAAATTTAGTGAAGCGTGTAGAAAATGACAATAGCATAGGCAACTTGTGCTTACCTTAATAACATTGATTGTAAATTATTAGAAAGATATTTATATATTTGGTATAAAATTAATCATACTTTGAAAATAAAGTAAATATTTCTGATGTTATAAAATGTAGTTATATTTGTAAATTATAAAAAGTAAATATTTCTCATGTTATAAAATGTAGTTATATTTGTAAATTATAAAAAGTAAATATTTCTCATGTTGTAAAATATAGTTATATTTGTAAATTATAAAATTGGTATTTGAGTATCTATTTATAATAAAATAAAGTAAATATTTTTCATATTGTAAAATGTAGTTATGTTTGTAAATTATAAAATCGGTATTTGAGTATTTATTTACAATAGGTATAATCAATTGTATAAAAGCTAAATATTTTTATTTTTTTATTTTTCAAATATTTTTGCAAAGTGTGATTGAATTTTATGATTAAAATGTGTGTGATATGTTTTATTTTTAAATTATATGTTAATTGTTTACGATTAATAATAATAATAATATAAAATAAAGTTATAATTGATTTATTTTTTATTATTATTTTTGGATAATATAATTACATCATAAGCTAAATTTTTTTATGCTTATTATGAATCAATGTTTGCTAAATATTATTAGCTATTTAATTTAATAAACTATGTTAATATATATGTAATGCATAAATTTGAGGACATGTTATTATAATTTTATCATTTAATTGTTTTGGTAAGTAAGAGGTTAAGTTGTAAATATGTTAAATGAGAGAATAATTTATTTTATTTATGTATAATTGGGTAGAGAGACTCATTATTTTGGGAGCCTAAAGGAAATGTGTAAGCATTTCCTTGCTCAACATGGAGTTGATACATGTTACCTCTTAAAATATGAATACAATATTCTTTAAATAGGAAAACAATGTGAGCTATAATAATAATAAAAATATATATATATATATATATATATATATGATATGCATGCTTAATTAGTTGTCTATATGGCCTAATAAAATTTCATGAAAAGTAATTAGAAGTAAACAAAAAAATTATGTGAGTACAATTTTTAAAACTTATATATTTAAAAAAATATGTGAACAGGTGATAACAACTTTATATATATTTATAATGAGAAAAATGTTAAAAGAATATATTTTAAAGTTTTATAAAATAAAATGCCCCATGTCAATTATGAATCACATATTTTAATGTAAATTAATATTCACTTATACTTGAAAATATAGTAATAACCAAAAAACCATTTCAATGCACATCTTTTTTAACCTCTATAGCATTCAAAAATAACATTTAAACAATGACAAATTACATAGAAGAAATTTGATCCCTCTTGGCTCAAGTTAGATCAGTGCTTAAAACATATATATATTAATTCTTAAAATAATTGTTTTATATATGGGTTGCCTTGACCCTTGGAGTTTTTAAATGGGTTGGTTTGACCCTAGGGTTTTTAATGGTTTACATAATTGTTGAGCGGAGGTGACTCCCTTGTTCCATAAACAAGGGGACTCCTACATCAATGTTTGATTTGGTCATGACCTTAAAATTGGATGATAATAATAATAATTATACAATTTGAGTGAGCCTAATGGTTAACAACATGTATTTCTTCCTAAGAAGTTGCAAGTTCAAAACTAGAGAGTGTAGAGTGTAGATTTTTTGTCATGACGGGTGGAGGGCATCGTGTGTGATTGCTCGGATAGGTCGAGCCGCGCCGGGCGCCATCCGGGAATTGGTGATTGCCGCGACGGGTCGAGCTGCTGCTGTGTGTGATTGCCGCGACGGGTCGAGCTGTTGCTGGGCGCCATCGTTAAAATCTGCAGGTATGTTCGTCTGCAAAAAAAACTTTCCTGTTAGGTTTTTAGTATGTTTTTCTCTAAAAGGAAATTTCCCTTCCGCCTTAAACTGAAATTTGCCCATAAAACTTCATTGTAGACTTACCGCAAAAAACTTGAACCTTCTCAAGTTTCCTGCCAAGCACACTCACAATGAAGTGTGTTAGTATGCTCCATTCACTCCATCACAGTAACTTTTAACTTGTTGAGAGCGCATAGTTGTTGTCTGTAGCGTGCTATTCATTTGCAAACAAAAAGGAGCGGTTTTCTACGGCCGAATTTTCGAAATACTGTGTGTGTTTTTTTTAGCATTTAAACTCCAGCAGTTGTGAGGGCTTTCTGCATGGAGAGCTTTTTGCATGTTTTTTATTGTATTTTATTACATTGGAATTGTATGATTGCATACAAAATAATATTTTGAAAAAAATTCTATTAGCCATCTCTGCTTATGTATTGATGTGTTTTTAAATTTTTTTCTTCATATAGATGTTGAATTAGTGTCAATCTTTCAAATGCTATCTCAGTGGAAGCAGCCGCGGCTTAGATATACTTCAGTGGAAGCAGCCGCGGCTTAGATATGCTATCTCAGTGGAAGCAGCCGCGGCTTAAATATGCTATCTCAGTGGAAGCAGCCGCGGCTCAGTGAAAAATATGTATCTCATGTATTATTATATGACTTGGTTTTTGATTCAATATTAATTTTGATTATTATATAAGTTATGTAATTAAAAAAAAAACATTTTTAATTTTTTAATTTTTAATTTTTAAGAGCTTCCTCAAAATTTTGCATGTTGTGATATTTTTCAGTTTTATTTTCTTATATTATTTCTTGGGAAATATTTCATTATGTAGATGTAGTAATATTATATTTCATTCTTCAAAAGTAACCTCTTTCTCTTTAATTCTACCTTTCTCATATACCTCTGAGTGTTTTCCTATAGAAGTCCCTTAACTTTTTCATTCAAAGATTGTATGGTTGTAGTGAATTATTCCTCATTAATGCTTCTTAGTTTCCCAAATATACGAGTTCAAAAAAATTTCATGGGTACACTCCATAAAAAATTTAAAATCGATAGAACCAACTACTTCAATTTCGAGAATCATTATAAGTGAATTCTTCCTACATAAGGACTTGATCCCATTGATGTGGGTGCTCACTTTTCAAGCTTCACAATATGTTTCCCAAACTAATATTGATGAATTTGGTTTTTCCATCCAATTTAGGATGATAGGATGAGATCAAACAAAGCTTAATTCCCATCTTTTTCCACAATGTCTGCCAAAAGTCTCCAACAAGATTTGTGTCCTTGTCGGAAAATATACTTTTAGGAAGACCATGGAGTATTAATACCTCCTTAAAAAATAGATTTGAAATGTGTGTTGATTCATTTATTTTGTTATGAGGTATAAAATGTTCCATATTTGAACATTTTTCAATTATGCAAAATATGCAATCATTTCCTTTTTTATTTCTAGGAAATCCTAAAAGAAATCAATACTTACTACATCCCATGATCTATCAGGTATAGGTAATGGCTGATATAACTCGGTGGTTGGATGCTTTCCATTTGAATTTTGGTATATTTTACATCTCTTTAAAAACTTCTCATCATTTGTCCTCATTATTGGCCAAAAATAATCAACACTGAGTTGAGAAAATGTTTTGTCACTTCCAAAATTCCCTTCCAATCCTCCATTATGCTTTTCGTGTAGTAAATTGTCTATCAATGAAAATTTTTATATGCATAATTGGTAGCGCTTAAAAAACATCTCTTCTTGAAGCATATATTCCATCCAAGGACTTCAATCCTTGCTTATTAGATTTTGACATGACTTGTAAAACTCATGAAAATATGCATCATCTTTGTATAGCTTCTTGATATGATCAGATCCTAAGAATTTCACTTGAAACTTTTGAAAAAGTATGCATCTTCTTCTCAAATCATTGGAAATTTTATTAGTAATTCCATTAATATGTTTCAAAAAAAATGTAAATTTATTAATATAATATACCCACTTAGCATGATTTTGATTTCATTTGTCTTGTTTGGTAAATTACATTGCAAGGCATGATTATCAGAATATAAGAAATGTTCCTTAGGAATAAGATAATGCCTTAATTTAGTTAGAGCTTAGATGACTTCATAGAACTCCTTGTCATATGTAGAGTAATTCTTCATCTCTTTGTTCTACTTCTCACTAAAGTAGGCCATTGGTTTCTCATCTTAGCTAAGAACAACCCATATTGAATTTTCATTACAATCACATTTGACTTGAAACACCTTATTGAAATATGAAGAGATAATATAGTCTTCACAATGATCTTCCTTTTCAACAAATTAAAATTTTTTTTAGTTGTTATTGTCCACCTAAAAGCTTGATTTTCCTTCTTGATGGTGTCATCTATTACAAAACATATTCGACTAAAATTTATGATAAACTTCCTATAGAATCTTGAAATTAATTAACAAAGCAATGGAACACTTCAAATATTATGGAAGCACAAACATAGAAAAGCTGAATGTGTATCCTAGGATAATTCATCTAGGATAATTTTCTTTGTGATTGCTTTTGAAATATTTACGTTGTCTTGTAGATTTGAATGAAAATTTGTGCCAGACCTTACACCAACCTCATATGTTGATGATTCCTCTTCCACCATTTATTATGTCATGAACTCGGTTAATTAGTATTTGGCATGCCCTTGAGTGCTCTATGTTAAAGACACTCATCTCATCTATATGTGTCCTTTACTCATCAAATACCATCATCACTGCATGCATCAAGTGACATATCCCCCTCATCGAGATCCCAATCCGCCTAATTTTGGATGCTCCTCATACACTAAGTACCTTGACCATATCAATGGAATGCCCAACTCCTAGCATGGTTCCCACCACACCAACACAACTATTGGAGATTCAAACGACCTCACCACTTAGAAAATGATAAGAAATTATTCCACCCCCTTGTACTAGAACAATACATAGAAAGAATAACATAATTAATAGAAGAGATAAAAATATGAATTAGAGAAAGGCATGGATCACATATTAAAGGAAATAATAGAGCTCATGTAAAAATTTCCATATTTGTTGCATTTATGTGTGTCTAACATAACTCTACTTTCAACATCTTGCTTCATGCAACATGCACCATACTTTGAATTTGCAAAGACCCAGTAATTCTCCATCCCCCATTAAAATGACCCTACAAGTTGATTCTTTTAGTTTTTTCACTCTATGAAGATTAACTACCTCAAGAACTATTTTTTTGCGTAGGGAAAGAGACACATTCCCATGTCTGAGCATGAAAACGTTCTTTGATATTGTTAATGCCTTTAGTGTTTACTTCTACAAGTTCTATAGGCAGAGTCTGTAAAGGGCCGGGTAGCCTCTGGATCTCATCTTTTATGAAAGGTGACATATCTAGTAAATGCCCCTGCAGTCAATCTCTGGAATGGATCTAAATAGAAGTTCTGAACATTTTAATATCCGTAAAACACAAACTAAAATGAGCTAAATTGACTAATATTCTTCTAACTAACCTAAAATGAGCTAAATTGATTTTAATATTCTTCTAACTAACCTTGACTAAAATGAGCTAAATTGTACTTTGATACGAACTTTCATTAATTGGTTTTCTTTGAGTATTGCAATCATTTCCATAGGTTAATTTCCATTTTTGATTGAGAGTTAATTGCTTAGCATATATTGTGCAAGTGTACTTCAGAAGTATAAGAACCTGGATTGACATTTAATGCTTGTAATTTATCTCACAATTAATTTACCCATTAGGATGCTTTGACCTAGTAACTTGAGAGATGAAAAAGATCCTGTCACATTAATGTGAGGATCCATTTTCACAATGAACATTAGGAAAAGACAATATTCATTGCAGTTGGTAATATAGTCAACTAGTAGACTATTCAATTATTAACAAAGTTGATGAAAGAATGCAAGGAATTTAAGGTTGCATTTCAATTTTGAAAATTTTCTACAATAATTTTTGTAGGATAATTTGTTAATGCAAGTTTCCATAGTTATTTATAATTTTATTTTAATAGAAAGAGCCTTCAACCAAAAATACCCAAGGTTAGTCCCTCGTGTGCCCTTTGAGACACATTAGGTCATCCCACCAATTCATGCCCCATGCTTCATGAGTTGAAGGGTATCCTTCATACCCCTTAAGCACCCCCATTTCTCCCCACTCCATCATGTGATGTTGCCACCTCATCACGTAATAAGGGTTTAAGAACCAACGACCTCTTGTGTATTTATGTGAAACACAAACATTATACACAACATTGTCTCAATCTCCAACGATATCAAGATGTGTTGGTCACCATACATCATGCCTCAATATTAGCACCACCACTTACACCAACCTCATATGTTGATGATTCCTCTTCCACCATTTATTATGTCACGAACTCGGTTAATTAGTATTTGGCATGCCCTTGAGTGCTCTATGTTAAAGACACTCATCTCATCTATATGTGTCCTTTACTCATCAAATACCATCATCATTGCATGCATCAAGTGACATATCCCCCTCATCAAGATCCCAATCCGCCTAATTTTGGATGCTCCTCATACACTAAGTACCTTGACCATATCAATGGAATGCCCATCTCCTAGCATGGTTCCCACCACACCAACACAACTATTGGAGATTCAAACGACCTCACCACTTAGAAAATGATACGAAATTATTTCACCCCCTTGTACTAGAACAATACATAGAAAGAATAACATATAATTAATAGAAGAGATAAAAATATGAATTAGAGAAAGGCATGGATCACATATTAAAGGAAATGTAAGCCAACCTAGAAAGAAACCAACTCTTCACTCCCACTTCAAATAATTTTTAAGAGTAAACAATGAAAACAACAAATTGATCTATGTACTAGATGTACAACATTCAACCATACCTATATAAATAGTGTACAATGAAATTAATGTTGGTTTACTTCAACACTTGGAAAATATCTTGTTTCTATCCCATTTGTGGAAGTTATGCAAATATGAAATAAAGATATGAGGTTATGAAGTTCTTAAATTTGATGAAGTCTAGATGACCCTACTTTTGAGGATTATCCTATAGAGTTATAAAAGATGAATCAAGGGAATAAAAATGTAATTCATAAAAATTTTCATATATTCCTACTAATAAATAAAATATTATTACACAACTATATGCTAGATTTAGGAGAAACAACTGATGTAATTAGATCAGTGATTTCATGTGTTAGGGTTGTGGATTCAGGCATTGAAACAACACCATTATATTTCAAATTTAAAAATGATGGTTTGAGTCCTAGGTAGCTTAGAATTCTACTTGTTTTAAAAATGAGGATGCACTCCCATTTGATTTTCACGGATAGGTTGTAATCATGAGGCTCTCGCTCAAGAGTGGACCTTCGCAAAATCTTGTGACGTCTTGTCACAAACAAAACCATCAAATTGAAAACACATCATTTTTCTCCTTCAAAGAAAAAAAAATTCAGATCATGTGAATATGTCCATGTACTCTTACATATTGGTGTACAAAACCATCAACCAAACACAAGTTGACAAAACATGCCTTTTCAAACAACTGACTCTTAAGTCAAATAATAGAGCTCATGTACAAATTTCCATATTTGTTGCATTTATGTGTGTCTAACATATAACTCTACTTTCAACATCTTGCTTCATGCAACATACACCATACTTTGAATTTGCAAAGAACCAGGAATTCTCCACCCCCCATTAAAATGACCCTACAAGTTGATTCTTTTAGTTTTTTCACTCTATAAGCATCAACGTACGATTATTCATGATGGAGAATCTCTAGCGCTTTCCCTTTAATATATTTAACAAGGGAAAGCGCTAGATATTCTCCATCATGCATAATCGTACGTTGGATTTGGTGATAATTGTCTCCATATTTTGGCTTTCTGACCCCGAAAAACATAATTATTTTAGAAGGGAGGGAAGGAGGGATGATCACGTTGACTTGCTTGATGACATGTTTATGAAGATTAACTACCTCAAGAACTATTTTTTTGCGTCTAGAGAAAGAGACACATTCCCATGTTTGAGCATGAAAACGTTCTTTGATATTGTTAATGCCTCCAGTGTTTACTTCTACAAGTTCTATAGGCAGAGTCTGTAAAGGGCCAGGTAGCCTCTGGATCTCATCTTTTATGAAAGGTGACATATCTAGTAAATGCCCCTGCAGTCAATCTCTGGAATGGATCTAAATAAAAGTTCTTCATTTTAATATCCGTAAAAGACAACAACTTTAAAGTAAACTATGTACATGTTCCATTCATCATGAACACAGACCTCACAAGCCTCCTTGGCTTTGGAGCATTTTCCATGTTTTCCATGTAACCAAGACCCAAATAATTAGGCCCTTCTTGAAGAACATTTGGATCAACTATGCCTTGTACATTCTTGCCTTTAAAACCCTTTACTTTCATAGGACATTTTCATCAAAAATTTGGACCTTATTCCTCTAATGTCTCTCAAAAGAACTTACACATTCATTTTAAGAGGAAATTGAAGGTACTCTAATGTCTCTAATGTCTCTCAAAAGCACGTACACATTCATTTTCATAGGAAATTGAAGGTAGAAACCAATAGCTAATTCTTCCAACTAACCTTGACTAAAATGAGCTAAATTGTACTTTGATACGAACTTGATTTAAATTGTCCACCCCACATTAGGCACCAATGATTATAACCTTTAATGGGCTAGCATTGGTTTGTAATCATCTCAAAATGACTTAGTAGATGAAAAATTACTATGTTTGTAGTCATCGTTTCACACCATCTACATATGACTCTTCTACACATTATATGATTGAATTTATGGTAGGTCATCCCTTCTATCTAGACCATGATTGATTGTGACATGAGGTGAATAAAGGAAATTTGATAAGGAAGGAACACTAAGTTTATTCTCCTCCACCTACTCCATATTTAGTGATTGCCTATTTTTTCTCTTCCAACATTTTATTTTGGAAATTCATTTTGGTAGTTAATTCTACTAATAGTCACAACACCTGGAAGTCAAAGAAATTGTTATATACACTACTAAACTCAATTAACATTTTTTGTTATTGGACTTTACAATAACAAACAACGTAGAGTTCATTAATGTAGTAGTGTATATAATAATTATATGTATAGTGGTGTGGCTATCGATAATATTAGCTGCTAATGAATTTCGAGAATAGAAAGTTGGAAGTGGAAAATTGAGAAATCACTAGCTATGGGGCGGATGGAGGAGGACAAACTAGAAACTATATTCTGCTTATAAATTGTATTTTATTCACCTGTTGTCACAATCATTCATGGGATAGGTAGAGAGGATGACATTCCAAAAATTCATGCATATAATATGTAAAAGGGGTCATGTATGAGATGGTGTGAAGTGATGATGATTGACATGGTAAATTTTCATCTGCCAAGTCATTTTTAGATGATGATGACAAACCAATATTATCCATTTTAAGGTTATAATCATTAACAAGAAATATGGGGAAGGAAATTCAAATGTCTCATCATGGAAATTATAAAAATTGTAAGGATGGGGTTATAAGTGTTATGGAAATTCTAAGTGCCAAATTCTAAGGAACAAGCCATATATTTTCTTCTCAAAAACTCTATTCAAGATATACTCTTAAAAAACCAAGTACAAATTTTAGTAATCCTAGAATCATGCTTTACATAAGGTAAAATTGGGGAACTCATGACTTGTACTATAAATAAAAAAACATTTACACTTACCAAAAAATATATGATAAAAATTGCCAAACTACATTTAAGCTTAAGCTTAAGGGGATATAATCATTATTGCCTTCCATATAGATAATGAAAATGATTGTTCTAAGTCTCATGTTGCTTCTCATGTTATTTTATAAACCTTGGTTGGAAAGAAAAATAGGAGAGCTGAAATGTAAGAAATATAGAACATATTGGATTTAACATCCCCAAATTGGATTTTACTCTGAGGTATTGATTTTTTGAAATCTATTTTGTGAATGTTGACCAATAGATATACATCATGGAGGATGAAAGACGAAGATCAACCGAATCCCATATGAGTCTCGGGGATCGGAGGATGTTCAGGGTATTTAAATATAATCTTAAATCTACATACATGTGTGTACATATGGAATTGATTTTTTTACTAACTTTGTGAGTGAAATTAGTTGTTAACAAGTTTCATATTTTAATTTTTAGGAGGCAAGAGGAGAAGGCTTTCTACTCCATCAATGGAGCGTGGCCAAGGTTCAACCGGTCGAGGTAGCAGGGTGCCGGAAGAGGGTGATATTTATTCCCCCGAAGGCCAGCAATCAACGACTGCTGGTTCTCAACAGGGTTGCTGTGGGTCTGGTTCTCAGCAGCATCATTCTGGGGCTGGTTCTCAGCAGGGTCATGTTGGAGATGATGTTAACCAACAACATCAAGGTTGCCATCAATTTCAATATTTTTTCATTAAATTTTTACAACTTTTTACACGTGTTTTTTCTAATATATGAAATTATATATATATTGATGCAGAGGCTGAAAATGTTCGAGCCAGTGGTCAAAAAAGACGCAGGGCAGCGCGCTACATTGAAGAAGAAGGCTGTCAACCTAGCACAACTTATCCGGCTGAGATTACTAATATACCATGGGAAAGGAACATGGCGGAATGCACCTTACAAAGGTGTCAAAGCCTTTATGCAAAATTGCAGACAGATCTCCAGGATTTGACTCTACCTGCTGAGAGTAGACAAAGCCTACAGATAGTTACACATTCATTGAGTGAAATGGTAAAAGTGTACAAAGATTTTGGGCCAACCACTGATTCGTTTGTAGAAGTGATGAGACAGAGAAGAGAAGCAGTGATAGGTCCCGATAAATGGCAGGACATAAAAAAACAAGTTTCAAGACAGGAGGCTAAGTCAATGTTTAATTTTAAGGAAGGGCCAAAAAGAAAGATGTTGAAGGTGCAGTATTTCAAGCACCCAGACATAGCAAAATATTTGTATAGTCGACATCGTGCGGCCTTTGGAAGGCTTCCATGGAACGATGAGGTTCCTCTTTATTTTGCACAAATGTTTTATGCAGAATTTTTTAAGGGTATGAAACCCGACTACAATGATCTTCCTTGAGAATTTTTTGGCCCGGGGAGAGGTCGATTATGTCAACGTAAGGGCGCAAAGCGAGATGTGGAGTTGCCTCGCCCTGAGCCGCCATTGGTGAGTCGACCGTCTCGAGTCGAAACCATGCGATCAGAGATGGATGCGACTTCTCAAATAAGTCGTGAAGCAAGAGATGTTATGATCGAAAATGTTCATAGCGGATTGAGTGGAGTCAATATTGGCTTAAATAGACTAAGAGCATGTGAACATGCACGTGCCAATTTTGTTTATCATACAGATGAGGAGATTTACAACATGAATGTTGAAGATCTCCGAACATACGCAATAAATTGTCGCAATGGTCTGCAAGACCTAATTTTTCATGAGGAAGAGGGCACCGGAACGGTATGTGTTAGTGACCTTAGGGTTTGAAATTATATTTACATATACGTGTGCAATTTGTAATAAATACATGTGTATGTACACATGTATGTACATTTATTTGTATGTGTACATTAATCTAACAAAAATGTATGATTATATGTTAAAACACCATTTGTAGTTCTCAGGCATGATGCGTGATGAAAATGTTAATATTACGTTCGGGACCTCTGGCTCAAACGATGCAGCTGGGTCTAGCCATCATGATATGTTGGCAAATGTATGTTAGTGTTTTTTAAGTGACTCTAAAATAAATAATTGTTGCCACCATGTACATGTATGTATATATATAATTCGATAAAATGTTTTAACAGGTACCGATTCCGTCTGATGTTTTTGGGATGCCGGTACCTTCTTCTTCTTTAGGAGATATACCTTCTACTTCATTGGGAGATGTACAAGTATGGACAATTTTTCACAAGTTCAAAATTTATGTTACCTCAAAAATTCCATTAAAAATTGAGATATATAGAGAGAGATCTATATTTTGAGTTATTTAAAATTTTTTGAATTTAGGTTCGTATAGAAGATTTTTTTAATCCGAGGACTTTAGCGACGGAGATAGGAACATCCACAGCATTTGAAGAAGTTGTCTTTAGTTCTTTTTTTTTAATATTATTGTTCAAATAAGTTTATATATGTAGACGTGCATTTTCATTTGAAAGTTTTTAATTTATATAAATTATTTATGTATATATATTTATATTTATATTTAACTGTACATGTATATTGTACAGGTTACCACTGGAGATGTTTCTATGGCAGATCCTGTCCATCAAATGGAGAGGCAACCTTACGAGGTATTGCGTGATTTTTTTGTTATATTTTTTTTTTTACATGAAGTTCTAGATATATATGTTCTCATTCATTTTTAAAACTTCAAATTTTAATGTTTAAGTACATGTGCATTGTGTATGTAGGTTTTCCCTTTACAAGATAGCGAGCTAATCGAGACCCAGAGGCTAGATCCTCCATTTGATGGACAAGATATACAATAGATTTGATTTTATTTCAAAATTTAGATGGTTTTAAAATTTGTTAAACTTGATACAGTTTGATACTTGAGTGAGATTTACAATTTTTGGACATATTTTATTACAATGTTTTTTGGACATATTTTTGGACATATGTTAAATGTTTTTGTTGGATAGTTGAATTATAATTGGCATGTCATGTGATATTTAATGTTAAATGTTTTTGTTAGATAGTTGAATTATAATTGGCATGGCATGTGATATTTAATGTTAAATGTTTTTGTTAGATAGTTGAATTATAATTGGCATGGCATTTGAAGTTTTTAAAACTACATGAATGATGGAATGTGAACCTACATTTGCACATGTGGTAAATTGAAATGTTACTTGTAACACTTGACAATCTCCATTGATTTCATTGTACAGTATATGTTGATTTCTGATTTGATATAATTGCATACATATGATGGTACATTACTTGTAAAGTCATTGGATTAATAACTTGTTCATTGATTTCGGTGTTCTTTGGATGGTTTTAGTACTTTTGGCATGTGAATGTGAAGTAATGTTGTCATTGAATTACATTTGACATTTGATATTTAATGTTAAATATTTTTGTTGGATAGTTGAATTATAATTGGCATGGCATGTGATATTTAATGTTAAATGGTTTTGTTGGATAGTTGAATTATAATTCTAATGGTATCTGAAGTTTTTAAAACTACATGAATGATAGAATGTGAACCTACATTTGCACATGTGGTAAATTTAAATGTTACTTGTAACAAAACAATCCGCATTGATTTCATTATGTAGTATATGTTGATTTCTGATTTGATATAATTGCATGTATGATGGTACATTACTTATAAAGTCATTGGATTAATAGTGTTCATTGATTTCAGTGTAAGCGCAAAAAATTATTGACAATGTAGAATGATTTTTGTGTTATAATAATTAAACCTAATAATATTGGAGAGCAAGAGAGACTTAAGGTATGGTGTTTACTACAAGAGTTTGAGTTAAATATTTAAATGGTTTATCTATCTTTCATAAAATAGTTTAAGATTGATCACAAGAATTAAGAGAATGTATGGTGTTTACTACAAGAGTTTGAGCTAAATATTTAAATGGTTTATCTATCTTTCATAAAATAGTTTAAGATTGATCACAAAAATTAAGAGAATGTCTCGGTCCATCATTTGTATGGTCCATCATAGAATGATCATCCATGTCAATGACTCTTAAGTCTATCTTTCCAAACCCTGCAACGTGGTGCTTATTTCCTTCAAGTGAGCCCTTTCCATAAAGAGTTCCTGAAGTCTTTGTTCACCTTGTCGTATCTCCATGTCAAGCTTTTCAATTTCAGCAGATTGTCTAGAAAGTCCATCCTTGGAATTTCTTGCGTGAAAAACCAAGTAGGTTGAACCAACTTTGGTCTAGTGCATTGGAATTCATTAAAGAATTGGTCATTAGCGCTGCTTCAAGCTAGGAGTGAGCATCGTCACCAACCTACATTGAATATTTTACACTCCCTAGGGTGAATGATACTTTAAATTGATTGACAGTCTAAGACTTTAGAATTTTTCCGAATGCCAAATGATCTTACAAAGTTAGTATTTATAATATCCTAGTAGGTCATTCGGTGACAACTTTTACCGAAAACTTGAAACGACTTTGGCGTGTGATATTTAATTTGTTAAATGTTTTTGTTGCATTGTTGAATTATAATTGGCATGGCTTAACAGTGCTTTTCACATATCTCTTCTCATGAAGCTCCATAGAACAATTCGATCCTGGATCTGCTTGAATTGAAATTATGTTACTTGTAACAAGACAATCCCCATTGATTTCATTGTATATGTTGATTTCTAATTTGATATAATTGCATGTATGATGGTACATTACTTGTAAAGACATTGGATTAATAGTGTTCATTGATTTTACTTTAAGCGCAAAAATTTATTGATAATGTAGAACGATTTTTGTGTTATAATAATTAAAACTAATAATATTGGAGAGCAAGAGAGATGAGGTATGGTGTTTACTACAAGAGTTCGAGCGGGGCATTCAGTGACAACTTTTACTAGAAACTTGAAACAAAGAGAATCTATCTTTGGCTAGGACATCATGTAAGATGCTCGACATAAACAGTAAAATTGTACTTAAAAACCGAGATTCGGGCAAGTGGGGACAACCACTTGTTATCTCGTCCCTTGGAGGCTAGGCCATATGGGGACCGAATCTGACTTTACAAAATAAAGTGAAATAATTTGTACCATATGGTCGGAGAACATATACAAAAACAATTAATATACAAGAACTTAATTTCATTCTAGAATATATATATCCAATACATATTTAACATTTTTAATCAATGCACATGTATAGAAAAACTATTTTCAGTGGAAACTAGAGCACGTGCTTGTACCCAAACAATTTGTAACATTTGCAAACCACAAATAACATAAGCAGTTCAATTTTTAGTTGAGTACTGAAAAGTTTAAAAGATAATAAATTGTTGTCCTGACACTTCACTCAAAAAAATTCTAATGGAATTCCATCCTCAATAATCCGTTCATGATCGGATTTTGACATTTTCCATTTCTTAATTTTTGATTTTTTCTTTGATTGAACTTCTATCAACTTTATGCGTGTTGCACACACCAAGTGACTATATTGACAACTTATGGAATCACGTTCATAGTCTTCAAAGTAAACAAAGTCTCCACTTTGACGAGTTTGTTTGAAAAAATAACCTTTCAGTATAATAGACCCTTTGTCATACTGAAATCCGTGATCATTATAGTCTTGTAATAATTTCATTTTTTGTTCAATGCAACGCATCAAATAATACTTCACATTTTCATGGTTGTCAATAGGTGCAATTACAGCAAAAACATCTCCTGCACAATAAAATAAATTTAACATTTAATTATGCATATTTAAATTTAAATTTGTAAATCTTTAAATCATTAAAAAGTAATTCAATTGTTACCTTCTCTAACAAGATCCGAAACTCGATCACCATCGGATGATATTGTAGTTTCCTCTGATTCCATTTCTTCAATCATTGCAACAGACATTTTTCCCTTTGTATTTAGCTCTGTATGTTTTCAATCGTTCACATACATTTTGTTTTCACAGATGTCATTGGATTTTGTGTTGTCTATGCAAACATCACAAAAACAAGAATATTTTCTTTTATCCAATGCAAACACATTTGTGGACAATTTTGTTTGAATTGAATGCAATTTTCGAGTCCCTTTTATTGTTCCAACTTCATTTCCAATTGATCTATTTACGTCTCTGATTCCAATATGCCAGAAAAACCTTTATATGGAAAATTAGAAAGAATTTGTAAATATGATATCAAATTACAATTAAAAATAATCATTGCATGATAAATGTACAATGTTTAAAATTAGATTACCAATATAAATTAAATTGAATGTACCTTTGCACTTCTCGTGATGGGTTAATCTCATGGCTTAGAGCATTTTTGCACCATTGAACAACTTCTTCGGCGTTTGCAAGTCGGCGTGCAAAGTGGTTCATTTGATATCTTCGAAGTGCTCGTTTTATGCATGCTCCTGCACCGTCATGTTCTCCTTTTCAGCTTATTGGTAAAGTTCTGTCTTCAGTTTCTAATATGAAGACGACACAGCAAAAAAATGATCGTGCAGATTTGAATTGACCTGAGCATCCGTCTGACCATATCCAATGTTCATTGAATGTTATTCCACGATTTTTCAATGAATCATAAATTTTTCCAAAACAATGTTGTACAAAACATGTATCATGCGTACGATAGTCACTGATATAAAAATGATATTCTTTAATGATATGTCGATTTTCACTCGTGCTTTCTATATGATCGACATTTTGTTCAGCATGTCTATATAGAATATGAACGAGCATGGAGACTTGGTCAGAGTGATCGTATTCACTCTGAATTTCTTTTTGTGGAGCAAATGTGTAGTTTTCTGCAAAATCAATCACTGACAAAATGGTTCCTGGTGGAAAAAATTCACGAGATTTTTTGAATTGCAAGTCTTGCCATCGAGCTCTATGGGAATGCATGGTGTATTTGTAAATTTCTACTTCAAACTTTCTCAAAAAGTCTATTAGAAAAATTTCGTCTTCTCGTAATTCGATTCTTTTAACACTATCTGCACCTTGAATCGATGTACTGGTATATTCATATCTCTTCCATTTCACTTTCATGTTGGACGATGATTGATCATTTATATCAATACGATATTTGTTTTGAAATTTAGTCAAATTTCCACAATCATCGCATTTTTTACCACCAACACATTTCTTTTTGTAAAATAGTTCATCGCTTTCTCTCTCACATAGAATTTGAGATATGAATTCACGGATAGTGGAAGGAGGAGGTGAATCCTTCCATAATGTTCTACCGAAATCAAGGAATGTGTCATAATATAACTCAAATTCAACATGATAACGGCAACAACAAGTGTCGCGTACGGTGATAGGTTTTACATACCATGGTTTTTGTTGAACAAAAGCACTGAGTGAAACTTGAATTTGACGATTCTCTTCTTTGAACTTGTTGAATAACTCTATTTGAGTGGTTTCCAAGAGATGTGTTTCATGTTCTTCGTATTGATTTCGCGCTATTCTTCTTCGCATCACATGTCTTGCAGTGGGTGAAACACGCGAATTGTTCTTCCAATATTCATATATTGTTTTTTTAACATCTTCTCCAAGTCTATCTTTGTATGGTTGCCTACAAATAGCTCTCCAACAAGCGAGTTCATCATTTACGTCTATTTGCAGTCGAAAGTTTCGATGTTTGTGCAGAGTTTTTCGCGAGGTTCCCAGTGCTCGTGCCATAGATGTTAGATTCAAACGATTCTCTTGAGTACTTGGTGAAACCATTGCCATTTGTATTCCTCTGCGTATATTTGAAACATCTTTATCTCTAGATCTCTTAATTGACTCTATAGCACTACTCATATTTTTTATCACCTCTTCTTTCATTTTTTTATCTTTGGTTGATTTTCGAATACCCAATAGTGTCGTCGCTTCTTTTAATTTCCTTGATGATAAGAGACATTTCAACAATTGAGCTTGAACTGTCACCTCAGTTTTGAAAAACATTTCCAAAATTTTCTCGACACGATATCGTATAAAATAGTCAGGTTTTTTATCTCCATATGTGCGAGTGTCGACATTTTCTAACATCTCATTATCGATAGTGATTTCATCTGTACATATTCGAAAAAAATAGTACATATTCAATAAATAACTAAATTAATAAATATGTCAATAAATATTAGGAAAATTTTAAATATATCAATAGATCATAATATCTACATTTACATACCCGATTAAATTTCTGCTTGAGGTTGATTTTCTTCTTCAATATTTGAGGAGTATCTCTGTCTGTTTACATTAAACAAAATATTTTTCAAACTAGTTCATCAAATAAAAATTAAGCTTCACATTGTACATTGGGAAAAATTTAAAAATATATCAATAGATCATAATATTTACATTTACATACCTGCTTCAATTTCTGCTTGAGGTTGATTTTCTTCTTCAATATTTTGAGGAATATCTCTATCTGTGTACATCAAACAAAATATTTTTCAAACTAGTTTATCAAATAAAAATTAAGCGTTACATTTTACATTAGGGAAATTTTAAATATATATCAATAGAGCATGTAATATTTACATTTACATACCTGCTTCAATTTCTGCTTGAGGTTGATTTTCCTCTTCAATATTTGAGAGAGCTTCTAACTTTCTTTTGCGATATTGTCTCGTCTCTTCTCTACGTTCCTCGGGCTTTCTTTTTTCGATCATATTTTCTCACACAAGTTCTTCGATTTCCCATGATAATAGGGTATGAGGTTCAAAAAATTTCCTTTAAAAAATTAGACAATAACTCAATTACAAACAATATCACAAAATATTTAATTTAAAAAAATCTTTTCTAAAAAATACGTAATCCAATCCAAAACACGTACATATCTCTAAGAAAAATCACACCGCCTCCAAGAAACTCAATTACAAACAATATCACAAAAAATTTAATTTAAAAAAATCTTTTCTAAAAAATACGTAATCCAATCCAAAACACGTACATATCTCTAAGAAAAATCACACCGCCTCCAAGAAATGTCTTCCAAAAAAATTCTTTAAATCTTAAAATGTGAAGAAAAATTTTTGAACAAAAAAACTCAAAAGATTTATTTCAACACAAAACACGTACATACCTCCAAGAAAAATCACGTCGCCTCCAAAAATGTCTTCCAAAAAAGTTCTTTAAATTCAAACTTTGAACCTCCAAGAAAAATCACGCCGCCTCCAGAAAATGTCTTCCAAAAAATTTTTTTAAACCCAAACTTTGAAGAAAAATTTTTGAATTCAAACCAAGTTGTAAGATGAAATGAAGTGCGAAATGTGCGAAAATTGTGAATCATTTCGCGGCAATTTATATTGACGCGAAATATGTGTTTTGTAGGGGGCTCCACAAAAATTTCCGGCCGACGGAGAATTGCACAATAGTTCGGTCGGCCGAACTATTAAGCCGTTAGTTTTAGCGGCCCGTAAGCGGAAAATATAGTTCGGCCGAACTTTCACCAATAGTTCGGCCGAACTAACGCGTCACCGATTACGCAGAACCAAGCTCTGAAAACGGTTCTGCAACTTTGGACTGATTAAACTCCATGAAAACTTGTTAATTAACTATCGGAACCAAGACAAGCATTTTCAGAATTGAATCTACTTTCAGGAAATATAAATTTTATGAAATTTCGTAAACGTTTATTAATTTTAATTATTTTTCTAATAAAATGAGTGCAAACAATTTTTGAGGGTCATCGTGATTCAGTGAAATCAAAATTTTGTGTCTCCCAAAATACATTGTAAAAAAAAATGAAAAAATTATGGGGCATTACATTGGTCCGTTGACTCTAATGGGTAGCTTTTAGGTTTTTAGTTTATAACTTATATGTTAAGAAATTTGTTGCCACACGAAACATATCAAAAATACGCAGTTTTTCGTATTAGACCAGTTCAAAAAATTCTAGTAATTATGATATGCATCCATTGGCTTTGTAAATATGACGAAACCAAAGTAAACTCTGTCTAGATTGTTGTAACACATTTTGTTTTTTCAAAAACACAAATTTTCAATGAATACAACGTTGCCACATAACATGACTACTTATGAATTCTTTGATTGTTAAGAAAAACACACTCAAAGAAACGCTAAGTTGACATATCAAATCCGCATAAAAAAATTTCAAAAAATAAGTAATAGAAAGCTAACAAAATTTCTCACAACTTTTATTTTTACCGCAAAATGAAATTCTACACGGAAAAATTGTTATAGTTTGCAGAGAGTTGAAGAACCCAAAAAAATGAAAAAATACTCATGTCAATAAAAGAGCAACATAAGGATCTTATTGATACTTGTTCAGGTTGTGAAATTCAGTATGAAGGTAATTAGGTTGAAAAGGTAGATTCATTTCAGGATCTAATTAAATAACCAAAACATCTACTTCATAAAAAGAAAATATCACATGAGACGCAGTTGATGTTTGATGCCTCTAATAATGGAATGTGTCACAAGTCAGTTGTAGAGTGTAAATAAATAAAGCAACAAATTTCAAGGATGGAATTAATGCGACACAATTTAAATCTATACATTTCACCTATAATTTTGGCTCATAAGGAAAACTGGGCATGGGGAATATGTGTCGATGTTAAAGTTGATTCAATTAAGCAGAAATTTTTTACAACATTGATAAATTATCAACAACCATATGAAGTTAAAACAGATGTTAAAGGATATGCAATGAAAATAGTGATTCATATAGATTATCAGTTTCTTCAATACTTTCAGTCATATACTAAGATGCAACAATCTCACTACAGATGGATGGGATTTATTCAGCAAAATCACTTAGTAATGAAGGACATGGAAGAAGTAACAAGTAAAGTAGTTGATATACATTGTCTTTGAATGCTTCAGTAGTACTGCATAAAATTTCATTGGTTTATGAAATTTATGTCAAACAATATAGTACTAATAATGGTTTCAAAGATACATTTGAATCACTAACTCATATTGCTCAGATAGAAAAGGTGTAGGTTATTCAGGAAATTTATTTTTCTCAGATTGCATGCGTAAGCAAGACTACGACACAAAGTCAAATATATTGTTACTAGCCTCATATGTATGAAACAATTGTGAAGTACATAAAGGGATGTGTAATGAGTTCGACAAGCAGGCCATGCAATTGAAAGATTGGTTTGCACACACCACTTCCAGTTCCTTTGCAACTATGGGACATCATGGATTTGGTTCAAGGACAGACAGAAATGGTGAACAAGACCGGGATACATATTCTTCGAGGTAATTGCAATATACATCCTAATATGTGGGATGAATTTGTAACTTATGTGCAGCAAGCTTATAATCAAGCCTTACATTTTTCTGCGCCACGACAAGCATTGAGTCAAGTTAGGTTCAAATTGCGTCATGATAAGCATCAGTTTCAGGTCAACGAGCAGGTATGGTTGTATGTCATAAAAGTGAAGATGAAAGTGAGAGAGTTGTATTCTCACTTATTGGCAGTTTAAAATTAATCTTTTGTGGTCCAAAAGCTTTTTATGTGGAGAGGATTGATCGAGGAGGATCTTGATCAGTACAGGTGAACAGGGTTCCAAGTCAACTTTAGCAGTTGATGTCCAGTTTAGTATTCAATATCGACAGTTTTTCCAGTGAAAAGGACCTCCAGATGTCATAAGGATCGAATTCTTTGTAAAGGGTATTAATCCTAAACTAAGGTTAAAAAGGACATTGTAAAAGTCTAAGGTTAAAATTTATACCTAGACCTAAAACCCTAATACCTTAGTCTAAAATCTTATCCAAATCATCTAAGACTTAAGTGATGGCCTAAGTCCTATTCCTAAAACTCTAACCCTATGGTCATAAATCCTTATCCTAAGTTTTAAGACCTATGAAAAAATCCTATGCTAAATCCCTAAGTCTTATCTCTAAAAATCAACACTTAAACCTATGGTGACAAAGGTCCTATTTATAAATTTTAAAACTATGCTAAAGTCCTAGCACAAAGTTAAATCCATATTAAAATTATATATTCAAATTATAATATAGCATCCATGCCAAAAACCTTTTAAAGGTTCGGATGATTGGTTAAAAACCATGGTGTAAAACCTTATTACAAGGTTCAAATATTTGATATACTAAAACATATATGGTTTAAAACTTTAATATAAATCAAACGCACAGAGTTAAGTGCTAACCGCGTCGGAAATGTTACAATATGTGACCAGACTAGAAACTGTAGCGGAGTTGTTTTGAAATTTATGTTAACCGCGAGTTTTTAAAACCGCGTTAGGTATCATGTGACCTGGTCACGCCGGAACTGTCAGAGTCAAGACTGCCAAATGGACAGTGACTGCTGGAGGAAAATCGTAGCCGTCGCGCCCGCCCGCCTGATCACATGCCACAGGCAAGGTCCTCCGCCTAGTTAGCCTAACCGTTGGGCTGATAATTATAATATATGGTCAGTTTTTGGTTTTTATGAATTAAATTTAGCACTAAGGTTTGGGGATATTTATCCCTAAGTATAAAGTTCATGTATGGAGATAGGGATTTGAATCCCTTATCACAATTTTGGCTCAAAAAATTGCTAATTTTGGTTATCAGAGGTTCGAATGCAGTTATAAAAGCCATGGAATTCTTCATGAAGAGATCATCTTTGGTTTTTGGAAGACATAATGCTTTTGGACTGTAGTTTCAGAAGGTTAGAGGCGATTTTATTTTCAGCATTGCTCAGCCATCAGTGGTCGGAATTGAGCATGGAGACATGCATCAGAAAGGCGAGGAAGATTAATTTATGTTTATAGGGTTCATAAGTGCCTGTGAGCACAATCTTTCTGTTCCATTTCAGTGTAAATATTCTTCAAGATCAATCCTAATAAAAGCAGAAGCCCACTTAAAAGCGGACCCGGAGATGTAGTCCAGGAGGGATGAACTCCGTCATAAAATTGTTTGCCTCTTCTTCTCTCTGATTCTTGCTATTATTTAATTCATTTATGCTGCTGGTTTATGTCATTTTTCATTAAAAAATACTTCAATTAACAGTCAATCTAAAGGAAAAACTAATCAAATTGCTTAAGCACTTTAATCGATCATCATTCAGATCATTTTTGGTATCAAAGCAGGTTGTGCTTGTAGTTTGTTTGTCATTAGATGTTAACCAGGTTGGGATTGCAACGCGGAAAAGGCAAGCTTGAGGAATTCGATCGAGAGATCGGAAGGCGGAATGTTGATCATCAATCAACGATGACAGGGACTGAGACCGTTGAGACTCCTTAAGCTACTGAAAATAAACCCATGGATGAGAATCAAATCCAACAGATGTTTCTAAACATGCAGAAAATGTTGGCAGGATTATATGAGGACAAGAAGACGAGGGATGCAACCTCATCGTCAAAGTCATCAAAGAAGGACAAGGGTAAAGGCAAGGCAGATAAAACTCCTTCTCCTCTGTCATCTCCATCATCTTCTTTCTCCTCTTCTTCTTCTAGTTCTGAATCAGAAAAATAAAAGAAACATAAGAATCCACTTTTGAAACTTGATATTAAGTTCGAATTACGTGTGTGTGACAGTGAAATAAACCCTGAGAAACTAGATAATTGGGTAAAACAGTTAGAAGTCTATTTTCGTATTCAATATATTACTAATGATAAGACAAAGATCCAAATAGATACTCTTGGAATGGGGGGTACTGCTTTGATCTGGTGGGAGAGTAGGACATAGATAGATTTAAAGCATAATGGAAAAGTTATCACCTCATGGAATAATTTTATTAAAGCTATAAAGAAACAATTCTATTCATTGGGTCACACACAACAAGTTGTAATTGATTGTCAGTGCTTGCGACAAGTTAAGGGACATAGTGTTCAAGAGTTCACACAGGAATTCAGAAAGAAGGCATTAGCACTCGGTATTTATTTCGACACAAAAGAAACTTTTTTGAAATATATCGGCAGTTTTCATTCATATTTGTAGCATATATTGTTAATGTTCAATCCTAATGATTTTGATGAAGTTTGTGTTCAAGCAATTCATGTCGAATCAGGTGGTAGACCATTCAAGTTTACACCAAAGACATCTAAGTAGATGGAAACTGAAGACAACAAAAAGAAGGGCAAGTCAAAGGGAAAGAAGACTGCCACAGCTCAGAAGGAAGAAGATAGACCTACGTGTACACATTGGCAAAGGATCAACCATGATGAAGCTAGGTGTTGGAAACTTCATCCGGAATTGAAGCCGAAGAAGTTTCAATCGAAGAAGGGTGAAAATAAGGCTAAAACAACAGTCTAGCAAGGCTTAGACTTGGGATCTGATTCAGGTGATGAAGGTAAAATCACTGTTATGGTTACAACAGGTAAAACTTCTGATGCTATTACTTTTGATTCTTCAAACATCAAACAACAAAATGAAGATAAAAGAATCGAGTTATTTCATATAAGGGTAACTTCAAAGCATACTAAGATAGATACATTTTTCGATACGGGATCACGGGCAAATTTGATTTCTGAGTCATTGGTTAAACAATTGGGTTTGAAAACACATAATCATCCAAGGCCATATCCTTTATGGTGGTTAAAGGAACAAAGTCAAATTCAAGTTACCAAACAGTGTCAGTTAAAATTTGCAATCACAACTAACTATATCGATGAAGTGCAGCTAGATGTGATACCGTTAGACATTTGTGGAATTGTCTTAGGTAGACCTTATCTCTATGACCGTGATGCAGTATTTTATAGAAAAGAACATGTGTATCATCTCAGGAAAGATGGGATTAATTATATCGTTCAGGCACATAAAAACAAAGATCACTTGAATTTTATTAATGCTAATCAGATGAAGCGCTTAATAAGTTCAAGTAGGAGATACATACTCATGTTGATTAAAGAGCAACATAAGGATATTATTGATACTTGTTCAGGTTGTGAAATTCAATGTGAAGGTAATTTGGTTGAAAAGGTAGATTCATTTCAGGATCTAATTAACGAACCAAAACATCGACTTCATAAAAATAAAATATCACATGAGATGCAGTTGATGTTTGATGCCTCTAATAATGGAATGTGTCACAAGTCAATTGTAGAGTGTAAAGAAATAAAGCAACAAATTTCGGGGATGGAATTAATGCGACACAGTTTAACTCCATACAGTTCACCTATAATTTTGGCTCATAAGCAAAATAGGGCATGGGGAATAAGTGTCGATGTTAAAGTTGATTCAATTAAGTAAAAAAATTTAGAGAATTGATAAATTATCAACAGCCATATGAAGTTAAAAAAGATGTTAAAGGATATGCAATGAAAATAGTGATTCATATAGATTATCAGCTGCTTCAATACTTTCAGTCATATACTAAGATGCAAAAATATCACTATATATGGATGGGATTTCTTTAGCAAAATCACTTAGTAATGAAGGACATGGAAGAAGTAACAAGTAAAGTAGTTGATATGTTGTCTTTGAATGCTTCAGTAGTACTGCATAAAAGTTCATTGGTTTATGAAATTTATGTCGAACAGTATAGTACTGATAATTATTTCGAAGATACTTTTGAATCGCTAACTCATAATGGTCAGATAGAAAAGGTGTAGGTTATTCAGGAAATTTATTTTTCTCAAATTGCAGGCGTAAGTAGGACTACGACACAAAGTCAAATATATTGTTACTGGCCTCATATGTATGAAACAATTGTGAAGTACATAAAGGGATGTGTAATCAGTTCGACAAGCAGGCCATGCAATCGAAAGATTGGTTTGCACACACCACTTCCAGTTCCTTTGAAACCATGGGGCAGCATGGATTTGGTTCAAGGATAGACAGAAATGGTGAATAGGACCGTGATACATATTCTTCGAGGTAATTGCAGTATACATCCTAAGATGTGGGATGAATTTGTAACTTATGTGTATCAAGCTTACAATGAAGCCTTACATTTTTCTATGCCACGACAAGCATTGAGTCAAGTTAGGTTCAAATTGTGCCATGATAAGAATCACTTTCAGGTCAACGAGCAGGTATGGTTGTATGTCATCAAAGTGAAGATGAAAGTGAGAGAGTTGTATTCTCACTTATTTTCAGTTTAAAATTAAGCTTTTGTGGTCCAAAAGCTTTTTATGTGGAGAGGATTGATCCAGGAGTATCTTGATCAGTATAGGTCAACAGAGTTCCAAGTCAACTTCAACAGTCGACGTCCACTTTAGTCTTTAGTATCGACAGTTTCGCTAGTGAAAAGGACCTCCAGATGTCATAAGGATCGAATGTTTTATAAAGGGTTTTAATCCTAAACTAAAGTTAAAAAGGACATTGTAAAAGTCTAAGGTTAAAATTTATACCTAGACCTAAAACCCTAATACCTGAGTCTAAAACCCTATCCACATCATCTAAGACTTAAGTGATGGCCTAAGTCCTATTCCTAAAACTCTAACCCTATGGTCATAAATACTTATCCTAAGTTTTAAGACCTATGAAAAAATCCTATGCTAAAATCCCTAAGTCTTATCTCTAAAAATCAACACTTAAACCTATGGTGACAAAGGTCCTATTTATAAGTTTTAAAACTATGCTAAAGTCCTCGCGCAAAGTTAAATCCATATTAAAACTATATATTCAAACTATAATATAACTTCCATGCCAAAAACCTTTTAAAGGTTCGGATGATTGGTTAGAAATCATGGTGTAAAACCTTATTACAAGGTTCAGATATTTGATATATTAAAACATATATGGTCTAAAACTTTAATATAAATCAAACCCATAGAGTTAAGTGCTAACCGCGTCGGAAATGTTACAACGTGTGACCAGACTAGAAACCACAACGGAGTTGTTTTGAAAGTTATGTTAACCGCTAGTTTTTAAAACCGCATCGAGTATCATGTGACCTCATCATGCCGGAACCGCTGGAGTCAAGACTGTCAGATGGACCGTGACCACCGGAGGAAAACCGTAGTCGTTGCACCCACCTGCCTGATTAGATACTGCAAGCAAGGTCCTCCACCCAGTTAGCCTAACCATCGGGCTGATAATTATAATATATGGTCAGTTTTTGGGTTTTATGAATTAAATTCAGCGCTAAGGTTTGGGGATATTTATCCCTAGGTATAAGGTTCAGGTATGGAGATAGGGATTCAAATCCCTTATCACAATTTTGGCTAAATAATTGCGAATTTTGGTTATCAAAGGTTCGAATGCAGTTATAAATTCCATGGAATTCTTCATGAAGAGATCATCTTTGGTTTTTGGAAGACATAGTGCTTTTGGAGTGCAGTTTCAGAAGCTTAGAGGCGATTTTGTTTGCAGCATTGCTCAGTCGTCGGTGGTCAGACTTGAGCACGGGGATAGGCGTCAAAAAGGAAAGGAAGATTACTTTCTGTTTATAGGGTTCAGAAGAGCTTGCAAGCATAGTCTTTCTATTCGATTTCAATGTAAAGATTCTTCAAGATCAATCCTAATAAAAATGGACACCCACTTAAAATCAGACCCGGAGATGTAGTCCAGGAGGGACGAACTTCGTCATCAAATTGTTTGCCTCTTCTTCTCTCTGATTCTTGCTGTTATTTAATTCATTTATGCTGCTGGTTTATGTCATTTTTCATTAAAGCATACTTCAGTTAACAGTCAATCTAAAGGACAAACTAATCAAACTGTTTAAGCACTTTTATCGATCGTCATTCAGAATCCATATGAAACGTAGCAAATGTTTAATCTAGGGTCATTAACACCTAATGGTAGACTACCACTCCTCTTTGAATAGTGTATTGTGATATTTTCATGACCCTAGCAAGTCCAACTATGGTTAACCATCCAAAAACAATTTATAGACTGAAGGCTAAAAGAAGTTTTCATCTGAGTCTCTTTCTTGGAGCCTCCATTCCTCCCTAAATGAGTCATTTCGAAGTATACCTAGGTTTTAATTTAAACATCTAAGTTCAATTCAACTAACCTTATTTCCATGCATGATAGTGACCACCTATTCTAGTTTACAGACATGCTAAGGTCCACGATTAATTTTATTATTCTTCAGAAGAAGCAACAATTAAACTGTTTGCATCCTACTTGTAACCCTCAGTTCTTTTTTTACTAAATCATGGCTAATACTACTCATATATATGTCATTTACACATTCCAAATCTACAAAATTTAATATCATACAATTTTTAAAATAGTGGGAAAACCTATCATAACTTAGTTGTCAAATTAAGAAAGGGACAACCATCGTTGGTTGCTATCCGCTAATGCACGTTGACTCATCAATGTTATTTAAGAAAAACCATGTGTAGTTCATAACGGGACAGGCTTTCACTCTTGCGAGATATCTCTTGGTCTTAGGCCATTAACTTGTTACATGAGAGGAAAATGAGCTCTTAACCTAGCAAACACAATTTTAAGGCATACTCTAGGACCAAAATGTATTACCACCACACATATCAATTTTTTTCAGTTGTTAAACTAAAAATATAAACAACCATCATTAAGAACTATACATCATATATATATATATATATATATATATATATATATATATATATATATATTTTTTTATTTTTTTTTTATTTTTTTTTATTATAATATAAAATTTATATAAGACAAACATTAAATTCTAACAAAAGTAACGATAATGATGATCGTCATAGAAGGAATCCGTAAGTTACGTAATGCGACTAGAAGCACCTGAGTTTATTGGAAGGGAATATGAAAAAGCATTACAACTTTAAAATACATATATTTTTAATTAATTTGGCGTGCTTATTATCTAAGCTACTTATGATTATATATAGTTAACAGGCCCAACATTGTTTGCAGCAAGGATTTTAGATATTTACTTACTTCTAATTTTGTTTAGATTTGTGTATCAGTTATGGCAAGCAAACCCAAGGTTCAACACAACAATTCAGAGCAGCAGAGTTCTGGTTGGAGTTCATGGCTGTTTGGTGGGCGGAGAGCTAAGGATAGTCACGACGAAACTCACAATTCTTCGCCTGCCCATAACTCAGTGCAGGATTCCGCTATTGTTGGAGAACGCCATGCAGCACATTCTGCTAAAGCTACTGATCACGATGTTAAAGCAGCGGGTGAGGACAAAGAGGCGAAGGATTTCATTGAAAGACAGCGGAAGAAATTGGAGATGGAGAGGTTGAAGTCCATGAAGAGGGTGGAGAGCATGCTTAACAGAGGCCTCTGACGAGACGCCATTAAAAACAGAAAGCCCGTCACTATTAGTTTATGGTATTGTTATTTGCATGAAGTAGTTAATTTCCTATATTGTTAACTTTGATTTGATATCGTAACTACAATATTAGCGCTGTTATGGTTGTAAAATCTGGGTAATATTTGGTATGTAATTATAATATGTGCAAAGGTTTTCTTTATGTTTTTTCAATTTTCAATGGTATTAATTTTTTGAGGTGGTTAAAAGATTTGGTTTTTTTTTCGGAGATTGAGACTACCAAAAATTTATGAATATATATAACAACTTATAGAAAATAGAAAGATACTACAAAATTTAAAAAAAAAATTAATAGTATTAAATTAGTGTTTTAGTTGCAAGAAATTGTTCTGCAAATTTACCTCGAGTTTTTATGGTGATCATATATCTCATTGTCTTATAAATCATATTAATAATTTTATTCGAGTTTTTTTAAATATGAAATTTTGATGATTTTATTTTAGGTTTTTGGAAAATGTAAAATTTATGATATTTTTATTATTAAATATATTTATTTTAGGTTTTAGAAAATATAAAATTTATGATATTTTTATTATTAAATATATTTAATAAAGTATAGATTAATTAATTTATGTGAAATTTTATAGAGAGGGTTTGGAGTAAGAGTTAAGTATTGACGCTAACCTTATTCTAAAAACAACACAATATAAATATATTTTGCTTTTATAAATATTAAAATATTTATAAAAAAATTTAGCACCGCTCATAATGATACACCATCCACAATAATTGTGAACACTAAGCTAGATTCTTCCCACATAATCACGACCAAGCCTGTCTACTCTAGTGAAATATCTTACATTAAAGTGATGAGTGATTTGCGCTTACGGGATTCTGCTTATCCTAATGTTGTCGCGTAGAGATGGACACCGCAAGAGCATAACGATAACCATCTACCTTGTAAACTTTCATTAGTTTAATTTTTTAATTGACTTTGACCTCATGTGTCACGTTACGTTATGTAATGAATTAAAAGGAAAAATGTTTGAAGTAAATTTCGAAATATGGATTTTCTTTTAATGATTTCGCTTTTTAAGAATCAAATGGGTTTCCAATAAATGAACCGAATTAATATTTAATTTTTTTTTGGAGTATTGGAATTGTATAAATTCTATGATTAGAAATTATAATTTATTATTTAATAATTTTTATCAAATTTTAAATAAAATTAATGTTTTAAAACTGCATAGTCATGACATGAAGTCCAACACTATTCTAGAAATTGTGGAATCTCTTACTAAGCTTAGAAACTAAGCAATGCACTCATTCGAGAGCTTCCATTTCTCCATAACTGTATAATCCTTCCTGATGATGTGCATGGCAAGTTTTCCGAGAAAAACAGAAAAGTTAAAAAAGCAAAAAGAATCCCTAAAATTTAGGGATATATTTTTAGTAACCTGAAGGAAGTGCACTCGTTATTTTCGGAAACTATCACCATGTGTCACATTTCCCTTGATTTTTGGCATGCATGTCATAAACCGTAATTTCTCAAATCTATTTAATCGACACCCCTAGAGCTCATTCTCACACTCGAACTTGGATATCTAACATTCTCGAGGAGAGGAAGGAACATTTGGTACGATTTTTGTCACTTTTCCAGGAGAGTTTTGCATTTATCACTTTTAGTCATTTTTTTTGTCACTTTTTTCCTTTTGGCTTGCATGAGTGTTGTTTTACTTGTTTCTTTGCATGCATGCTAGTGTTTTAACTTGCTTTATCCTATAGAAGTGTCGTTTCAAGTTATCATTTTCCTTTTACAAGTTTCACATCATTTTCTTCGTTTTTCACAAATGGTCGTTGTTGTGGTGACTCCCCTCACTGATCTCGTTCACTTCTCTTTTGCTCAGTTTCTATACTCGATTTGTCTTGTTTCAATCACACTTAGTCATATTTGCACTCAAGTCTTCATCATATCTCATATATGCTCGTGTTTCACACTTCCCTTGGGAATATCTGTCATTCCATGAGCCAAAATTAACTTTGAGGAGCTAGTTATTGCATAATCTTGAAGCCCAAGCTCAGAGTGTGGCCTCTAGTATTGTGAAATGTGCAGTACAGACTAGCCCCATTACACATTGTGCAGTCCCGGGCCTCAACTTGCATCCTTGGCCATTGAGACTAAGCAATGCGGAGTTTCTTCCGACTCACTAGCCAGGATGAACTACACATTACGCAGTCTCAGTCCTCAAGCTTCGACCCTGACTGTTGGGACTACATAGTGCAAAGTTTCTTTAGCAAGTCAGACCCTCTTCCCAGCAAGAATTATGAAATCCTTCTAGTCAGTTTCCTTGTATGCTACATGAACATGTCGTGAAAATAGTTTTTCTTATAACTGATATTTCCTTGTTGTCAGTGTCATTTTTGTCCCACAGGTACAACTATTGTAGAGCATCTCTCTAGCAGTCACTTTCACAATGGAATCTAAGAGAGTTTCCTTAAAGTAAACCATTGAAAACAATACTGGGGAAGCAGTTGAACAAGTTTTGGTTAACTTGCTAGTTTGTGCTAACACTTAATTGTTTATAGAGAAGGGATCAAAACTAACATGGAAATAAATTAAAGATGAGTTTTCAAAATACTTTTAAGAAGACCTTGAGGACCGACAGATGTATCTCAATGTCATGAAGTCATGGATTTTCAAGGTTGCATGTAAGTATCCAACCTTCCCATGTGCAGATGTACTCAGCTGGGTTCCCCCAAACACTGATGTGAAAACTATGACATTGATCAACACAAGCGAGAAGAAGACTTGTACATTCTTAGTAGATGTATCATCTCCCTCGGCTAGTGAAGAACATGGACTCGCTATTATAGTCCACTCACAACTACATGAACACAAGATATATCATCAATTTTTGGGTGAAGGAGCTAAATAAGTTTAGACAGATACCCACCCACATGTACAAGACAAAAGGACTCAAGAAAGCCTATAAGATTTTGGTCATACTAGCTTGCAGAATATATGGCCAAAAAAACACAAAGACCTTTCCTGAGGGGTGGGCTATCTTATTGAACCACATAGTGAACGACGGGCAGTGGTTCAAGTGGTCAGATTTGTTGGCTCATCACCTTAGAGTCCATGTGAATCAAGCTCATAATCACCCAAGGGGAGAGAAAGCACTCTTCTACATGTCTGCATACTTACTGGATGCAATCTGTGCACAAAATTAGTTTCCTCGCATGAACTAGACATGGACACCGAGAGAAACTATCGTACATGTTTATTACAAGCTACTTTCTTATTGCAATCATCGCATAGTCATGGAGCAGCTTACTAATCACTTCATCATCCTGATTTACAGGCTCATATTTCAGGAGGACCCACCTTGCATGTCATGAGAAGCTATGGAGGTGATATTAGAGATTACAAATTGGTTCTCCTTACCTAATGGCACATTGATTAGATTATTTAGCGGGTAGAAGTCACCACATATTTTTCCAAGATATGCCACTGACAAAATTTCCATGAAAGAGGTATCTTATCATATCTCCACAGGGTTGTAAACAACACTACATAAGAAGAATAAGGCACCATGACCAAATCTTCCTTTGTAGGTTTGATTATACGATATTGAGAACCTCAAATTTACATATGTCAAAGGGAAAGCCATAGTCAAATTCGCGTTTGGCACAAAGAGCTACAATCTGTATGATCTAAGGGGGATTTGCGAAGACCACTATGCAGGAGTATACTGCAACTGGGTTAGCGGGATATTTCGGTGGCCATAGGAGGAACCATGGAATAATAGTTATAACAACTCCCTACCTTGTGAGTCGATCAGTATGGTGAGGACTTCACATGTTCTTCCACAGAGGACACCAGTTCCGAAAGAAGTAGTAACAACAAGAATCAGTCTGGTGTAAGACAAAGGAAAGAGGAAGGTAGTTGAAAATGTAGAAGAGGAACATAGTTGGAAGATGAAATCAGATCCTCTCATTGAGAAAGTAGCTTTGGAAATCGAAGAAAAGGGGGGACAAATGCAGCAAAGAGAAGATAGGAGAAAGAGAGAGAATAAATATGTAGAAGAAGCAGTGCAAATAGTGTAGAGAGTTGAACAAGAGTTGAAGGAAGAAAGAGAGCTTATAAGAAAAGAAAAGGAGGAGAGGAAGAGGCAGGAAGAGGAAGAAAGCTAAGGTGCCATAGCAGAAGAGACGACACCCATACAGGTTGAAGAGAAGACATATGTTAGGTCCCTATATTACTAGTATATTCCCTTATTGTTGTCAGTGTAACCCTCTTATTGTTATTATTGTACCCTTGTAACCCCCATATTGTTATTATTGTGCCCTTAAATTATTATTGTTAGGTTGGCTAGGATTACATTGTGGCCCCACTAGAATTACATTGTGGCCCCATGGACTCCTATATATAGAAAGGAGGTTTTATAATTTGAATCATCCAAGAATTGTTCATTAATGTAATCTATTGGAGGTTTCCCCCTCGAAGTGGCTTATTTCTAAGGCGTTGATATCTCTTTTCTTCTATTTTTGTAGCTGGTTTAACAACATTTGGTATCAGAGCTTGGGATTCTAGGGTTTCGCTGCTCCAAACAGGTCATCGTGGAATTTTCGCTATAACTTTTTTTCTACGAAGGTTAAGAAGCTGAAATGTTTAGAGTGCGATGTCGAAATCGTGAGGAACATTGTCACAAAATTTTAGAGCCTGGTTCACAATATTTTCGAATATATGATTTTTGGAAGTTAGGTCTTTTTGCAGGCTCCTGAATTTCACTTAAGAAGATCATCGCGGAATTTTCGCTATAACTTTTCTTCTACGAAGGTTCAGAAGCTGAAATTTTTAGAGCACGAAGCTAAAATCCTAAGGAACATCTTCGCACAATTTCAGAGCTTGGTTCGCAACATTTTGGGAGATATGATCAGTGGAAGTTAGGTCTTTTTCAGGCTCCCAAATTTCATCTCAAAGAGTTTATCATGGGAAAATATTCATAACTCTCTCTTTGAGCATCAGATTGGAATTTTGTAAAAAGTGACTGGAAGTACACGGACTTTAGTTTCCTGTCTGTAAATTTTAGATACAGAGGAGCAAACAGTAACACGTGGCAAGTCATACAAGTTCACTCTACTGAACTAGTCCATAATTAGGTCATTGTGGGAGATTGGACATAACTTTGACTTGAAGAATCCAAATCAAGTTAGACCTGTGGCATTTGAAAGAAGCTTCAGAGTCCTACTACGGGGCTGAATTTCAGATATTGATGATCTGCAATTATAGAGATAAGTCAATTTCAATATCAAGCTCCTTAAAAGCAAGTAAAGGTGTGTATTGTTTTTTCCGAATTGCATAAGTCTTGTTTGAAGAATCAAGTTGAATTGATTCCAAGGGCATATTATATAATATATATCAGTATTGGATTCTCAAATGAACCCTAAAAAGAATTCAACACCCATTAAGCCTTTAGAAGGCTCTACTGACTCATGAAGACGAAGAATGGTAACATGACATATCAAAATTACAAGAGCAAGTGCAAAAAATTTCGCTCTCGCAAAGAGCAACAAAAAATGACATGGAAGTTTTGAAGAAAGGCGTGGAATCTAAGATGAATGGTTTGAAGAATGGCATGGAAGATAAGATGGATGGCATGGAAGCTGGAATGGAATCTAAGATGGATGACATGGAAGCTAATATGGAAAACATGAAGAATGATATAAAAGAAGACATGGAAGGTTTGATAAAGTTGATACAAAAAATGTTTCCTAATGGTGAAAAGATAGTAGAGGAAACTCATGATGAGAAAAAAATAAATGCTAATCGTGATTTCATAAACTCTAATGTTGGCGGGAAGAACCACCATATTCCAAAAATGGATATGAGGAAGTTTGATGGAAAGGATCCTGTAACATGGATACTACAGATGGAGCAATATTTTGATCTCCATAATGTGCAAAACACACAAAGGTACGCATTGCAACTTTACATTTAGAACAAAATACATTTGTATGGTATCGATGGCTTTGCTCCCGTAAAAAAATTGTCACTTGGTCAATTTTTACGGAGGAAATGATAGCACATTATGAGGATACAAAGAGCAACACCTTCTTTAGCCAATTGATAAATCTTAAACAAAAGGGTTTAGTGGGGGAGCACATTGAGGACTTCCAAAAATTGAATATAAGGGTAACTGATATTCCAGAGGAACACAGAATTGATCTCTTCATAGGTACTTTAAAGGATAACATCCAACATGAAGTTCGTGTTTTGGAACCTGATTCATTAGAGAAGGCATTCAGGTTGGCAAGAAAAATTGAATGTAAAATTATGGCAACAAGGAAGCCTACCACTCACTTCTATAAAGAGGGAAGTGTTGCGACTCCTAGATTTCAACAACCTATAAGGTTGACACCACAACAATTGGAAGGAAAAAGAGAAAAAATGGATTTGCTACAGTTGTGATAGAAAATACACTAAAGGTCATAAGTGTGCTGAGAAGAAATTATTTGACATAGATTGTGAAGAGGAAGAAGAAAATGAACAAGAAGAGGATATACACCAGGAACCAACCTTAGAAGAGGAAGAAATGAGTTCGACCATATCATGTAATGCATTGGTAAGAATTGCCACTCCTCAAACTCTCAAGATAGAAGGACATATCAAGAAGAAAAAGGTAATAGTGTTTATTGATTCAGGTAGTACCCATAATTTTATTCATTGTAAGGTAGCCAAGGAATTGAATTGTTTCCTATACCCAACACGAGAATGTCAAGTGATGGTTGCAAATGGAGGAACTATAAATTGCTTTGGAAAATGCCATAATATCAAGCTAACCATGGGGAAATATGTATTGAATAGTCCAATGCTTTCCATTCCTATGGGAGGTGTTGATTTTGTACTAGGAGTACAATGGTTACAATCTTTGGGGACAGTAGCTTCTAATTTTCAAGAACTTTTCTTGAAATTTTTTTCAGAAGGAAAGGAAGTTGAATTACGAGGTATTTCAGGGAAGCTGGGAAAGATAATAAGCTATAATGTCATGACAAAGCTTCTAAAGAAATAACAACAAGGAATATTGCACAATTATGCTCACTAGAAGTTCCAACATCAAAATCATCTATTTCTGAAGATCTCCAAAAAGTCTTGGACAATCATTCCAAGGTTTTTGAATCTCCCAAAGGACTCCCACCTATTCGTGATCATGATCATGCTATTCATTTGATTCCAGGAAGTTTTCCTCCTAACATCAGGCCTTATATATATCCTTATGTCCAAAAGAGTGAAATTGAACATATGATTGTAGAAATGTTAGAGGCAGGTATAATTCAACCTAGTCAAATTTCTTTCTCTGCTCCTGTAGTATTGGTACACAGGAAGGATGGATCATGACGCATGTGTCCCGATTATAGGGAGCTCAATAAGCTCACCATTAAAGATAAATTTCCCATTCCTGTGATTGATGAATTATTGGATGAATTACATGGAGCAATTTATTTTACCAAGTTGGATCTTCGTTCAGGATATCATCAAATTAGAATGGAGACTGAAGATATTCCAAAAACAACATTTCAAACTCATGAGGGTCATTATGAATTTTTGGTCATGCCTTTTGGCCTTACCAATGCACCTTCTACATTTCAAGGGTTGATGAATTCCATTTTCAAACCCTTCCTTAGAAAATTTATGCTAGTATTTTTTGATGATATACTAATCTACAGCATGTCTTGGAAGGATCATGTTCAACATGTTGACAGGGTGCTCAAACTATTGCAGGAGAAACAATTATATGCAAAAACATCCAAATGTTTCTTTGGAGTATAAGAGGTGGAAAATTTGGGTCATATTGTATCTCATGAGGGTGTTAAGGTAGACCCTAACAAAATTAAAGCCATTAAGGAATGGAAAGTCCCCAAAACCATAAATCAGTTGTGAGGATTTCTCAGGTTAAGAGGGTATTATCGCAAGTTTGTTAAGAATTATGGGAGAATAGCAGCACCTCTAACAACATTATTGAATAAAGATGCATTTTCATTGACTTTGAAGCAACTAAGGCATTTGAACATCTTAAAGAAGCAATGTGCCTAGCACCGGTCTTAGCTACTCCAGACTTCACAAAAACCTTTATTGTGGATTGTGATGCCTTAGGAAATGGAATTGGTGTTGTTTTAATGCAAGAAGGAAGACCCATTGCTTTTGAAAGTTGTCCAATTAAAGGAAAAAAATTACAGAAGCCTATTTATGAGAAGGAAATGTTAGCAATACTGCATGCACTAAAGAAATGGTGAACTTACCTAATGGGAAGACACTTCAAGGTAAAAACTGATCATGATAGTCTTAAACAATTTTTGGAACAAAGACTATCAACATTGTTACCGATGAAATAGGTAACCTGACCTCAAAACGGGAACTCTAGCCCAAAAAGACTCAAAAAACATGAAAAAACACTCCAAAAACAAAAAAAAGGTGTATTCCAGAACGTACTTGGTTTTTTTTTAAGGTCAAATTTTAACATTTTATAAAATTATGCTAAAAACAAAATTGTTTCTTGAAAAAAGGATTGAAAAAACACCCTCAAAACAAAACCAGTTGATGCTGGAATAACAAAAAAAAAATTGTGTCATATTTTTGACATTTTTAAAAATAGAAATAACATTTTTTAATTTTTAAAATTCAAACATTAAAAAAAACCTAAAATTTAAGAAAAAATAAATTTAAAAAATAAAAACATTTTAAAGCTTAAAATTTAAAAATATATAGGAATAAAAAAATAAAAATAAAAACAAAATAAAAATTTTAATTCAAACATTAAAAAAAACCTAAAATTTAAGAAAAAATTTAAAAATTAAAAGAAATTTAAAGATTAAAACTTCAAAATATATAGAAATAAAAAAATAAAAACAAAAACAAAATAAAAATATTAAATTAAAAAGAAAAACAAGTTAAAAAAAGAAAGAAAATATAAAAAACAAAATATAGAAATTAAATTTAAAAAAGAAAAAGATAATGTTTATTAAATTAAAAAAAAAAAAAAATTAATTAATTTTAAAATAAAAAATTAAATTTAAAGAAATATATTAAATTTTAATAAATTTAAAACTTTAAAATAAATAAAAAAAAAAAAAAAAAAACATTATTTAAATTAAAAGTAAAAAAATTAAAAAATTAATTAAAAATGAAAAATGAAAAATAAAATACAATATTTTAAAAAATATATATTAAAAAAACAAATAAATTATAAAAAATAAATTAAATATAAATTATAAAAAATTATATATATATATATATATGAACTTAAATTAAAAATATATATATTAGATTTTATTAAATTAAAAAAAAATGTTAATATTAAAATAACAAATTAAATTAAAAAAATATTAAATTTTAATAAATAAATGAATAAACAAATAAATTTTGAAATAAAAATTAAATTTTAAATATAAAGAAAAAAAAAACATTGTTAAAATAAAAAGTTAAAAAACTTTAAAAATCAATTAAATTGAAAAATTGAAATATATATCTATATATATAATAAATTAATTAAACAATAAAATAAAAAACAAATTAATTTGAAAATATTAAGTTTAACTTAAAAAAAATCTAATTTTAAATACATAATTTTAATTGATATAAAAAAATATAAAAAATTTATGTAATTAAAAAAATAATAATAAAAAATTAAAAAAAAGTATTAAATTCAAATAAATTTAAAAAAAAAATACAAAATTTACTAAATTTTAAAAAATTAAATGAAAAAAATAAACATAAAATTTAATAATAAAAAAGAAGAAGAAAAAATTTTAAAAAAAAATCAGTTAAATAAAAAAAATACAAAATTTAATAAAAATTTGTAACAAAATTTAGAAAAAAAAATTAAAAACAAAAAAAATAATAAAATTAAAAAAAATTAAAAAATTAAAACAATTTAAATTTCAAATATAAAAATTAAATTAAATTAAAAAAAAAAATTAATTTAAAAAAAAAAAATAAAAAAAAAAATCAAATTTAAAAAGAAGAAGAAGAAGAAAGAAGAAAGAATTTTTTTGATCGTGTTGGCACCTTGTCGGCCCCTCCTGCCCGGGTAGCGCGAGAGGAGCAAATCAAGCCAAGAAGCGACCGAGGAAGGCTGCATCGGCCCAGCCCACCCGGCGGCGCGTGCTCTACACTGCGGCCCTCACTTGTCGGCCCCGGTCGGCCTCTGCTCACACAGGCGGGAGGGCGATTCCGGAATCGCTTCCTGAAATCGACCTCTGTCCACGGGAGGGCGATTCGCGCGGAGGGTGATTCCGGGAATCGGCTTCCTGCGGCGGGAGGTCGATTCCGGAAATCGTCCTCCTGGGGTGGGAGGCCGATTCCCAAAATCGGCCTACCCCCATGGGAGGGCGATTCTCGGAATCGGCCTCAGGGCGATTCCCAGAATCGGCCTTAGGGCGATTCCCGGAATCAGCCTCCCGCCGTGGGAGGGTGATTCCCGGAATTGGCCTCTTTCTTTTTAATTTGATTTTTTTTGTCAATTTTTTAATTTAAATTTCTTATTTTAAATTTAATTTGTTTTAATATTTTTTGTTTTTTTTGTTTTTTTAATTTAATATTTTAGATTAATTATTTTTTAAAATTTAAAATTTATTTATTAAATTTTAATTTAATGTAATTTTTTTTTTAATCTTTTAGTTTATTTAGTTTTTCGTTTTAAAAATTTAAAAATTGTTTCATTTAAAAAAAAAACAGTAAATTTATGGATATTTGTTTTTTAATTATTTGCACGTGGTTTTTTTCATTTTTTTTGTTTTTTAATAATAGTTTATTTTATTTTAATTTTGTTTTTTTTTTTTAATTTGTTTTTTTTTTTATTAATTTTAAAATTTGTGTTTTTTTTTCTTATTATTATTATTTTTTGATTTAAATTTTTAAATTTAATTTTTTCTTTTTTGTATTTTTTTTTTAATCTAAATTTTAATTTTTTAATTTAAATTATTTTTAAATTTTTATTAATTTTTATTTTTTTTAATTATATGTTTTTTTTAATAACTTAGAAAAAAATGTTTTTGATGTTTTTTTTTTTAAATTTTTTTGGTTAATTTTTGTTTTTTTTTCTTTAAATTATGTGTTTTGTTTTTCAAATTTTGTCATTTCTTTTGATATAATTTCCGAATATTTTTGTTTTTTTTTTTGTTTTTTTAATTTATTTTTGTTTAAATTTTTTATTTTTACGAGTTAATTTTGGTTTTTTTTACTCTTTTTTTTTTTTTTTTTTTTTTAAATCTAAGTTTTGTGTTTTATTACCAACATGAAAATCACCACTCTGAAAAAAAAGGTTGATGCTGCATCAATACGTTTCAAAATTAGCATGAAAATCACCGCTCTAAAAAAAAAAAAGTTGATGTTGCATCAATACGTTTCAAAATTAGCATGAAAATCACTAACATTTTTAAACAAATATTCATACTTCATAAATAAAAATATTAGAGTGTCAAAAATGTGCACAAAAAAAAGGGGTGATTCTGCATCACCACTTTTCAAAATCAGGTGCTTTTTATGCTACCAAAAAAAAGTAGGTAACAATGCGGTTACCTATTTCATCGGTAATAGTGTTTATCTTCAGAAGAGCAGCAAAAATGGGTCACAAATATGTTGGGCTATGACTCTTGAAATAATCTACAAAAAAGGGAAGCTAAATATTGTTGCAGATACACTCTCAAGAAAGAATGAAGAGGTGGAAGCATTGATTTGTGCCATTTCTATTATCCAACCAGATTGGATAACCGAAGCAAGAGATGAATGGAAGAAGGACGAAGAAGTGTGGACACTCATTCAAAAGTTGCAACAAGATCCTAGTACACTTGATACATTTAGTTGGAAAAATGATTCCTTATGGTACAAAGATCGCTTATATCTTTGTAAGAATTCCCAACTAAAACAAAAAATTCTTTTGGAATTTCACACTTCTCCTTTAGGAGGACACTTAGGATTTTTAAAAACTTACCACAGGGTGAAGAAATAATTTTTTTGGGATGGCCTTAAATCTGATATTCAAAATTTTGTGGCAGAATGTTTGGTTTGCAAGTACAATAAAGTTGAGACAATTAAGACCCCGGGTCTTCTACAACCTTTATCCATTCCAAGTCAATGTTGGGAGGAGATTTCAATGGATTTTATCACAGGTTTACCTAAGTTCTAAAGAAAGAGTGTCCTCATGGTGGTAGTTGATAGACTTACCAAGTATGCACACTTTTGTGCATTATCTCATCCATTTAAAGCAAGTAAAGTTGCTGCTACATTTATGGACACAATTCAAAAGCTGAGTGGAAACCCAAGGGTTATTGTGAGCGACAGAGATCCCATTTTTACTGGAAATTTTTGGACGGAGTTATTTTCTTGTTTGGGTTCTCAATTAGCTCATAGCTCATCTTATCATCCTCAATCTGATGCCCAAACTGAGATAGTAAATAAATGTTTGGAAGGATATCTTTTTTGTTTTGTATCTGATAAACAGACACAATGGGTCAAGTGGTTACCTCTCGCTGAATGGTGGTATAACACTTCCTTCCATACTGCAGAAAAAATGACCCCATTTATGGTACTTTATGGATATCATCCACCATCCATCACATCATATTTAAGAGAAATTTCGAAGGTTCAAGCAGTGGAAGATCACATCGAGCATCAACAAGAAGTTCTCCAACTCTTAAAGGAAAACCTAAATTTGGCACAAAATCGAATGAAACAACAGGCAGATCAACATCGCAGTGAGAGAATTTTTGATGTACGAGACTGGGTATTTTTACGGCTACAACCATACAAACAAATGTCCCTCAAGCACGCTAAGAAGGATAATAAATTATCGCCAAAATACTATGGTCCTTACAAGGTGTTGCAAAATATTGGTACTATGGCATACAAATTCGAGCTTCTTGATTCTTCACGAGTGCATCCAATTTTCCATGTTTCATGCTTAAAGAAGGTTATAGGTGAAAATCTTCCAGTTCAAACAATATTTCCAGAACTTTATGAGGAAGGAAAAATCATATTAGAACCTGAAGCGGTCACGGAAACAAGAACTCGACAGCTACGGAATCGATCGATTTCAGAGTATCTCATCAAGTGGAAGAACTTACCCACTGAAGATTCTACATGGGAAGATGAGAATTTTATACAGAAGCACCCAAAGCTACTCAAGCATTAAGGAAAACACTTTTTTGAAGGAGAGGGGCATGTTAGGTCCCTATATTACTAGTATAGTCCCTTATTGTTGTTAGTGTAACCCCCTTATTGTTATTATTTTACCCTTGTAACCCCCATATTGTTATTATTGTGCCCTTAAATTATTATTTTTTTAGGTCGGCTAGGATTACATTGTGGCCCCATGGACTCCTATATATAGAAAGGAGGTTTTTAAATTTGAATCATCCAAGAATTTTTCATTCATGTAATGTATTGGAGGTTTCCCCCTCGAAGCGACTTATTTCTAAGGCGTTGATATCTCGTTTCTTCTAATTTTGGAGCTAGTTTCACAACAACATAGGATTAGCCAGCACTCAAACGAGTGAGCGAAGAGATGCAAGAATGAGAGTTTTCTAAAGAGCTTGAATATTTGATTCAAGTCACGAACATGGAAGTGGGATCAGAGCTGCAAGATGAAGATGTGGACCTGATTCCCAATGCACCTTAGGCCACCTTTCAGACTCCAACACCTTCAGCCACAAATAAAGCCCTGAGCAAGGAAGGGGAGGTAGTTCCCCTAGATGATGATCCGGTGATGGATGTTTACAATTTTTCATTTGATGAACTACAAAAGAATATTTTACAAGCACAAAGAAATAACTTCCTAGATGATCATGCATCATCCGCATTCATAAGAGAAAGAGAGATAGTGGAAGAGACTAATCAAAATTGAAACATCATTTCTGATGCGAGCTTGGCCTTTGCAAGAGAAGCCAGATCTAACACTTAATGTTTGGCGGCGAAGAATAAAAAGTTAGCGCAGAATCTACAGGAACTCTAGAAAGAGAGTGAAAAACTTTGTCAAACAGTGCAGGATGAAACTTCGACACAGGTCTACAATGAGGAGATAAGAGTAGTGATACTTGTTGAATTATCCACACTTGGAGACACTATGCAAGACCTTTATGAGGAGTTTTTGACTATATATAAGGAATTCTTCTGATTACAAGACTTTGAACTACAAATCAGAGAGTTTTTCAAGATTCTTAAGAATGTGCAAGCTGCCATCATCGTTGTGCATGAGTGGACAATGCAATACAAGGCCACACCGCTTACATTAGGGAAGAAGATGAAGCCATGGACAGAGTTGGAGAAATCCAAATTTTGGATGTTGATAAAGAACAATAAGAAGCTCTCCTCATTCAGCGGAAACATTTATTCCTCATACATACATATATCCAACAGTTTGGATTTCATGGTGAGAATCTATTGGATCCCATCAATTGGTACATTCACTCAGACTAAACACAAACAGAAATTAGGAAAGGAGATTGATAAATACCTGGAGAAGCTAGAGCAGATGGCCACTCGGGAGGAATTGGAGTTGAATAAACAAAACTTGTAGACCTACATCGGTGGCCTGGTTCAGATCAAAACAATTTTTCTCCTCATTGAGAAAGAGGTTAAGACTGATTCCAAGACACTATACCTGGATGCTATGGAGGCAAAAGTATGCTTCCTACATGAATTTATCTTGCAGTTTTTGGAGACCATCACATAGTACCAATATTAGCATTAGTATGTTTCTGAGAGACACCAAGTCCAAGATGTCTGACTTGAGTTCACCCCAAATCTAGCATCATAGTGTTTTGTCTTGTTAGACTATCATGTTGTCTCTACCATATTTTTTTTATATGGGTACGAGTGGAAACTGTAAAATTATTTGTAATTATTGTATGAGTGAAATTCCTTGTGTCCATGATGGAATGTGAAGAGTCAAATGTAAGGCAAGGAGTCATGAAGGGAGTCCAAGAGTCAACAAGGGGGCATGCCAAGAGTCACCCCCATTATAAGTACATCCTCATAACTCTTGTAAAGGGGTTTTGGGAGCCAAGCTTTTGGCTAGGCTTAGGCTTAGAAAGGGGTTGGGAGTTTTGTGTCAGCCGTGGCTTCTCTGTAGCATATATGGAGTATAATTATTTAGGAGGAGCAGGTGTTGTTGAATTCACATTCCACTATTGGGGCAAGTGGTTTGTCATGTTATACGTATGAAAGGATCTTTAAATTATATAAAATCTGAGACGACACATCTTCATGCATATATTGTAAATGTACTAAGACAATTATTTTTATATTTTCAATGTATGTTATTTAACTTACGCATATTCTTATGAACTATTTCATTTTCATTTGTACGAATCTTGTTGAATGCGTGCTCATGTTTTAACCCATAACCTTTAACTTGTGGACTATTATTCTTGTTTTTGTGTGATGTCTTTTCATCTTGCGTTCTCCTTTCAATTTCCATACTATTATAGGGTTCCGAGGAGCATAATTCCTTTTTACCTTCAACATGTTAGAACTACTCATGAATCATATTGAGTTTCCGTGGGGTCACACACTTGCTTTAACCAAATACACCGTGCACCACTCTATGCATTTTGCAATCCAACGCATATCATTAAACACCCCACTATTTGGACTCCTCCAAATGGTGTGAGGTCTAGTTTAGACTTCATGTAGGGGAGATCCCCTGAATTTTGGCAGGAACAACACCGTTAATAGAATATTATATACATATCTCTAAATAACAATTTAACAAATGTCATTTGCAATAGTATTAACTTATGGTTTGAGAATAAAATATTATTCTATCTCTAAATCTAAAAAACAATGGTTTTCATGTGCTTGAGGGACACATCATTCCCAATATTAAAAATTGAGAGAAAAAGTTTAAAGAGATCAAACCATAGTCACTTCTATACTCTTAATTTTTATTAAATATCTAAATATTTGTTTTTCCAAATATGAAAAAATAAGCTAAGAGAAATCTAATCTTTAGCCATATGGAAATTATCATTGGCTTTTATTTACATTAATGAACCCTAATATATCTCATTAACAATGTAATAACATTATATAGAGTGGTGTAATGTGAATACATGCAACTATTATATTATATAGAGTGGTGTAATGTGAATACATGCAACTTGGAGTTGACAGTGTCTCTTATTAAAATTAAAAAACCCAACTCAAATATAATAAAAAACAAAAATTAATATTCCACTCACTCTCAACGATAAACAAAATATTTCACATTAAATATAATTAAAAAATAAATATGCATATATGAGTTTTGTTTGTTTAATGAAAATTATAATAAAACATTAATAATCTCACTCTTAGTGTCTATACTAAGGAGAAGTGGCAAAAATGTTCCACTTTCACTATCAACCATAAATAAGTTATCTTGATGTCCATATGAAACAGCATAATACAATATCAAATTTATAGAGAAATTAGAAGTTAAATATAGTCATACATTTCAAAAAAATGGAAATTGGAAATCTAAAGAGATATAAATAGAACAAACTAAATTGTTTGTGTTTTGTCTTTCTGATTACTCAAAAATTATTTAGAAATTGTTTGAATTACTTATTTGAGTTTTTGAGTCTATATAGTCCAAATGACTGTCCAATCCATTTATGCATTCAAAATGTATTTTAAATCATAAAAAATATATATATTACCAATAATTTCACTCATTCGTATTAATATATTTCCCTTTTCAATATACAATTTTATGATAAAGGAAGATCTAGAAATTATTGTCGATAGATTCCAATCGGAAAATTTTCCGAAAGCATAAATGCACTTGGAGTCTGACAAGAAGGTTTCAAAGACAATCACGAAGGTTTTTAACAAGTGATAAAAATGTATACTATCTTATATCGGTTGATATCAACGAGATTTTAAAGAAAATCCACAGAGTGTTCGACAAGTGATAGATATTTATTACCATCTTATATGGGTTGGGTCAAGGAGTTTTGAAGGAAAATCGAGAAAGTGTTTGAAAAATGATATAAAGGGCTTTTAAAAACAATCTAACAAAGCTCGATAAGTGATAGAAGTACACATGATTATATAATGAAGGTCAAAGAATATTATCCACCTTCTTACAAGGGTCTTTATATTATCATCCACTTCTAAGTGTTACCAAGTTAATATTATTATCCACCTTTGAGTGTTACCAATTTTATAGTAAATTTATAATTATTATTTATTTATAATTTTCTTTAATTGATATAATAATATATTAAATTTAAACTTAAATTTATAATAATATAATTAAATTAATTTATGTATACGTTTATGTTAGAATAATGTATAAATAGAGTGTTCTAGAATTGTTAGTTATATAGTTGATCGGTTGTAGTCGTAGGTCATTGAGTTGATTTACGTTATAGTTAGTGTTATGTTGGTTTGTTTGTTGTCTGCGATATTTTATATTTTTAGTATATTTGATCTAATTTCTTAGAATGTATAATGTCCAAGAATTGTCTAAGAATCTCTCTCTATATATACGTAATGTTTGATCAAAGATTTGTGTAATTGAGTGTGATATCACATATTGTGAGACAGTGGTTTTTAGTTATATTTTCTTTATGTAGATTTCTTTGATATTCTATTTTGGTATTAAAGCTAGATGGATGAGATCTGAGTTGTTCGAGTGTGTGAAATTTTGCTTTATCAAAGCCAATGCATAGAAAATTGTGACGACTGTAATCACTGCGTGAAAGTCAGATCTATGTAAGAAAACTAAAGTTTTTTATTGTCTTGTCGTTGAGTGTTTACTGTGTTGTTGTCTCGAAGCATCTTCCACAACCATGAACCATAAGTTTTTGAGATATGAGGGCTAAGGGTTGAGTGTCTTTCCTTATAAGCATTTTGGCTTTCCATGGATTCCCTAAGGACACTTGTAATGGCCTATTAGCATAAACTACGGAGAAAACATGTTGGAGCATTTGAAGTTGTGGATTTACTCGCAGTCCTAACAGTAAAGTCATCGATATTGTTTTTGATATCCTCTTTGAGAACATAGTACTTTTTTAGTATTTAGTAGACAATCTACAAGGCGAAAGCAGGAAAGAAGCGGGAGTCATATTATTTCTTAGATTGATTCACCATTGGTTCCAAAGATGTTTTAGTTAAGGATTGGGATAATTGTCAATGTGTGCTTGATTTATCAAATTGATTTGTCAAATCAATAGTGGGGAGAATGATCATTAACTTCTATCTGTGAATGCAATTTGACTCATCATCATTATTAATGGAAATCCACACCTCTTAGAATGACCCACGGGTGACTCATAAAGGGATAGGAAATGTGGCATAAGTTTTCCCCTTTTTACCTTTCTACAATTATGCAAAATTTTCATAAATAAAACTTAAAATTCTATGAAAAGTGAAAATTGATGTGGAATATGACATACAATGATGATCGTCATAAAGGGAAACTAAAGATACATAATCCATAAATATTTAGGGGAATTGATTTAATTTGATGTTCTTGTTATCTAATCCATAAATATTTAAGGGAATTGATTTAGTTTGATGTTCTTGTTTACAACTAGGAATAAATATCTACTTAGATTTGAGGTAAAATTTTATATTTATCTAGTAGTTATGGCAACCAGATCTAAGGTTCGACTATGAGACTCTTATTCAACACAACATTCTAGAGTAGAATATTTTGGGTTGGAGTTCATGGCTATTTGGTGGGAGGATATCTAAGGATAGTCGTGAGGAAAATATCAATTTTCTCATGGCCATAAATCAATTCAAACCTATGTTTAAGTTGGAGAACACGATGTGCCACATTCAGGTAAGGCTAGTCACAATGTTAAGAAAAGCCGAGGAAGTTGAGGATACAAGTTAAGATGAAGAGGCAGAGGATATCATTGGAAATTGGAGAAATAGGTTGGACATGGAGAGGTCGATGCCCACGAAAATGATGGAAAGCATGCTTAATAGAGGCCTCTAATGGGACATCATTAAAAACTAAAACCAACTTTGCAGTTGATTCGAAGGCCATTATCATGTTTAATTTTATTATTGTTTGCATGGAAAAGTTAATTAGGTAGATAAACATCCTCCCTATTGGATGTTTTCAAATTAACATTTCTTTTAATCCAACTATTTACATTATTGTTGTAAATAAAAGATGTTATCATACTCTCATTCTCCCTTTTACGTCAATAGATGTAATTTCATGTATTAACTATCGTATATATCTAAATTAGTTTTTCCCTTTTTACATCTAGTTAATGCAATCATCATGTAAATTATAAAATAAAAAATAGCATCATGTGAATTCATGAGTTTATAAAATGAATGGTTAACATGATCATATTAAATGGATTAAACAAATATTGACATCATCTTATGAAACAAATTGTCCCATGCCCTATTGAATATATTGTTTTGTAAAACAAAAAAAAATAGCAATGATTGTTTTAAAATGCAACCCTTAAATGGTAAAGCATAAATTTGACACAATTTCCTCTAGACATTTTTTTTAGATTCATTTATGGTTTTTGTGTGTTAAATTTATAGATTTGATTTATTTACTCTTTAATATCTTGTTTTTGTTTTTGTTTTTAAATAGTACATATTTACATTAAGAGTTGTACTCCAAACTATTGTGTTAGATATGTTTTAATGTTTAACATTTTGATTCATTCAAAATAAAACAAAAGAAAATAAACGACATGAAATTCTGCAACCCATGGATTTTTCCCATGGTATTCTTCTCTAAAGTGGGCTATTAAAAGGGTAAAATTTAAACCATAATTGATCCATATAACTCTAGATCAACCAAGTGTTGGGAGGAACTTTTCACTCTAAAAGAGGTTTGCACCTCAAGAGAAATTTTATCCTTCTTAACGCTTGGTAGATCAGGATTTAAGATCAATCTTGCTACTTATATATATATATATATATATATATATATATATATATATATATATATATATATATATATATATATATAAACAATCACTTCCTAAATAAAAGTGGTTACCCATTGATCTGATATGGGTGGATAACTTCATATGCTTTGCAAGCACCTCCCACTCAACTAGACAAATTAAGATCTAGCTTATACTTGACTGTGCGGAATTTAATTCTTGATTCAGGTGTATGTGATTTTAAACAGTTTTAATGCTTTAAGTGTGAGGAATTACACATTTTTTTTTTTCTGATATTAAGCATGTACAAAAATCATAAAGTGCAGCAAATAAGCATCAACACATAAAAACAAATTTAATAAAGGAGTTCACCCGAATATCGTGGGCTACATCTCCTTGAGCCTTTGTCAAATTGACTTGGTTCTTTGGGATTATGATGGAAAATTTATTTTACAAGTAACTACTCAACTCCAATGGTTATTTGGATTGTGCCATTGGGTTTATAATACCATCATAACACTAGAATGGTTGTTATCTCTTTGAATATAGACATAGGTTCCCTTAGACTTGACCTCTTCTGTCGGCACCCTTGAGCTTCCCCGAACTTCTCTGCGGCTCTAACTCGTTAAGAAATAATTTTATGTCCCTAAAACCTCACCTAATGTCTCCAGCACATATCAGGCATCCAAAATAGACTGATCATTTGCTCCAAATGAGCTCTGGCTCCCCAATCTAGGTCTCCATCCACTCTTGGCCCTGGGCCACCTGAAACTTTCCTGTGGCTTCTATACCTTTAGAAGTCTCCAAATGACTCTTAAAATCCTCCCATTGAATTCATAATGTCAAAATTAGTAAAAATGGACTATTCACTTGCTGAAATTGGCCTCCAGCTGCTCCGGTTACGCCTCCAACACCTGGTGGCACCTGGTGGCTCTAGGTTCACCGAAAAATTCTATGAATCATCTCGACCTTAAGAAGTCTTAAAAAGCCTCTAAAAATCCTTCCATTAGATTTATAAGTCTCAAAATAGTCAGAATAGACTACTGTTTTGCTGAGAATGGATACTGGTTGCTCAGGATAGGCCTCATTCTCTTGCTGGCACCTGGTGGCCCTGATGGCCCTTGGAACTTCTTTGAATCATCTCAGCCTTCAAAAGTCCTATGGTGGCTCTAAAAACCTCACCAATGGTTATTGAATGTCTGAAACATCCAAAAATTACTATTATTTTCCTAAGTAAGGCCTCTAGCTGCCCTGGCTAGGCCTCATTCTGCTATTGGAACCTAGTGGCCTTAGTGGCCCTTAGAACTTCTCTGAAGTAAAATCACACTTAGAAGTTATCTGATGGCTCTACAACCCTCACCAATGGCTCTGGAATGTCCAAGAAATTCTAAATTGACTATTCAAACTCCCATAATGGTCGAATCATGCTCAAGATAGAGCATAAACAATTTTTCCCAGTAATCCCTAAAATAGCTCCACTAAAAATGAAACAACTGCAGTTAAAAATCCAGAAATAGTAAAGTCTGCCAACATTGGCGCCTCCGCCATAAAAATCGCTAGTCTAAACTATTAAGTTTAAATGTTAAGGGTAGGTGGTTAGGCACATTCCCCAAACCATGCGGTTATGGTTACCGTTGGGCGAAACCCAAGGCATAGACCATGATAGAGTTGAATTAAACTGTAGTTTACACCGATGTTTAACGAAACTGTCGATTAACTGTAACCTTGCACATGACAGCTCCAATTTTGATGCCAGTTAGGTCGGGCAGGTTACATTTGAGCATTGGTGATTAGCCCTTGGTTCCTGGGCTAAGGCCATATGGGGAGGGGTTGGCCCCTCCACTCCCCAACACGACTTATGTTCAACATTAAATAAAACCCGTCCACTTGTATGGTTAAGTCACAACTCATGGCGCGGTTGGTGGAGACCTATGTGCATAGGTCGGAGGTCATGGGGTCGAACCCTGCAAACCCCAACAAAATTTTAGCACGCAGTTCTAGGGCCACGTGGAAACCTTAGGGCTGGCCACATGGCGCCTTCTCATTGGTCCTTCAAACCATACATCAAATTAAACTGCGACACTTGTCAAAATCGGATAGGCCCGGAAGGAATATTTTGGGGAATATTTCGAGGAATATTCCAGGAAAATTTCAAGAATATTCCCTGGAATATTGATTTTTTTTACTGTACCCTTGCCCAGTCAACTCTGGTCAAATGTCAAAAATTACAGTTTACTGGACTTTTCAAAACATGATAACCTCTTCATATGGTGTCATTTTTTCGAACCATTCACGGCGCTGAAATCAGGAAGACGAGATTTATCCGATTGCTAAAGTTTGATACACTTTCGAACACTTTTAAATTTGAGCTATCACTTAGGTCCTTGATCCAAATTTGATCACTCCTCCCCATTAGGAATCTTTTGGACCCCAAAAGACTGATTACCTGTTTAATAAATGAGAGTACAACACCCTCACATTTCCACCCTCCTTACACTTTTCCTTGCTTGGCTTAGTGCCTTTAAGCCCCAACTCGAAGGTATTCAACACTTTCCCTCTTGGATGCTCTTGTCCTCCTATCAAGAACTGTATCTTCCTTGAACTCATTCAGAAATTTCTGGCGAGAAATTTTCAATTGAAGGTAGTTGAACATCACTTCCTTGATCATCAATCAAAGTTGGCTCAAATAAATGTAAGTTTTTAATAGAATACATGCATACATAGCTGAAATATGCATATGTACAAATGAATGTATGTCTTATTGGGTCAAGAAGTCAAATCACTTATTACCAAGCCACTTCCATGGCGATTTTTGCTGCTAAAAATCTTCTTCATGTGAAACATATATTCTCACATCAATGATGGAATTTTGGTTCCACTTTCACGAGTCTTTTTATCCTCTTGCTTCATGTGCTTGGGATGATTAGTTGGATGCAATGTCCAACATTGAGAAATAAGATGTCCCTTCTTCTGGCAATGTGTGCAAGTCTTTTGCACCTTCTGTGCAAGTTGCCTTCGCTTCAACTGTTTCCTATATGTCTTCATCCTCACCTAGCATTTTGAAACTTCATGGTTACACATACCACAATAGGAACATGACCTCTTTATTCCATTCATCCATGCATAATTTCCATTCTTAGCATAAACATAATCAACTTGACTATGGGAAGAATTATACCTTAAATGTTTCTTTGCATGTCCATCTTTTTTACCTTCTTGAGGAGATGAACTCGTAGAGGTTCCAACTTTCTTTTGAAGACCAACATCAGTGTTCATGTCTTGATAGATGTCGGAACTCTCTTGCTCGCCATAAGCTACATGTCTACAAACATCTTACTACAACATATGCTTCAAACAATGGCAATCAACTTGAAAACAGACTTGACATGTTTGTGGGTTTCAACTTGCAACAAAATTTCTTCTTGAAGTTGTCTCAAATGCCTTCATGGTTGTAGAGTTTTCTCCATAAGATTGAACATAGCCTAGACCAAACTTCTTAGGCCTTTCCTGAACCAAAATAGGATCAATCATGCCTTGTGAATTTTTTCCTAAACCCTTCCCTTCATAGACCATTTTTAACATCAACTTGGACCCTATACCTCTAGTGTGCTTTTCAAATTAACCTACACATCTATTTGAAGAGGAAATTGAAGACAAATTTGAGTGATTTACCTTTGCTTCAAGCATGTGTTTGGTTAAGGCGTCTTGGGCATGATGGAGCTCCATCTCCATCTCATGCATTCTTTGAAGAAGTCCTTCTTTATCTTACTTCATAGCAACCAATTGCTCATGAAGTCTAGTTCTTTCCCTTCCATCTTCATACATAATTTGCACCATATCCTTCATGATGTAGAAGTCTCGCTTCATGTCTTCATCAAAGAGTCTTATAAAAGAGGCTTTTGAAACCTCACTTGAAGAAGTTGGCATCTTATGGAAATGAACTAAAGAACTTCAACAATAATTCAAAAAGCTTTAAAATAAAATTTACAAATATTCTCAACAATATGGTTGTAGATTCAAGCTCTTCTCTGCAGCTTGTATCTCTTCTTCAAGCAACCTCTTTTGCAACAATCCCTCTTGTGCTTCAAGGGTTGCCTTGAGGTACTTTGGGTAAGGATAATGCTTTCATCGTTCTTCCTTATTTTCCTCTTATGGACTTAGCTAATAGTAGCTCCCCTTCTCGTCTAACAAACTCAAACTTGTAAGCATCAGTCAATTTTCAAACAGTTAATATATTTGCACTGTTAAACACCCTTCAAGTCAAACAAGCAACCTAGTGCTCTATCAAGAAAGAAACCTACTGCTATGTCAAGAAAGAAACCTAGTCCTCTGATACCACCTAATCTGATATGGGTGGATAACTTGATATGCTTTGCAAGCACCTCCCACTCATTTAAACAAATTAAGATGTAGCTTATACTCAACTGTGCAGAATTTAATTCTTGATTCAGGTGTATGTGTTTTTAAACTTTTTAATTCTTTAAGTGTGAGGAATTACACATTTTTTTTTGCTGATATTAAGAATTTACAACAACTATAAAGTGCAGAAAATAAGCATCAACACATAACAAAAAATTTAATAAAGGTTTTCACTCGAATATCGTGGGCTACATCTTCTTGAGCCTTTGTCAAATTGACTTGGCTCTTTGGGATTATGATGGAAAAATACTTTTACAAATAACTACTCAACTCCAATGGTTATTTGGATTGTACCATTGGGTTTATAATACCATCTTACTCCTGGAATGGTTGTTATCTCTCTAAAGATAGGCCTAGGTTCCCTTAGACTTGACCTCTTCTGTCGACACCCTTAAGCTTCCCTGAGCTTCTACGTGGCACTAACTCCTTAAGAAATCATTTTCTGCCCCTGAAACCTCATCTACTATCTCCATCACATATTAGGAATCCAAAATATATTGATCATTTGCTCCAAATGACTTATGGCTCCCCAGTCTAGGCCTCCATTCACTATTGGCCCTAGGCTACATGAAACTTCCCTGTGGCTTCTCAACCTTCAGAATTCTCCAAATGACTCTGAAAATCCTTCCATTCAATTCAAAATTTCAAAAATAGTCAGAATAGACTATTCCCTTGCTGAAATTGGCCTCCAGCTGCTCCGGTTACGCCTCCAACACCTGGTGGCACCCCTTGGCTCTAGGTTCACTGAAAACTTCTCTGAAGCATCTTGACCTACAGAAGTCTTCAAAAGCTTCTGGAAATCCTTCCATTGGATTCATAAGGCTTAAAATAGTCATAATAGACAACTGGTTTGCTGAGAATGGATACTGGCTTCTCTAGATATGCCTCATTCTCCTGCAGGCACCTGGTGGCCCTGGTGGCCCTTGGAACTTCTCTGAAGAATCTCGGGCTTAAAAAATCCTCTGCTAGCTTTGAAAAACTCACCAATGGTTCCCTAATGTATCAAACTTCCAAAAATGACTATTTTTTTCCTGAGTAACACCTCTAGCTTCCCTGGCTAGGCCTCATTCTGTTGCTGGCCCCTGGTGGCCCTAGTGGCCCTTAGAAATTATCTGAAGAAAAATTACGCTCAAAAGTTCTTTGATGGCTCTGAAAACCTCACCAATGGCACTGGAATGTCCAATAAAGTCAAAATTGACTATTCACACTCCCAGAATGGTCGAATCATGCTCAAGATAGAGCATAAACAATTTTGCTTAGTAATCCCTAAAACAACTCCACTAAAAATGGAGCAACTATATTTAAAAATCGAGAAATAGTAAAGTCCACCACCATTGGCACCTTCGCCATAAAAACAACTAGTCTAAACTGTTAAGTTTAAATTTTAAGGGTAAGTGGTTGGGCACATGCCCCAAACCATGTGGTTATGGTTACCATTGGGCAAAACCCAAGGCACAGACCATGGTAGAGTTGAATTAAACTGGAGTTTAAACTGTTGTTTAACGAAACCGTTAGTTAAGTGTAACCTTGTATGTGACAGCTTCGAGTTTGATGGCAGTTAGGTCGAACAGGTTACGTTTGAGCGTCGGTGATTAACCCTTGGTTCCTGGGCTAAGGGCATATGGGGAGAGGCTGGCCCAAGGGGCTAGCCCCTTCGCTCCCCAACACGAATTCCGTTCAACGTTAAATAAAACCCGTCCACTTGTATGGTTAAGTCACAACTCATAGCCCAGTTGATGTAGACCTATGCGCGTAGGCCGGACGTTGCAGGGTCAAACCCTGCAAACCTCAACAAAATTTTGGCACGCAATTCAAGGGCCATGTGGTGGCCTCAAGGCTAGTCACGTGGCACCTTCTCATTGGTCCTCCAAACCATACATTAAATTAAATTTCGAAACTTGTAAAAATTGAATTGGACCAGAAGGAATATTCCAGGGAATATTTTGAGGAATATTTCAAGGAATATTTCAAGAATATTCCCTGGAATATTCTTTTTGCTGACTGTGCCCTTCCCCAGTTAACTCTGGTCAAATGTCGAAAATTGCAGTTTACTGGACTTTTCAAAATGCGGTAACTTCTTCATACGGTGTCGGTTTTTCGAACTGTCCGTGGCAGCAGAATCAAGAAGACGAGATCTATTCGGTTGCTTAGGTTTGACACACTTTTAAACACTTTGAAATTTGAGCTATCACTTAGGTCCTTGATCCAAATCTGATCACCCTTAATTTTTAAGGGGGGAATAATTGACATATATCAAACACATTATTAATGTGGTTATAGTGGATTTATAATATTGTCAAATTCTACGCATTATTACGATTACAATATTAGGGATATATAGTTGTAAAACTTAGGCAATATTTGGTATGTCATTGTAATTTTTGTAGATATATTTCTCTTATTGTTTTAGTCTATCATTATTTATGTAATATGTGTGATTATATATTTTGTGATGTTTCAAAAATATGATGCTTATAAAGGAGTTTATTACTTTAGTAAATTTAAGTAGTTGACTTCACTCATTTTCTAAATATTCCAAATATACAATCAACATAAAAATAATCGCTTGCCTAGTATCTACAAAAGAATATTTTTTTAGTTAACTTGGAAAGGAATAATCATATTATATAAATATCTGGTGATATCTTAAAAATATATATATTAAAGTTTATATTTTATTTTCTTGACATACATAAATTCTATGTTGTGCAGATTTTAGCCAGTTGCCCAATATCTACAAATCAAAAAAAAATTAGTTAACTTGGAAAGGAATAATCATATTATGTAAATATCTCATTATATCTTAAAATATATATTAAATTTTATATTTATTACATCAAAGGTGTTCCTCTATCGGCTTAAGCTGGGAAGACTTACCCAATCATATCTTTCAATTTTTGTTCTCCTACATCCTATCATTTTTTAGCGCATGGCTCATGTAGTCTAGGTCTCACTTAGGTTCCAGTAGCTCGTGTATTCTAGGTATGGATCAGGTTCAAGTGGATCATGTAGTCTAGGTATGGCTTAGGTTCAAGGGTCTCATGTAATCTAGGTCTGGCTCAAGTTTGAGTATATGCTAGCCCTGATACTTTTCCTACCCACATTCAGTTTGTACATGATCTGTGGTTTTCAAAACATTGGTTCGTCACCCCTCCACTGACCTTGACCAAGATCGACTCTATATCAAAGACATTAGGCATCAATTCGACCTCCATGCCATTGAGTAATTCCCAATGAGTCACTGAATTCCTATCTCTTTTCTAGGCTAAAATTCCAACCATGAAATCATATTATTGACTCAAAGAAGTGCTACGACATTTCCTTGGATACTACACAGGGAATTCTTTATATGCACAATAATTTCAAAGAATGCATCATTCACTATGATATCAAGCATAATAACATTCTCTTGGATTTGCGATATCAAGCCTGAGCACCTTATCCTGGATACCCTTGAATGGTTGAATTACCATTTCCTTACACTTCTTTTCCTTTTTGTGGTTCTCTCCATGAAAAATTTATTCCTCTAGTTAAATTCCACGATTTTAATTAATAGGTTAATGTTTTCTCTCTTTTGCAATATTTCATTGTGAGCATCTAAAGGGTTTAGCCATTGGATGCATATTCGATAGGATTTTAAGCTTGCAACTAAATTTGGAATAGTTCTCAGCAAAGGATGCACCCAATTTCTCTCCCAAGGATATTTTGGTTGATGTTTATCTTGTTCTAAGAGATCAAATTAACATATTTTTAGGGCTTCTACAAGAATTTTTAGTAGAAAGGACATTAATGGTGGTAATTTGGATATTTGAATATCCCCCCCCCCCTTCTAGTTTCATTAAATTCGTAAAGTAATTCTCTTTACAAAAATAGTTTATATCATGTGAATTATCTTGCAGGTCTTATTGCAAAATGGTGTGGAATGGGGTTTAGCATTTCTTGGAATGTGAAAAGATAAAGGTTCCCTTTAAATCTCCTGAAAACTCTCCATCACAGTTTTATTCCTATGGTCAAACACTGAGATTTTAATCAATAGGTTAGTGTTTGCTCCATTTTAAAATATTTTTTTGTCAATGTGTGAAGGTTTTGGCCATTGAATTCAAATTCTCTAGGAGTTTAACTTGAAATATATAAACCTAGATCATTAAAGCTTCAAAAAACCAACTGAAATGAAGAAAACTAACAACTCAAAACTATAATTTTATGGATGCTTTATAGGGATAAGAAAATTCCCTTCTTCCACAAATAAACAAAATAAAAATTACTCAAAAAAAATTTCCAAGAAATTGTAATGGAAAAATGAGATAAGTTGATTGATTGTGAGGCCATAATAGGGGGAGCATTCAACCATTTCAAGTATTTGTATATTGGAGAAGAGGATGTAGATCAAAAATCTGTAGAGAATATGCTCCAAGGGATATCTACATGGTTTCAAAGGAAATAAAACAAGAGTTATTGATACCAAAGTAGAGGTCTTTGATTCAATTTTGGGGCTTGAAGTTTGTTGTTCATGTTATCACAAAATTGCACTTGATTGGTTGATGATCAGACAACTCTATGTAACTGTTTCAAACCAACTTGTGACTAAAGCTTAGCCTCTTCAGTCTGAGAGGGCTCTCTAAAAGGGGTTAATGATATTGGATAAAGATAATCTAGATGGATAACTCTACTTGAAAAAGTAACTTTCTTTTTGTGTATGTAGGTTGAAAAGAATGAAATCTTCCAACCATTGGGCTTATGGAGTCAACAATCAGTAGTTTCAGTGGAAAGGTTTCTTGACATGGAAGCTGTGGTAGATAGGGGTATTTAACAAAGGAACTTCACTCATAAAACATAAGAAAACACAATCATTTAATTGCTAAAGGAATTCATAGCATAGAGTTATGAATTCTGAGTAATAGCAATGAAATCTACTGCTAATGGTTCAAAGGCAATTCACTCATAAAACATAGGAAAACACAGTCATCTTATTACTAAAGGAAGTCAGAGCATAAGGTTATGAATTCTGAGTAATAAAAATGAAATCTACTGCAAGTAGTAAAGAATAAGATGTAGATCAATGAAACATTAAAAACCCCATGAGAATCTCAAGTCTGTCAAGAAGAAAACCACTTTGTATTACTGATATGAGTCAAAATACATAAGGCAGCAGTTTGCTGCAAAATGTCTCAAACCCTTGACAAATTCGACCCAATGGCCTTTAATAGAGTTGTTACATCATGAGATGATCTGCCTCCAGGCTATATACATCGAATTTTTTCCTAATGAAACCTTGCATAACCATAAAACATCAACTTAATGATAAACAAACACCTATCCTACTTGACAGTCCTATTCCTAATAAGACTCAAACTACTCATTATTGTCTTTAACAACCGTATCTTCTAAAGAAATTAAATTATTTGAAAATTATGCTTTCACATGGTCGAATTGGGGTGATGGGACTCATCACTACATGACCACTTAACCGACCTCCTCAAAACTAGGAAACAAAACCTTGTTTTTTAGGCAAATGGTCTTCTTCTTCCATGAATACTTTGGCTGTCAGTTTATCTTCATTTCGTGGTCTTTAAGTGATGAATGATTGTTTTCATGATCCTCTAACACTTTCATAATACCCAGTTGTCCATATATGCCCAAAAATATTCTTAAAAAACTCCCACACAGTACACTACAAAAGTAAGGCAGTTATGTAGCATACTTTCGTAGCGCTGCAAAAATGCCATTCACATTCAATATTTTTATTATTTCCTTTGGAATAGTGTTCATCATCATTAAAAACATATCCCACACAAATTCCAACTCTTGATAGAATCTAGAACTGGTTCAAAAAGTAAAAAGAGCAGCTACAGTAGTTTTATAGTGTTTTGTTGCCCTTCAAGCCTAGGCATGCTAGGAAACTGCTGAAAAGTGCTGAAAATGCATATTTTTGTGAAAATTTGAAAAATGAACCCTTCGAGTGCCAAAATATTGTATCTAACATGTCATTAGCCTTAAACAACCATAAATCAACTCAAACTAAGAGTTTTGAGGTGTCAATCTCACCTTTCATATTTAAGACATCCTTGCTGATTTTTCTTGTTTGTTTCTAAACAATAGGCCTTAGAACAAAGCCCATATCTCCTAATCCATGATGTAGTTTGAAAAATGGGAGGATAATTTTTTCAATAAGAATGTTTTTAATAAAAACTTCCCTGTTTATAAACCATCTCCAACTGTCCAGAATCGGCATTTGAAAAACATGTGTAAAACAGGAAAACTCTGTTTTTTGAAAATAGGTCTTCAAATCAATCCTTGTATCTCCAAACTGATAACACCTGTGAGAAAAGTGAGAGAGGTTATTGTTATTTGATATGTTCTTGACAATAATTTCTCTCAGTTTCATAAAATACATTTCTTTGTTCCCATAATCCTCCATTAAATTTTACCGCTCAAAGTCAAAAAACAGAGAAATGCTTCATATTCGCTACGAAACTATTAGCCAATTTCGTAGCGTTTTCTGCCTATTTTACACTGAATTCGCTAAGAAAGTAGGGTTTCTTGGCCAAAATGACCTTTTTGGTACAAAAAACTTGGCAATTGAAATCTGTCTGAAAATTATGAGTGATATGACATGAGGGAATTTGAAAGTTAGTGGGTTTAGGTCTTAGGGTAAGCTTAAACAAGAAAAAATTGAAATTTTCCTTGAACAAGTAATGAAAAATGAATTCTATGACCCTACCATTTACACATGAACCTCTAGGAATTTTTCAAATGATGCTTCATTTTTATGAGTGATAATAGTGGCTCCACTTAGGATGGTGTGCCCTTGTGGTACATCAAAGAACCTATAGTTCTAGTGCTATCCATATTCTTGGAAATAAAAACTCTGAAATTTATGAAAAATTTGCCAAGCTCTTATGGCCTTCTCCTCAGGCTCAAGCTTGATGATTACTGCTGAAAAACCAACTTTGTACCTACTGAAAAGATGCTCATTCAACTTTGAGCTTTTCACACACTCCTACCTACCCTAACAACTGCAATATCCATTTTTAACTCAAGCAACATGAAACTTCCAATAAAGCCATTCATTGATCAGATCTGACACTTGAACCTCTTGAGTGCACTTGAACCAAAAGTAAACATGATACGAAAAATGACCAAGGCAACATAAGATGTATCTGATCTTCATAATGAAAACATAACTGGAAATCTAGACTGTAGAACTCTTTCATGTAGTCAGCTATATGATCATAGAAGACATAATCTGTTTGATAATTCTCAAGACGTTCTGCAGCTTTGGACAACTCATTAGTATGACCATTTCCTCATTAGTATGACCATCATTCCATTTTTTAAAACCTTGAATTGAAGGGAGAGTCTGCCACCAACTCTATTATGTCAATCCATTCTTCCAAAAACATAAGACAAAAATCTGCAAATCACTTAATAGATCTGACAGGAAAACTTTCAATCCACTATTTACATTTCCCTTGAAATGAATCATAGAACAATATAATGCAAAAATCTGCATGTTTGACTCTAAGAAGCTTAGTAAATTCATAGAAATCTGATATCTGCTTCAAGGTCAAACTTAAATCTTCCCCATTGAATTTTGGACCATTCCTTAAAAAATATGCATCCTTGGGAAAATGATTTGGGAAACCATAAATTCCTGAAAAATATACACATGCATACCTTGAAACAAAAAAGGCAGCATCTGAGTTCTTCATAAGTACAGTGGAATCACCATGAATCTATGAATTTTGAATTCTTCAACAATGGAGTCGCCAAGGTATTTCCAGCCTCAAACAACTTCCTGAGCTCCTGCTACCTTTAGAAGTTCGGCTTCTGAATTCTAGGAAAGTCTTCAGACTTCCGGTAGACGCACCAAAATGTTATGACAAAATTTCACCTGATTAGCTGCTGATCAGACAAATCTATGTAATTGTTTCAAACAAAATTGTGACTGAAGCTTAGCCTCTTCAGTCTGAGAGGGCTCTCTCAAAGGGGTTAATGATATTGGATAAATATAATCTAGATGGATAACTCTACTTGGAAAAGTAACTTGATTTTCGTGTATGTAGGTTGAAAATAATGCAGGCTTGCAATCATTGGGCTTATGGAGTAAAAAATTAGTAGTTTCACTGGCAAGGTTTCTTGACATGGAAGCTGAGGCAGATAGAGGTCTTTAATAAAGGAAATTCATTCATAAAAAATAATAAAACACGGTCATTTCATTGCTTGAGTAAGTCGAGACAATTTATGAACTCTGAAAGATTGGGCGGAAATCTACTCGCCAATGGTACAAGAGCTGACAAAATTCCTAGAAAGTAATAGCAATGAAATCTATTCCCTTGTATTGAAAATGTATAAAAGAATCATCGTACATAAATGATTCTCCTCTCATTTCATGCTTAAGGAAACCAAGGAGGTTGGGATACCCTTGAGAGGTTTGAAAAAAAAGGGGGATATACTAGTAAGAGAAACATGAAGGTGGATATAAAGCAACAGATCTACAATGAGATGAAAAGTTTATTGAAACCCAATTCGTTGAGCCACAAGTGGATGATGTTGTCTGTGAATAAAGTGGAGAAGCAGCAAAGTAGAAGAACGAAGATGCTCGTGAACCCCACTGTGCATAACCAAAAGTGGACGAAGATATCATGAATCTAGAAATATAGCTTGCTGACGAAAATTTGGTGAATCCACCAACACATCTTGTTGATGACAATTTGATGTGTCTAGCAACAGAACTTGTTGATAAAGACTTGGTGATTCCGGCAATAGAGCTTGATGATGATGATTTTATGAATTCAGCAATAGAGCTTGTTGATGACGACTTGGTGATACCAACAACAGAGCTTGCTGATGATATTTTGGTGATTCCAACAACAGAGCTTGTTGATGATGATTTGGTGATACCAACAATAGAGGTTGTTGATGAGAGTAAAAATACTATAGTAAATCCAGTGACTAATATTTTTGATGTAAATTTTGATAGAGAATTTTTGGCTAATGATGATTGGTTTCAGATGATGCAACAAAAACATCATATCAGCATGATGTTATTTGGTGAGGTAACCCCACTTGAGATAATGGAAGACAACCTGTTTTCAACAGCACAGGTTAGTGAAGAAGAGACAAAGACAGAGATAGAGATCAATATAGAGACATAAACATAGACAAATACAGATGCAAAGAAAGAAGTTGTCAAAGAGAAAGTAGAAACAAAGATGGAGGCAGAAGCATACAAGGAAGTGCATTAGGAGAAAGTTTCCATAGCAAAGAAGAAGGAACAAAACCAAGAGACAAAGATAAATACAAAGACAGAAACAAAGATAAAGATAGATGCAAATAAAGAAGTCTGCAAAGGGAAAGAAAAAACAAAGATAGAGGCAGAAGAAAGTGCAACAAGAGAAAGTTTCCATTACGGAATAGAAGGAAGTGCAACAAGAGAAAGTTTCCATTACAGAGCAGAAGGAAGACCACAAAGAGAAAAAAAAAGACAAAGGAAGAGGAAGAGAAGGAAATGCAACAGGTGAAAGCTCTCATTGCAAAGCAGAAGGAACAAAACCAATGTGGTTTTGGAGATGTTTTTACACTTACCATTTATCTCCAATGTGAAAATAAAAATATTGATTATTAAGAAGAATTAAAGTTACTTGAAACATGGATTTCAAAACCAAAGATGAGGTCTACATAGTAGATGTAGATATGAATGTTGAAGACAGCATGCATGACGAACATGTCAATGAAATTTTTAGGTATTGAATTTATGAAGAGATAAAATATTATTTTGATCTTATGTTGCAGCAGATTGATGATGAAAAGTGTACTACAGAAGACAAAATGTGGTAGAAACCCACATAAGAGGCATTTCTTGAAGAATTCCAGGACATTCTTAGACAGCCCATAACAATAGAAGACTTGAACCAACAAATGAAGAAACAGAGGTTTGAAGAATACAACAAGAAGAAAATGTTGAAACAATTTAGAGTCTATAGAATTTGGAAGAAGAGAAGAAGAAAACTAAATCTAGTCGAAGTCAATTTTTTGAAATTGTAAGCCTCACTAAGACATAGACCAGAAGGTATCTTAATTAAATTTTTATGTGGTTGTAATTAAGGGGGAGTGTTGGAGAATCTAATTCTAACCACCTGCTAGGTGTTGAAACTATCCATCCAAGTGTCCCAGTTCAGTTTCACTTAGTCTAGTTTTAGTTGAGTCTCACTCCAGTCATTTAATGTTGATGTCTCCAATGGAATCTTATTTAACTTATTTGTACCCTTGATAAGAGAAATCCTCTGCTCCACTTCTTTTACGTTTTCAATTCTTGTAAGTTAGATCTTACAAAGCTGGGATCAAGGACATAAATCAAAAAACTTGGGAAGTTATGGAATATGAAGAAGTAGATTCAGAATCTCAGATACTTGTCAAGTTAGAAACCCACAGTGAGCATGTTTCCACTAAAAATCCAAGTTTTATGTTTCATTAATCAGTACTTTCATATTTCTAAGCGAATACATCATAATATATAGTTGTAGGTTTTTTTTTCTGGTGAAAATGTAAGAACCATGCAAACTATAGATAAGGCCTTACCAATTTTCATTAGGGGAATTTTGAGGTATAAAATGGGCATCCTAAGGAAATTATAAAAAAATAGTGGAAATAATAAAATAAAACTTGATTACATCATCAAATTTTAGAGGGAAAAAAAGAAGAAGAAAAAAATACTTTTTCAACTCGTATTTTCAACTTATCTCCAAAAATTTTTTAATCAAATTTCGAGCGAGAGTACTCATTGGATGAAAAATTTAATTCTGCATCCAAGGAGTCCCCATGCTGCATACTTTAGATGGATCCTGCTCCACGAAAAATTAGAAATACATGAAAAGTGTGATTGCAATCACGTTTTTTCATGTAATTCTCATTTTTCTTGTAGTAGGGTCCATCAAAAGTATGCAACATGAGTACTCCTTGGACGAGGAACTAAATTTTGCATCCAATGAGTACTCCCACTCAAAATTTGAGTAAAAACTTTGGGAGATAAGTTGAAAATACAAGTTGAAAAAGTAGTTTTATTATTTTATTATTTTTTAATCATTTTACCTATTACTGTCAATTTCCTTCTTAGAGTCAACCATGCTAAAATCGATGATAGATTTGGCTTTGTCATCCTTATTATACTATACTCTGATTTTTCCCCATCACATGCATTTAGGCTCAATTACATTGACTATTTATGCATATGGAAGTTATGCCCATTAAATTTCTCCATAAAAACTTCTATTGCAAGAAAAATATTTCTAAGTAATCTACTAAATCTTCGAAAATAATAATCAACTTGAAAAAATAACATTTTTTTGAATGTTGATTGTGTGCCCTAGTTAGACAAATTTGTTAGTCACTGTAATTGTAACCTACATTATTTTCATATCATATATTCTTATGCATGGGTTTTTTTCTCAACAATATTTTGCAGGTTTCTTTCATTTCTTAATCTTCTCAAATTCTAGATGTTTACAATTCAGATTCACATTATACAGGGCTGGGTATCTTCATTCATCGTTTGAAGGCTTTAGTGGCCAACATCTATGGCCAAACTTTCTTATGCCAATGAATCAGCCACATGTCCTATCATTTTGCTGATATTCTAACAAATTTCCATCTTGGAACTAACATTAGGACTTAAAGAGCACAATTGAGTAAATTAATCACCCTCTTGAATGGAATTTTGAGGTGGTCATTGCTGGTTGATATTCTGTGTATTAATTATGAGGGTATTAACTGTCACTAACCATGTGATCTAACAATGAAAAGTTTAAATGGATTCACATATAGAGGAGAGATATCTGGTATTTCTTTTTATTATGAGAAATTGTAATTAAAAAAAAAAAAAAAAAAAAAATAGATTTATTTACAATAGAAACCAAATCTAAATAAGTTTTTTTTTACCGATAAAGGAAAAGAGGAAAAAGAAAGAGCATTAAAAATAAAAAATCTTAAATTTAAATTTTAGATTTTAAACCTTTTGATACCTCTCAAACTAATAATACCAAAACCTAATCCTATGCTTTTTTCTACTCAATCGGAGCATCGCGATAAAAAATAAGAAATTAAAGTAAGACAATGATTATATTTTATAAAAGTTTCTGATACAAGAAAATAAGAAAAAAGAAGTTAAACTAAGACAATGATTAGATTTTATAAAATATTTTATACAAGTTTAAACTAAGACAATGATCTGGGTAAATTTTTGATACCCTTTTAACCAAGAGATTTTGCTTCAGCTAATGTGTTAGAATTGCATTTTTCAAAGCATTAATGAACACGCATGCAGATATAATTAATAGGAAAACATGTCAACAATCATACGACAAAAAATGCAGCAGGTTTAATAACAGAGTTTGTCCAGTGTAGACTACGTCTCTGGGCCTCGGTGTCTCGATGGTGTTGGTTGCTTCATTCAGTGTTGTAACTGGTGATAATGTACATGGATGTTTTTGACTTGCAATACAAGGAAAATCCCTGAACATGAGTGACAAAGTCTCTCCATGAGACATTCCGTTACAAGGAACTCTCACTCATCACAAACCTCTTATCAGCATGACAACTTCACACATGGTGACAAAGAGTATCCCGCCATCAAGGAAACAAAGGGATCTCACAACATAAATCACCATCCATGATAAATACATACCACATCAATACATATAAATATTTCACATCTTACATCAGCAGGAATCAAAAACAAATAAACATGAAGAATCGGCATCATACATCAAGCAGGAATCGACATGAGATAAATAATTCTACAAAAATAATCAATGAAGTACATGGAAACAAAACTTCATATACCTGAACTCTAATGTTGGCTAAAGAATATGCTGCTCAATCGCTGGATCTGAATGCACCATTGCAAACGTGGTGTCGAATGGCAAGAAATCAACTGTCCACATGCTGAAATACGACATCGTCATTCCATTCTGGAAAATGGCTGAAAAAGCGAGACTTTTGTTGCATAAACTGACACTTCCATCAGACTTGTGTTGCCAAGAGGTGTAAAATCCATATAAAATTTGTCCAATTTGGACACTAGAAAAATTTGGCCCCTCTGGAAATGAGGCTCAATCATGGCTCCACTGCCTCAGCATCCTGGCTCATGGTTCCACCTGCAATTAAATAATATTTGTCTCAAACTACGTTCTTGCTCCTCTCTGACATGCCTTCTCCACACATTGAAGGAAGGTCAAGTTTATATGTAATGGGTTGGGGAGACATTATAGGGTCCATCAGTTGGCACATTGGTTAAGATTCGAATTTGGAGGAGGAGGGGTTAGGGGATCAAATCCCACCCCTCCCCTTTTTTACATTGAAGTTATTTCTTTTTTTTATCATGGGCGGGCACATGCGCTCCACACGGCCCGACCATACCCGACCCCGACACCGTTTAATGTTCTAAAATCCATATATATGCCACCCTTGGATTTCTATGGGGTGGAGGGGTTTGACCACCCACCCCCCAACCACTTTTTATATATATTTTTAATATATGCGTGTATGGGGTTCGCAGGGGTCACGACTCGTCGAAAAATGTTTAATATATTTCTTTGTTATGTTGGTTTGGGGGGGGGGGGGGGGGGGGTCATGGCTTGCTCCTCCAAATTTATTATTTTTTCTATTAAAAGTAAAACAACCCCCGTTTTAAAATATTATTGGAATATGGGGTGTAGCAGAAAAGTTAAGTATCCCACATTTTCACCCAAAATCTGGCCGAAGCTAATCAGAATTTGGCCTTAGGAAAATTGCAAAAATGTTGCCTCCTTAACCTGCCAAGTCATCCAGTCAACCTTGGAACATTGACCAGCTCTAACTTTCGCATGCAAACTTGGTTTGACGAATCGTTTGCACAATTGCGATCAGGACAATGAGATCTTCAACTTGAAACTGAGTTTGCCACGTTTCTGCCACTTTTATTTTCGAGATTTCATAAGCCCTCTTTGTCCTGTGTGTGTCTCTAGAGCCACCTGGGCCACTTTGATACCTCTCAAACTAATAATACCAAAACCTAATCCTATGTTTTTTTCTACTCAATCATAGCATCGCAATAAAAAAGAAGAAGTTAAACTAATACAATGATTATATTTTATACAAGTTTCTCTTCTTATATATTAGTATATCATAATCCCATCTATTAGTTCCCTAATCATCTCTATGTTGTTACTTATAATTATAGATCATTTTTTTGGGAGTACCCATTTCAATGTTTTATGTGGGGAATGTTGTGAAAAATATATTTACGTTCAATGTTTTTTAATTTTCAATTCAATTAGTGTTATTTGGTGGGTTTTTAATTTTCATTTCAACGTTATTCCACAAGTTTGCCAAACTATGTGGTGGATTCAAATGGAAATGAATGAGATATCGTTTTTTTTTTCTACACTTCTTTCAATTGTATTTCTTTCTTTCTTTCTTTCTTTCTTTCAGTTGTATTGATTATAAGTTTACTCATAAATTTTCTTTTTTTTTTTATGTTTATATTTAGAAGTGGTGGAAAAAAGATAGATAACACTGCATGACCCACTTGGGACAAGGTTTGTCAACACTTTGTGCTCATGCATAAAATGTGAACAGTGGGCTTGTCTTGCCGAGCTCGCATTGGTGAGTTTAACAGGCCATATGTGCATGCATTCATTAGTGGACTCTATTAGTGGCGAGAATATATTCCCAAATCTTCTATTCCTTCGATGTAGCTTTGCACCTTTAAGGGAAATTGCTAGTTTATTTTCTTGACATACCTAAATTCTCTGTTGTGTGAAATCTAGAAATATACATTGAATTCATCTTCAAAACATCATAATCTAAATGCATTATAATTTTATGAACATTTCATACAATATTAACTTTGTAAAGTAACACCACTCATAGTGTGCCCTGTTAGCACTAATATTCTACCCCCACAAAAGAAAACAAACAAGAATTATGTGAAATATCTTATGAGCTCCATCATTAAGTACATTTGGAGGGGTTAATTGTCATCTTTTTGCCTTATTAAGTCTCTTTGTCTTGCATTTTAATTATATTATGGTCTTATGTTGCTAATGTAGACGGTGATTGAGGCTTGTGATACTTCGAATGTCTAACATGAGTTAAATGTAGGAAAGTCACGAAGATATTGCATTTTTTATGAATATTTTTCCATTAAAGCTCAGTGTAGACAAAAAGGAGAGATTCTAGGGGGATTTTCCACCTCCTTAATTCCCAAAGGAAACCAAGGGATCCTTGAGATTCCCTCCAACAACTAGAAATCAAAGGCAACCAAGCAAACTCAAGATCAAGTGCACCAAAGATACACTACACTTGCAGTCAAAGTGGACACATCACCTAATGTTTAGGGAGATGTTGGTAGCTACCGTCTAGGTTAAATAGGGCTGAGCAAGAGCTCATTAGGATTCAAACTTTGAAGGAAGCTAACAGGCTCTTAGCTCTTGTAATAGGTTTTTCAGAATTTCATGTTGATGTAATGAGACTATCTTTTGTAATAGAATGAGTATTTATATTTTCTTTCACTGATCTAATTTTAGAGGGTTAGGCTTGTGGGTTAGGGCCCAATCCATTTGCCTTAGTCTCTCTTGCGTATTCATTATTTACTTTTATGTCATTTTAGCTAGTTTTTCTTATGATTATTTAGCTAGTTTTCTTACATTTCAATTGATCATTTTTAGTTTGCTTCAATTTGTATTTTTTTGTAGCTTTAGCTTGCTTACATGTTGGTAAAGTAGGTTATAAACTCATAAAGTTGTGTTTCAAGCCTCCCCCTCTCATCTCTTTCATTGAAGCTTGAGGAGGGTAGACATTCCCCACAGGCAAAAATTACTTTTTGGTTTATGATTTCTTGGAATTAATAAGTTAGGTTGTTGTAGTTCCATGAATATGTTTGGAATGTTGTGTTAGATCTCTGTTTGTAGGCCAAAGTATATTTTCTTTCCAAATACAACTCATCTTTTCCATTTCATTTATAATGAATTTTCCATATTTATTGCATGAATAGGTAGTTTGCTTGCAGTTTCAAGTAGCATAGTAAAGGAGGACTTCACCATCACATTTAGCTTCATTTCTCTCCCTTCATTAGCCTTCCATTCATCAAAATTTCCATCAACCCTGTTTTCATTTTTTTCATCTTTACACAATGAGAAAATGCTATAGGTGCAAGGCAAGCCTATCAAGAGGTTCTAAGCTTGGACAAGGGGTGGGCCACCTTCCCTACACTTTTCTCACCCATTTTTTGCCTCAGATTTCCCCCGTACTATTTCCTGTAGGAATTCAAGAACTTCCTATAGCACTACAAGAAACATGTAGCACTACTTGCAGCATCACCAGTGGGCCCCTCCTTAAGCTCATAAACCACCATCCACCTCATCCAGACCTGCCAAAACCACCTAGACACCTTCAACCTTGCACCCATGAGTTCAAGCCTTCCATAAGCCACCTTAGTGCTTTCTCCTCCTAGCTACAAAAAAATGCATTTACAAGCATAGTTAAGTCATGATTAGCTACATGATTAAAATCATGATAGATAGAACATAGAGTGGATAGAGTGTGTTTAGCCATTTGGCCCAAAAATGTGGGATTATGCTAGTTTCCTTTATCAAATTTCAATTCAGGAATTTATTTCATACAAGATGCCTAGCTTTCTTCCATTCCTTATCATAGATTAATGTGTAGATTTATTTCATTGCAGAGTAGTTAGATGTAGTTTCTTGCTGTAGAATAGTTCTTTACTTTCTGATAGAGAAATTTATTTGAATCATTTGTAGCCCTATGCATAAATTCAGAAGTGTGACAGAATTCATCTAGAAACCCTAGAAGTAGCACCCTTTCATAGAGCTGAGAAGAGGATGACATGAGTAGTATGCATCTGTTGTGTATATAGAATTGTCACCTCCAAGTTTTTACGAACCCTAGGTTGATAAATTAAAGTAGGGCAGCCTATGGGAGTTTCAACATTCTTGGTGCAATACCAGGGCTCACCAATTTTTGGCGTCATTGTCGGGGAGGTGTCTAGTAGATGCTTTGATTTTGTTTTAGCATTATTTTTTGATTTACTTTGATACGTTATTTCAAAAATATTGAAAAAATACAAAAAAAAATCTGATATTCATGCCTCGTGGTAGGGATACTCAAGGAAAAAATTTACCTAAAACCCCCACATCACCACATAGTCACCCTTCACTCTTCCTCAGTGGATGTGACGTTGAACACACCACAGGCGAGCCTTATGAAAATTTTGAAGAACCTATTGGAGAAAAAGAAGATTTTGTTTCACCTTAGGAACCTGTTTCACCTATTCAAACCATGGATGAAACTGAAGCCCATGGAGCCTTTCCCTTTAGAGAGGCTCATGGGGAAACTAAAATGAAGAACATTAGCCCCTCAACCCTTCCACACTTCCATGGACTTACCTCTGAATATCCTGACACATTCATGTTCAAATTTTTTATTGTCTATAAGAACTATGACTATGCCTCAGATGAGCAAAAGTTGAAGCTATTCCCATCTACCCTTAAGGATGCAACTTTGCGTTGGTTCATGGGTCTACATGGGAACAACATCACTACCTAGGAACAGATGCAAGAGTCCTTCATAAACAAGTAGAAGGACTATTGTAGGTCCAAGGAAAGTAAATATGAGATATTTAGGATGACTCTAGGGCTTGATGAGTCCCTAGAAAACTATGAAGAGAGGTTTCAGTTAAACTATAAGAGAGCCAACTGTAATCTTGATCCCGTATCACTTAAACTAGTACTTCTCCGAGGGATCAGGGAGGAGGTGATAGAAACCCTCAATATTTTATCAGGAGGAGATATCTACCAGCTACCTTATGAGACAATCAAAATTGTCTCCCGGGACCATTCTAGGGAAGCTGGGAAGAAAGGCAGAGCTAGCCAAAGTACAACCAATACCTCTTCCTCTTCCACCTCCATCAATCATGAGATTGGAAATATGTTGGAGGACTTCAAGAGTGACATGTTGCACACCTTTTCCTTGCAAATGGACACAATATAGGTCAAGAGGAAGCAAGAGGAAGCAGAAAGGGCCTTGGCTATATTTTTCCCTAGATGTACTAGAAAACACCCTAGAAATGAATGTCCATTAAATGTCATAAAGGTTTGCTTAGTCTGTGAGGAGAATCATGCCATAGATAAGTGCCCCACTTTCCCTGGACTCAAATTTGTATATCAATGTGGGGAAGTAGGACCAAAGAAACTTTGTTTCATCAACTAGAGAAGGCCTCAAGGCCCTAGGTCATATCAGCAGGGTATGCAAGGTGCACCTTACTCTTATTATCACAATAATGAGAATGCACCCATGCAATATTGGTACACCTCCACTCCTCCATCCTAGCCTACACCTCCTACTTGGCCTTACAACCCTCCATATCATCCTCAACTTATGTACCAACCATTTCAATTGTATGTTCCTTGACAATCTAAGTGGAAAAACCCATCCCAACAGTGGAGGCCTCAACATAATTAACCACCTACTCTAATTCCTCCACCCTAACCTCAACCTCATCTTACTCATATTGCTCCACCCAAGCTACCATAGATGCCTGCACAACCTAATCTAAACCTGAACAACAAACATGCACAACAGGTTTATAGTGGAGAGACATCCTATCCAGATTATGTTGTGGATATACAAGAGATTAATCTCAAGTCGGGAAGAGTACTCACAAACAACCACCCTCCATCTCCACCTATAGAGGTTGAGGAGGAAAAGGAAGAAAGTAACACTCATATCCAACAACCTCCTTTTCCGAAGCGCTTGATCCATTCCAGTGAGCACACCCCAGAGGAGACCGAACTTCTAGGAGAACTGAAAAAATTGTGTGTAAAGATACCCCTTCGCTAGGACATTAAGGATGTCCATACTTACAATAGGCTCATCAAGGTAAATTGCTTTAAGAAACCTAGGAGAAAGAAGAAATATACCCCCACCATCAATGTAGTAGGGAAATTGTCTAACTTAATGTTGGGAAGGGTGATCTTCCCAAAGTACCTCGACCCTGGCATTCCAGTTGTAGATGTGCACATAGATGGTGTCTTAGTCCCCAATACTATGTTTGTTCTCGAGGCAGACATCAATGTTATGACCAAGGAGACTATGTTCAAACTCAACCTCCAAGGGAATTTGAGGAAAACCACAACAGTTTTGAAACTTGCATATCATTCCACAATAACTCCAAAAAGAATTGTTGAGGATGTTATGGTTTCACTTGACTCTTGGGAGTATCCTACATATTTCCTGGTTTTACAGCCAAAAATTGAGTTCAATGGATATCCTCTCATCTTAGAGAGACCTTAGTTAGCCACTTTCGATGTTTATATCATCTTCCAAGCCAGAAATATGACTATTAAGAATGGGCCCTTGTCTAAATAGTGGGTATTATATCCTCTAGTCTAGCCTTCCATTGATCATGACCTACCTATATCGTTGGAGGATGAAGAAGATAAAGTATACAACACTACCCCCATGTGTACCATAGATTATGTTCTTAGAGGGGGGCATATTGATGAAGATGAACTCGTCGACCATGTCATTGAAAACGATTCCCCCACTAACAACTCACTTGAAAACCTAGTCAAGGAATCTGAAAGCCACCCTTGGATGGAATTGCAATTAGTCAATTCAACCTCTGAAACCACCAAGGCTCTGGATTTCAGCCCATCTAGATATATGTAAATTAACTCAAACCTCTCAGATAAAGAAGAAAATTAGATATGCTAGCTTCTAAAAGAAAACCTAGATGTGTTGGCTTGGGATTACAAGGACGTGAAAGGGGTCCATACCTTAGTATGCGGCCATCATATTCACATTAAGGAAGGGAGAAAGCCTATGCACCAACCCCAAAGGGGGATGAAACCAGCTCTAAAGGACATATTCAAGGAAGAACTACAGAAATTGTTGGATCCATGTTTCATTTATCCTATATCAGAGAGTGAGTGGGTATCTCCTCTTGTCCTAGTCTTGAAGAAGAATGGAAAATGGTGAATTTGTGTTGATTATCGAGAATTCAACATAGCCACTAAGAAGGAAAATTTTTCCTTTATGCACTGTTCTAGATGGCCTTGTATAAGAAGTTCTTTTCATTCTTAGATGGGTTCACCGGGTATAACTAGATCCAATCAGGCCCCGAAGACCAGGACAAGACTACATTCACATGCCCGAGGGGTGCCTTCGCTTACAAATTCCTACCCTTTGAGTTGTGCAATTCCCCAACTACCTTCCAAAGAGTTGTCTTGAGAATTTTCTTAGAGCTATTCCATGACTCAGTTGAGATCTATGTGGATGATTTCACACCCTATGGGTATCACTTGTAAGAAGCTCTCTATAATTGGGAAAAGTGTTGAGAAGATTCATTGAGATGCATCTCTCCCTGAGCCCAGAAAAGTGTGAAATATTGAAGAGAGTAGGATTTATATTGGGGCACTTAGTCTCCCAAGCAAGAATACAAGTGTACCCAAAAAAAATCACCATCATCAAAAGGGTACCTGCTCCTCAAAAGCAGAGAGATGTCAAGAGATTCTTGGGTTTAGTTGGCTACTATAGAAGGTTCATCAAAGATTTTAGCAAGTTGGCTTTGCCACTATTTGGTTTCTTGGCCAAAGATTATGAGTTTACTTGGTCCAGTATTTTTCAAGAAGATTTTGAGCTCATTAAGGGAAATTTAACTATTGCCCCATTCTCCGAGGTCCAAATTGGACTCTGCCTTTCCACATCCACACAGATGCATCATACAAAGCTGTGGGGGCAGAATTGGGGCAGTGAGAAGAAAAATTACCTTATGAAATATATTTCATCTGTAAGAAATTTTCCAAGGCTGAACTCAATTATACTGTCACAAAGAAGGATATGTTAGCCATTTTCCATGCTTTAAACAAATTTAGACATTATGTAACTGGTTATCAGACCTTTGTACACAGTAACCATGCAACCATCAAATATTTAATGAAAAAACCAGATGTTAATGCTATAATAATTAGATGGTTTTTACTATTACAAAAGTTTTACCTAACCATTGTTGATAAACCTAGAAAGGAGAATGTTGTTGCAGATTTTTTATCCAGGTTAGCTCTATCTGAAGATGAAGAAGTAATGGTGGATGACCAACTTCCAAATTAACATCTCTTCGCTCTCTCATCACTCTCACCATGTTTTTCTCACATAGCTAACTACTTTGTTGCTAAAAAGTTCCCTCCTAACCTCTCATTCAAGGAGAAAATCAAGATAATCAGAAAAAGCACCCCTTTCACATGGATTGGGGGAAATATCTTCAAGCTAGGCCCTGAACAAATTTTCAAAAGATGTGTGAGGGAGGAAGAAGTTGTTGATATCCTATATGCATCTCATTATAGCCCTTTTGGAGGCCACTTTGTTGCAAAAATGACTGCCTTCAAATTTTTGTAGGCAAGTTACTATTGGCCTACCCTTCACCAAGATGCCAAAAGATACACTAGCAGGTGTGACCAGTGCCAAAGGATGGGGAAACATACACAGAGGGATGCGATGCCTTTTCACCCTCAGGTGGATCTTGAGCCATTTGACAAGTGGGGCATGGAATTCATTAGACCTATTGATCCACCATCTGGCTAGAAAAAGTATATCATAGTCTGCACCGACTACCTGACAAAGTGGGCTGAAACAAAAGCTGTGAAGCTAGCAACCAAGGAGAAGGTAGTAGAATTTCTGAGAGAGAATGTGTTTCGTAAATTTGGATACCCCATAGAGGTATTCAATGGTTAGGGGGCACAATTCACATCTCATCTCATTGAGAATCTTCTAAGGAGGCACAAGATAAAGCATAAAGGCTTCCCGTGACTGCTTACCACCCTCAAGCAAATGGTGAAGTGGAAGTGACCAATAGAGCCTTGGAGAATATCCTCACCAAGGTTGTGAGAAAAAACAGAAAGGATTGGGTGGACAGATTCGTAGAAGTTACTTGGGCCTACAACACTACTTCGAAGACAACAACAGGGTTCACTCTTTATGACCTCGTCTATGGAAAGAAAGTTTTTCTTTCAATTGAATTTGAGTTCAACACCTTAAGGATGGCAACTGAGTTAGACCTAGATATATCAAATTCCCAACAAGAGAGGTTGCTACAATTAAATGGATTGGATGAGTTAAATATGAAAGCACTCCTTCAAATAGAATTGATTCAAATGCAAAGGAAGGTCTAGCATGACAAGTACATTAAGGAAAATACATTTCAAGAAGGAGATTGGGCGATGTTTTATGACTCAAGGTTTAAGGATTTCAAAGGAAAACTAATGACAATATGGTTGGGACCCTACAAAGTGGAAAAATGTTATGATAATGGTGCAGTTCAGATCATAACCATAGATGAGGAAGGAATTCCCCTACTTTTCAATGGTTACGGGCATAACGTTTACAAAAATCCCTTGTCTAGGGCAGAATTTATAAATTCAATAAATAGGGAGGTTTATGTCATGGGAGACTCCATAGTTTCCAGTGCTTCCCCCTCCTAGAAAAAAAAAAGAGAAGAGAAAAAAAAATAAAGAGGCATGGGTGAAAACCTCTCTGAGGAATCCAAGGCCAACTCCAAGGTTGAAAACCTCCATGAGGCAATCCTGGAGCAAGAAAGAAAGAGAGAAAAGGAAAAAACAGAAGATAAAATATCTTTGGGTTAAAACCTCTCTGAAGCGCCCAAGGCAGGCCTATGGGTTGAAAACCTCTATGGAGGCAACCCACTTGCCTTCAAAAAAAAAAGGAAAAAAAAAGGAAAAAGAAAGAAAAATAAAGAAAAAAAAAGCAAAGAAAGAAAAGGAAAAGAAGAAAAAATATGTATGCACTTATTTGTTTTTCTATTTCTTGTAATATCAAAGATGGTTTTGGGATCCAAAGGAGCAATTCTCTTCATTTCTCCTCCTCTTCTTACACACTCCATGAACCACTCCAAAGATACATCCCTTTTTCCATTTCGCCCCTCGATAGGCAAAAAATCATTTGTTTCTCTAAACTCGTAATTTGAACATGGTACATGCAAGTCCAAAGAATAATCCCCAGATTCCCGTAGCACTGACAGATCGAGGGATGTTTAAATTCTACGTGAAAATCATGACATAAGGAAGAAGCTTTCTAGATTTCGAACTTCAAGAGGAGCATGATAATTTATTTTTTGCCTATACCTACCATTCCAAAACCCTTATTTCCACTCCATGCACAAGGATTCACTCTCTAAACCCTATGTTGCACCAGAGGCTAGATCATATGAAACTTGCCATGAGACCCTTTCACTCGCCCATTCTCCACTCCATTCATTCCATGACTCCCCTCCATAGACTCCATGAACCATTTCCCCATTTTTGAGCAAAGTGAGGCAAGAAGAGGAAAGAAAGGACTGCCAGGAATTCGAACGTCGATGAAAAGAGATTTTGGGGTAAGCCCAAAATCCCTTTTCATGTAAAAGTTTCAAACTTGGGCCTATGGGTTATGGCCCATTAAGCATTGTCGGAAGTGTTTTAAACTTTAAACATTTTAATTAGAACCGTGGATCCTATTAAAATCTCGATCATCCCTTAATCACCATAGCAAGCATGCGATATAAGTATTAAACCCCGCTGCCACAAGTGATGCATTTACATGGAAACATATAAATTCTGCTCCAATCCACATCTATGGATCTCAAAACACATACAACCAACTCTCCAAATATCGGTGATCCCTTTATCGCCATTTAAAATGCATTTACCATTTGGTAATCCCAATTTGAATCAACAAGAAGAATGAAATTCCGAATGAACGTCCCAATGGGCTCCAACACCCAATAAACACCGTTATTATCGTAACCAAAACTATTTGAATCGACTCAAAGTTTTACATTAAACACCTTTATAAACAAAAATCGTGTATAATTGCGTCACAAATCCGATCTGATTCCACTTCCAAACATATATATATATATATATATATATATATATATATATATATTAATCCTCAATCTAATCAAATGCACGCTTCAAATCTAAGTGTCGATTTCCATTAATACTGGAGTTCTTTCAATGGAATTGAAAACAACACATAACTGCCACCCATTTCGACAAACATACCAATCCTCATGAACGCATATATAACATTTAAATGATAACTTAGATCGCCACCGATCCTTTCGAGTGATCGATGGTCGATCGAGCTCACGACGCACTAACTCAACACACACCTGCAAGATACACAACAATAGAACGTATTATATTAGACAATTTATATCTCCAGCATTTCAAATTTCTTTAGAGACAAGCTTGCTCTCCAATTACATTCTCGCCTATTTCACAATGCCTATCCATTACTATATATCTCTCGTCGCATTACATTTATATAAGAAATGTTAGATCAAGGATCCGATCCTTATTTTTCTCCAACGAAAGCTCCATAATGCATGCACGCGCATAATATATCAACAACCTCACAACTGCTTGAGCGTATTTTCCTCCCGTTTTCCAAACCTTTGACCGTCCACGTCTTCATCGCTCCACTTGGATTCTTCTTTAATTAAGAAAAGGGTCGGGGATGCTCCCGCATCAACGTTTCTTGTAGCAAATTTGTGTGTGGCACAACAAGGAAAAAAGATGAAGGAACGTTGATAAGGATGACTCAAAAAGACCACCAAAAGACTCCAAAAAGGAAAGCACACCAACCATGGCACCTGAAGACCTCCATGCAGTGCCTAAAAATAAAAAAACAAAAAAAAAATGATTAAGAAACTCACTCAGAAAAGACAAGTAGCTCACTTAGGAAACGTTGCTAACTCAGAAAATAAATAAGAGGTAAAAATAAAGTAAAGAAGAAATCATGGCTACAACCACCAGCTCCATCTCCTTGCACCAACTCATTCAACACCACACTAGCACCAGGTAGGCTCAGGTATGGCCCTTCACCTCTCTTTATGAATTCATAATGACCAAAATGGTTTAATGTCGAGTTTTAGAAATTTAAAAGGAAAAAAGGTGGCCAATTAACTTGGCCACCTTCGTAAAGTTAAACTGGAGGAAAAGTTAAAATACATGCCACATGGGAAAGTCAAATCAATTCAATGGGGAGTGAATGACTACGAAGAGGGTGATTACAAGGCTCAACAATCATTAACTGGAGTGGGACCAACGGTCTCAAAGAGGAAAATGTGTGTTAAGTGCAAGTGAACACAACGCTCCAAATTTAGTTAAAAATTCCATAAAGGTAAGATATGTCTCATTTTCACCATTTCGCTGAGAATTTTGAAGAGTAAAAATAGTAGAAGAGCAGTGGGAGCCATCAAGAGAGAAACATCAAGATTAGAGCTTTCATGCATCATCATGCTATAGAAAACATACATTTTCTACAGGCAACTTCAGAGGCAAATCAGCAGGGGTATAGAGTGCAACACGGAGTCACCTATGGATGAAATTGCTTCCCAAATCCATCATCTCTAAGAAAAAACCACCAGAGGAAAAAGGTAAGTGGTTACCATCCACCAGAACTGAAATTTCTCCATGAAATTTACACACAGCAAGTTAAATCTGGCAATTAAAGGGTATTTTTTTTCTTGCATTTGTTCAAGACCTCCATCTCCAAGACATAACTCTCAAATATCTCACCGCCTTCATATCACAACCATTAAAATGGGAGGGGGATTCAACAGAAGGGACCCACTAACATTAAGAGAATTAGGCAGCATCCTCAAGTCATGGAAATCTTCAAAAGTCACCAATGACTAGGGTTCTTTGAGCTTTTGAAAGGCTTTGATGAAGAGATAGCTCGTGAATTTGCAGTGGCTCTGCAATCACACTCAGAGGAGAGAACCACCATTGTGGTTAGATTCTTAGCCATCACACTATCACCTGAAATCATAAGTAGAGCTGCAAATTTTCCCTTAGGAGTCAAATGGGTTAAGGAAAGAATGCCTAGCACTGCAGCCAATAAGAGCTTCTTTCTGCCAGGAAAAGAATACACTGAAGAAAAAAATGGAGTGAGGAGAGAAAGCCTTCCATATGCCTGGGATGAAGTAGCCTTCCATATCATGAAGTTTATTTCTTGCAAAGGAAGACTTAGTGTGGCCTATGGGTATCATTTTAGATTGCTGACTAAACTTAGGTTTCATGGAGAACTCCCTCTAGAACAGAGATTAAGCATCCCTCACTTCCTCCTGAACTCCATATCTAACATGAGTAATAAGGTGAGGCAAATAAAATATCAGCACTTGGCTCATCATGGCCTCATAAAACTAAATGTGAATGATTATTTGAGAAGATTTAACCTACCTGTATCCTGGTCTTATTTCATAGACATGGATAGGGAAGCCTTCATAGCTACCCGAATAGGGAAAACCTCTGCTTCTAGCCTTAGAGAGAGGGATTTTGAAGAAGAAGAAGAAGAAGAAGAAGAAGAGGCTGAAGAGGAGGTAGAATAAGAAAAAGGGGAAGAAAATAAGGAAGAAAAATAAGAGACAGAGATTGAAGAAAAAAAAACAGAGAGAACAGAGACAGAGAAATAAAAAGCTGAGGGGAAGGAGGAAGAAACTACTAAGGAAAAGAAAGGATTGGACCATATCCTAGGTAGTGAAACCTCCCCTGAAGACACTAGCATGTCCCTAGAAATTATAGATCAAGAAGTGGCTGCTACCTTAGCCACTTTGAGCGCACCTTTCAAAACAAAAAGGAAGAGGTAGACACCTGTATATTTCAGGACTAGGAAGAGTCAAAGGGTGAGGTAAGGGAAACTAGAGACTCCCACCAAGAGCCCTATTTCCATTGAGGAATCACTAAAGAAAGATGATGAAATAATATTAGAGGAAGGAAGGGTGAAAGAGGTCGCCTCACTTGTGAGGACCCCCTTAACATATATCAGAAGACACTGAGCAACTTTGGCATCCCATACACCTCATGCGACCCCCACAGACCCTCCAACGGATAAAAAGAGTGAAAAACAAGAAAAAGAGGGTCTTCAGCAAGAAAAATAGAGTTTGCTATAGGAAACTCTATTTTTGGTACAGGAAACTCCAACAAGCCTAGAATTAGAGAAAAAGGCCTTGGTTGAGGAAAAAAAGACAGCCAAAGATGGGCAAGAGGTCAAAGAAGTTGAGGACAAGGAACAAGAGGGAAAACAAGATGAAAAATAGGGAGGAAAAGATGACAAGGAAGAGCACACCTCACCAAAACCAGTCCTCAAAGATGTGGCAATAGTGCCAAACCCTAGCCCTCAATGCAATCTCAGCTCCTACTACACACACATTGAGGGGATAGATTGATTCCTCAAAAGTTCACAGTGCATTTATTTTATCAGTTGGAAGAGGAGAGGGCACAAACTAATCATTGGATGAAGCTTGCCACATCTAAAGTCGTGTATGACATAGAGGTCATGGAAGGAAAAGTGGCTGAGTTTTGGAAGGCTTTGTCTAATGTTAGGATCAGAGAGTCAATATTGAAAGAGAAAATTCAGAAGGCCCAAGAAGATAATTTAGCATTGCAGGAGCAGCTTCAGCAAAAGGAGAAACCAATGGCCACCATGGCAGTGTGCATGGAGGTCATTCAACATAGATATCCATCAGATTCCTATGCAATTTACCTCAAGGAGTAGTGGCTCCTATTTCAAATAAGAACATTAGCCTCCCATGGATCCTTACATTTTCATAACTGCAGAAAATTCATTGAATTTTGCAACTAATCAATTATGGCAGAGAAAGAAAAAATGGCAGAATTCTACATGCATAAAATTGTGTTGACAGACTTGAAAATTTGGGACCCTAATCCTAAGATGGGAGACATGCATTTAAAGGCATTTTCATCATGGATGGTTAATGAAGAGACCATATCATAAGAAATGAGAAAGGTTACGAGGAGAGAAAACAAATAACCCTTAAATATTAGGGCAAAAATATTCAACCCTAGGGGAGTCATCAACAACCATATTAATATTGAAAAGGATCCTGCACTTGTAGAAAAATACCGCCACACACAATATCAAGACATGGCTCACTTTGATGATGTTTCTAGGTTGTTGGGAGATGAATGCATAATGGATATCCAAAGGAGATGGAATAGCCTCCCTCACAGCCTTAGAAACATGGAGTACCACACACCAGAAATATTGAGGGGTGCCTTGAAGAGAGCGCCATTATACAATAGGGCCATGGAGGCCAAAAATATTCAATGGCTTGGTTTGAAGCTTAGTCCACCCTTGTTGTTGGGGTTGAGTGATGGAAAGGACCAATATGAGTAGAACAGAGAATGGGAGGAAGAAGAAAAGAGTGTTGGTTTTTACCCTCCAAAAGGGACTCCCACACTTCTTCCTTGGGAAGTGAAAGGGTCCTTCAAAGCTTTGAAAGAAATGCAGATTGAGAACTAAGTTGCTCAGAGAATGAGCAACCATTTGGTAGGGGGGTGATGATGAGCTCCATCATTAGCAACATTTGGAAGGATTAACGGTCACCTTTTTTCCTTATTAAGTCTCTTTTTCTTGCATTTTAATTATATTATGGTCTTATGTTGCTAGTGTAGATGGTGATTGAGGCTTGTCATACTTTGAATGCCTAACATGAGTTAAATGCAGAAAATTCACGAAGATATTGCAATTTTTATGAAGATTTTTCCATTAAAGCTTGTAGTAGATAGAAAGGAGAGATCCAAGGGAGAATTTCCACCTCATTAACTCCCAAAGGTAGCCAAGGGATCCTCGAGATTCCCTCCAACAACTCGAAATCAAAGGCCTCTAAGAAAACTCAAGATCAAGTGCACCAAAGCTGCATTTCACTTGCAGTCAAAGTGGACACATCACCTAGTTTTTAGGGAGTTGTTGGTAGCTACCCTTTAGGTTAAATAGCGTTGAGCAAGAGCTCATTAGGATTCGAACTTTGAAGGAAGATAATAGGCTCATAGCTCTTGTAATGGGTCTTTGAGACTTTCATGTTGATGTAATGAGACTATCTTTTGCAATAAAATGAGTATTCAGATTGTGCTTCAATGATCTAGTTTCAGAGGGCTAGGCTTGTGGGTTAGGGCCCAATCCATTGGTCTTAGTATCTCTTGTGTATTCATTCTTTACTTTTATGTCATTTTAGCTAGTTTTCCTTATGAGTATTTAGCTAGTTTGCTTGCGTTTAAATTCAATGCTTTTAGTTTTCTTCCATTTCTCTTTTGTGGTAGATTTAGCTTGCTTACATGTTAGTAGAGTAGGTTATAAACTCAAAAATATGTGTATCAAGCCTCCCCCTCTCATCTCTTTCATTGGAGGTTGAGGAGGGTAGGCCTTCTGCACAGTCCAAAATTACTTTATAGTTTATGATTTCTTGGAAGGAATAAGTTAGGTTGTTGTAGTTACATGAATATGTTTAGAATGTTATGTTAGATCTCTGTTTGTAGGCTAAAGTATATTTTCTTTTCAAATACAACTCATATTTTCCATTTCCTTTATCATGAATTTGTCCATATTTATTATCTGAAAAGGTAGTTTTCTTGTGGGTTCATGTAGCACAACAAAGGAGGATTTCACCAACACCTTCAACTTCATTTCTCATCCTTCATCAACCTTCTGTTCATTAAAATCACCATCAACCATGTTTTTTGATTTTTCATCTGTACACCATGAGCAAAACCTAGAGGTGCAAGACAGGCCTCTCAAGAGGTTCTAAGCTTGCCCAACGGGTGGGCCACCTTCCACTCATCCAAACCCACCTTCACTCCACCTTCCCTATACTTCTCTCACCCATTTTTGGCCTCATATTGCCCTTAGACTATTTCTTGTAGCAATTCAGGACTTTCCTGTAGAAATTCAGGACTTTCCTATAGCAACACTTGCAGCAGCACTAGTGGACCCCTCCTTCAGCCAAGAAACCACCACCCACCTTATCCAGACCTGTGAAAACCATCCAAACACCTTCATCCTTGCATGCATGAGTTCAAGTCTTCCATTAACCACCTTAGCACTTTCTCCTTCTAGCTACAAAACATTTCATTTACAAGCATAGTTAGGTCATGATTAGCTGCATGATTAAAAGCATGATAGATAGAACATAGAGTGGATATAGTGTGTTTAGCCATTTTGGCCGAGCAAAGTGTGATTAGGTTAGTTTCGTTTATGCAATTTCAATTCAGAAATTTACTTCATACAAGATGCCTAGCTTGCTTCCATTTCTTATCATAGCTTAATGTGTATATTTCTTTCATTACAAAGTAGTTAGATGTAATTTCTTGTTGTACAATAGTTCTTTACTTACCGATAGAGAAATGTCTTTGAATCATTTGTAGCCTTAGGCCTGAGTTCAGAAGTGTGACAGAATTCATCTAGAAACCTTAGAAGTAGCACAGTTTCGTAGAGCTCAGAAGAGGATGACATGAGTAGAATGCATCTGTTGTGGATATAACATTGGGACCTCCAAGTTTGTATGAACCCCGGGTTGATAAATTAATGTAGGAGTTGCAACATTCTTGGTGCAATACCAGGGCTCACCAATATCCAACAATAAAGTCATTACTAGCACAACCACAATAGTAAATGTGGTTGATATGTTAGCCTCTTATGAACTCCTTGACCAGCAAGCAAGGGGCTAGATTGTTTCGTAAGCCTTCAAGGGATGCATTTCCATTGAAAACACATCATCCTTGAATTCTTGTTAAATTCCATGCCTTTGACTATTTCACCCCTGCTGTACTGATGTCCATGAGCCTTGCTGAATGATAAATTTTGCTCAAAAAGGCCTTATTTCACCCCTTATATCCATGCAGAATTCCCCCACTTTATCTTTTCCCCTTTTCCCAAAGTCCCCTTTGTTTCCCTAAAAATTCCCCCTTACCCTCCTAAATATTCCCAAAATCCCCATGAAATCCCACCCTTGCCTTTTGTTTCCTCAAATCTCCCCTCTATCCCCCTATCGTTACCCTCCTTAGGCCTTGAAATGCATTAAGATGGGTTAAAAACCCACTTTTCGACCATATAATAGGCCTAGCCCCCCCCTCTAGCCCCTTGAACCACTTCCCACGCATGCCCTTGCACTAGAACCAAGCACTTAAGTCCTAAGCGCTAATCACAATCGGAAGATTGGCGGAACGTAAAATCCTTTGTAAACTTAAAAAGTTCCGATGCGATTGGCTTTCCACGTTAAGTCCTCCACTCTCTTCTCCACCGTTGATCCGCCATATAACCGTACGGCTCCAGGCAATGTCGCAAGTCTTTTGAATCACAACAATTATGTTTTCCCTCCAATCGATCCATCACAAATGCTTGCGATGCGATCGATCGCACTTCGACCTCCGATCCTCCGATCGCACCTCCTTCGATTACACTCCTCCGATCATCGCATCGCAACCCTCCCCGATCCGCCCTCCGATCGCAACCGTCCGATCCTCCGATCGCGCCGCTCCCCTCCGACCGTATCGCAAGTTTTGTTTCCCGCGATTGCGATTAGTCCCCGCCTCCCGATTTGCGAGTGCGATTGTAGCCCCGGTCCCACCATTTGATCCTTCCCCCATTCATGTCAAAAGCCCCTTTTTCCTTTGTTAACCCCGAATTTCGGTTGTATTTCATTTATACAAAGGATGTTCCAATCGCATCGGAAAATGTTTGTCATATGTGTATTCCACTGTCCCGCTCCGATTTTCGATTGCAATTCCATACGGGTCCCACTTCATACGTCCATTCCGTTGCATTTCACGCTTGTCCTTTGCATTTCCACCAAAGTCTAAAGTTTTGCATTTTGCATTAAAAGCTAATGTTTTATATTCATTCCGCCCATTTCCCATATGTCATCCCACAGATTGATTTCCGTCGTTGATCTACGCCTGTAGACCATGCTCGAACGGCCCACGATGCATTTCTCCACCAAGCCCTATTATTCGCCATATCAATGCATTTTTCACATTCATTTCATTCAAAAACACTGTTTCACCATGCCGTCGCGCTATTGTTCTCTCGTCCTCCATAGTCACCCCCTATGCATGGATTTCATAACTCAGTCCCGTGTTTTGCAAGGTTATCAGGTGGGGAAGGCCGCCGTGATTACACACAAATTCTTATTACACTGGCCAGATCCCCAGACGTAGATATAAATGAAGCGCAAAGATTTCAACGACGAAATCCAATATTAGGCGCCTACATCGCAGAGTGTTTTTCTCCATGAAAGGATGGGTGCCCATAGTATTTTGCTCCTACGCCATGCTCCGGTTGAACAAATTCCCCGCCCGACTACGCACTCCCAGGCACAGCATTAGTTAGTGCAAAGATGGCGCACCTCAATTTGTTTTGTTTACTCACCCACAATACCACATAGTACTACCGGCAGCTCTTATACATCGTATCCATGCCCTGAGTAAATAGCTGAAGAGGATCACCTTCCATTCCAAAAAAGGTACCAGGGATAAATGCAGAGAGTTAAAACAGAATGGGCTTCGGCCCTCTCCTTCTTTTCTGCGATTTAATGTCCCATTTAGTGCTTCACCTACCTCCTCGGCTCCATCTCCTACTATAAAAATACGGAAGAAATTATTGTAAACGTTGTTGATTGGATATCGGTAGAATGCAAAGAGTTTGTTCTCTTGAGACAAGTTCTCTTTGTGAAGTTTGTAAGATGAGGCCGAGAAGGTTTCGACAGCATGTCAAGCTTTTGAGTATGTTGTGCTTGACTAGTTTTGTTCTTAATATGACAAGCACCTTTCTTTGGATCTGATCTAAAGGCGAGGTGATGTTCTCTGTCTAGTGTTTATTTCCATTTTCATTTCATTTCTTACGCTTGCATCGAAATTTGGCATGAGATTTGCTCGTGTTAGGCACCTCATGTTTACGCTCTCCTTTGCCTAAATATTTTAAGTTGCTTAATGTGTTATACGAGGATTGATTTCAATTGGTTTAACCGGTGTAGTGGATGTGTTGCACCTTGCTAGCTAATGTATGGATTGTTGAAATACGATTTCACTTAGATGTTCTTGCTAGTGTTTAATTGATTGAATTGATGAAGGCTTGGAGTACGAGAACTCGGTCTATTTCTTTCTAGGAACCTTTTAGTCACTTAAACCTTTCTAAGTTCCCTCAAGTTGCTTTAAACCACTGCTGAGAGTTGCCTATGAGTATGTCCAAAGCGGAGTCTGGAGTTAAATGACCTTTGTCTTTGATCTATAGACGAGAAAATTGGTGTCTCTTTCCCTTTTCACCTTTTCACCTTGCTCTCCTTATTGTTCCATTCCACCAAATCATTTTAGGATCCAATGCTTTAGATGACTAGCCCAGCTGAAAGCTTGCATGTTGAGCGATAAGTAAACCCTTTCACGACTCCATTGCCCAATGGTCTTGGTGTTCTCTGATTTGCCTCTCATTTGCCTAAAATCTCTCTCGTTCATCCTTGTTTCATATTGAATCCTTCCTTCTCGATTCCCAACAACCAAAATTCACATCAAAACAAACAAACCCTATGCACATAACTAGCCTAACATCATAAATTTGAACCTCAAGGACATATAATCTTCGACAATCATAGAGAGATCCCTCTTTGGACCTAGGAGGGCTAGATCCTAGGGTACGAGAAATTGGTTTGATGTTGTCTCATCTTTTGGTCTTGCTAACACCTTCAAAACATGGGAACCCCAACAATGGCGACTCCTTTGGGGGAAATTTACGAGTTTTCCTCACCTTACTATACCATAAGCCTCGGAAAACCTACAATCTCTGGTTAGGTTGGTAGTTAAACACTCCTATACACACATCAACCTCTATACCATTTGTTGTGTTTCCCCATACTCTTGGACGGAGTACGGAAAGGGCCGAGGTAGCCTCCCGGATCTCACTCTTTCGGAAGGTGACATATCTGGTTAATGCCATCCCGAGTCAATCTACGGTTAGATTTTGCGCTGTGTTTTGAAGATATCCTTGAAAAGGGGTATTTCCACAATGCTTGTGGTGGGCAGTGTACCCCTTATAACACCTAAACCTTCCACCCGGTGACTCCGATAGTTCCTAAAAGATCAAAGACTCCATGGTGATCATTAGGCCTACGAAGTTATCTTGGTTTCACATAAGACTCCAGCAGGAGACCGGCCTCCCGCCATTCAACCACGGTAGAAGAAACAATTAGGGTTAAGGCACCTTGTTGGAGAAAAACAATTACGCTTTCATAACCATTTATACGAAACTTATCCCAACCCAAACCCACACGAAATAGTTGATAACCACGAGAGCATCCTCGAGATCTCTACACCTAAAAGACCAACTATTTCCGGCCACTTCAATAGAGCTAACTCTACACCAGAAGACCTTACGGCTCTATCACACTTTCATCTTGACCTAGACCTACCAAACAACTTACCCGAACTAGGTCATTTAGTGATTTAGACCCATTAGACCTTGAGCTTCACAGTCCACCACCCCAGTAAGCAGGCTTACATTAGGGACGAGAGAAACCCCTCCATCACACCTCCTGATATCCACTTTGTTAGGTCCTATGCTCCATATAGTATAGCCCCTTATTATTGTTAGTGTAAACCCCTTATTGTTATTATTGTACCCTTGTAACCCCCATTTTGTTATTATTGTGCCTTAAATTATTATTGTTAGGTCGGCTAGGATTACATTGTGGCCCACTAGGATTACATTATGGCCCCATGGACTCCTATATATAGAAAGGAGGTTTGTGAATTGTATCATCCAAGAATTGTTCATTTATGTAATGTATTGGAGGTTGCCCCCTCCAAGTGGCTCATTTCTAAGGCGTTTATATCTCTTTTTCTTCTCTTTTTGAGTTGGTTACACAACATTTGGTATCGGAGATTTGGGATTCTAGGGTTTATTTGCTCCAAACGAGGTCTTCGTGGCATTTTCGCTATAACTTATTTTCTACGAAGCTTCAGAGCTGAAATTTTTAGGTACGAAGCTGAAATCTTGAGAAGTTTGTCTAAATATTTCAGATCTTGGTTCGCAATATTTGAGGAGATATCATCTGTGGAAGTTAGGTATTTTTTTGAGGCTCATAAACGGTCATCGTGGAATTTGCGCTATAAATTTTTTGTACGAAGGGTCAGAGTCTGAAATTCATATGGTGCGAAGCTAAAATCCTGAGGAAATTTTTCAAAAAATTTCAGAACTTGGTTCGCAATATTTTTGGAGATATGATCTGTGGAAGGTAGTGCTTTTCGGGCTCACGATTTCATCTCAAAGAGGTGATCGTGGGAAAAGTTCAATAACTCTCTCTCTGAAGATTGGATTGGAAGTGCCGTCAAAGTGGTCACAAGTACACAGCCTGTAGTTTCTTCGCTATCAATTTCAGAGACAAAGGACAAAACAGTGACACGTGGCAAGTCGTACAAGTTCGCTCTACTGAACCGAGTTCAGAATTAGGTCATTGTGGGAGATTGGACACAACTTTGTCTTGGAGCATAAAAATCAAGTCAGACCTGTGGCATTTGAAAGAAGCTTCAGAGGGCTACTACAGGGCAAAATTTCAGATATCTAAGATTTTCAAGCACGAGAGATAATACAATTTCAATATCGAGGCTCCTCGAAGCTAGTAAAAGGTGTATTTTTTTCCGGAATTGCATAAGTCTTGTTTGAAGAATCAAGTTGAATTGATTGCAAGGGCCTATTGTAGAATAGATATCAATGTGTGGAGTCTGAAATGGCCCTAAAAGAATTCAACACCCATTAAGCCTTTAGAAGGCTCTACTATTACTCATGAAGATGAAGAATGGCAACATGACATGTCAAAATTACAAGAGCAAATGCAACAGAATTTCGCTCTCGCAAAGAACAACAAAAAATGAAATGGAAGTTTTGAAGAAAGGCGTGGAAACTAAGATATGAATGGTTTGGAAGCTAAGATGGATGGCATGGAAGTCGGCATGGAAGCTAAGATGGATGACATGAAGAATGATCTAAAAGCATACATGGAAGGCTTGATGACAAGCTTAAAACCGAAATGATTCCTAATGGCGGAAATATAGGAGAAGAACCTCTGATGAGAACAAAATAAATGTTAATCATGATTCCATAAACTCGAATGTTGGCGAAAAGAACCACCATATTCCAAAAATGGATATGATGAAGTTTGATGGAAAGGATCACGTAACATGGATACTACGGATAGACGATATTTTGATCTCCATAACGTACGAAACACGCAAAAGGTACGCATTGCAACTTTACATTTAGAAAAAATACATTTGTATGGTATCAATGGCTTTGCTCTAGTAAAAAATTGTCACTTGGTCAATTTTTACGGAGGAAATGATAGCACATTATGAGGATACAAAGAGCAACACCTTCTTTACCCAATTGATAAATCTCAAACAAAAGGGTTTAGTGGGCGGCCACATTGAGGACTTCCAAAAATTGAATATAAAGGGTAAGCGATCTTACGAGGAGGAACACGAGTTGATCTCTTCCTAGGCACTTTAAAGGATAACATCCAACATGAAGTTCGCGTTTTGGAACCTAATTCATTGGAGAAGGCATTCGAGGTTAGCGAAAAGTTGAATGTAAAATTATGGCGACAAGGAAGCCTACCACTCAATTCTTTAAAGAAGGAAGTGTTGCTACGCCTAGATTTCCACAACCTACAAGGTTGACACCACAACAATTGGAAGAAAAAAAGAGCAAAAGGGCTTTGCTACGGTTGTGATAGCAAATACACTAAAGGTCATAAGGGTGTCTTGCTTGAGAAGAAATTATTTTACATAGATTGTGAAGAAGAAGAAAATGAACAAAGAAGAGGATATACACCGGGAACCACCCCTAGAAGAGGAAGAAATGAATCCGACCATATCGTGTAATGCAACGCGGGAATTACCACTCCTCAAACTCTCGAGATAGAAGGACATATAAAGAAGAAAAGGGTAATAGTGTTGATTGATTCGGGTAGCACCCATAATTTTATTCATTATAAGGTAGCCAAGGAATTAATTATTTCCTATACCCGGCCACCGGAATGTCAAGTGATGGTTGCAAATGGAGGAACTATAAATTGCTCTGGAAAATGCCATAATATCAAGCTAACCATGGGGGAATATGTATTGACTAGTCAATGCTTGCCATTCTTTATGGGAGAGTCTTGATGTTGTACTAGGAGTACAATGGTTACAATCTTTGGGGACGGTAGCTTTTAATTTTTCAAGAACTTTTCTTGAAATTTTTTTTCGAGAAGGAAAGGAAGTTGAATTACGGGGTATTGCGGGGGAAGGCTAGGAAGGATAATAAGCTCTAATGTCATGACAAAGCAGAAAAGAACGAGCGAGCGTAATTGCACAATTATGCTCACTAGAAGTTCCAGCATCAAAATCATCTATTTATAACGGATCTCCAACAAGTCTTGGACAATCATTCCAAGGTGTTTGAAACTCCCAAAGGTCTCCCACCTATTCGTGATCATGATCATGCTATTCATTTGATTCCGAAGTGTTCCTCCAAACATCGAGGCCTTATAGATATCCTTACTTCCAAAAGAGCGAAATTGAACGTATGATTGCGGAAATGTTAGAGGCGGGTATAATTCAACCCGGTCGAAGTTCTTTCTCTGCTCCTGTAGTGTTGGTACACGAAGGATGGATCATGGCAAATGTGTCGGGATTATGGGGAGCTAAATAAGCTCACCATTAAAGACGAATTTCCCATTCTTTGTGATTGATGAATTATTGGATGAATTGCATGGAGCAATTTATTTACCAAGTTAGGATCTTCGGCCAGGATATCATCAAATTAGAATGAAGGCGAAGATATTCGTTGGGTCATTATGAATTTTTGGTCATGCCTTTTGGCCTTACCAATGCACCTTCTACATTTCAAGGGTTGATGAATTCCATTTTCAAACCCTTCCTTAGAAAAATTTGTGCTAGTATTTTTTGATGATATACTAATCTACGAGCGGGTCTTGGAAGGATCATGTTGAACATGTTGACGGGGTGCTCAAACTATTGCGGGAGAAACAATTATATGCAAAAAAGTCCAAATGTTTCTTTGGAGTACAAGAGGTGGAATATGTTGGGTCATATTGTATCTCACGGGGGGTTAAAGTGGACCCTAACAAAATTAAAGCCATTAAAGAATGGAAAGTTCCCACAACCATAAAGCGAGTTGCGAGGATTTCTCGGGTTAACGAGGGTATTATCGCAAGTTTGTTAAAAATTATGGGAGAATAACGACACCTCCCCAACAACATTATTGAAGAAAAGATGCATTTTCATGAACTCACACGAAGCAACTAAGGCCTTTGAACGTCTTAAGAGGCAATGTGCCTAGCACGGTCTTAGCTACACCGGACTTCACAAAAACCTGACTGTGGAATGTGATGCCTCATGAAATGGAATTGGTGCGATTTTAATGCGGGGAAGGAAAGCCCATTGCTTTTGAAAGTCGTCCCGATCAAGGGAAAGTATTTACGGAAACCTATTTATGAGAAGGAAATGTTAGCAATACTACATGCACTAAAGAAATGGCGAACTTACCTAATGGGAAGACACTTCAAGGTAAAAGCTGATCATGATAGTCTTAAACACTTTTTTGGAACAAAGACTATCGTCGGAAAACGACAAAAATGGGTCACAAAGATGTTGGGTTACGACTTTGAAATAATCTACAAAAAAGAGAAGAGTTTGAATGTTTTGCGGAGATGCACTCTCAAGAAAAGAATGAAGAGGTGGAAGCATTGCTTTGTGCCATTTCTATTATCCAACCGGATTGGATAAGCGAGACGAAGATGAATGGAAGAAGGACAAAGATGTATGGATACTTATTCAAAAGTTGCAGCAAGATCCTAGTACATACGATACATTTAGTTGGAAAAATGATTCCTTATGGTACAAAGATCGCTTATATCTTTGTAAGAATTCCCAACTAAAACAAAGATTCTTACGGAATTGCACACTTCTCCTTTAGGAGGACACTCGATTTTTAAAAACTTACCACGGGGTGAAGAAAGAATTTTTGGGATGGCCTTAAATGCGATATTCGAAAGTTTGTGGCGAATGTTTGGTTTGCCATGAGAATAAAGTGGAAACAATTAAGACCCAGGACTTCTACAACCTTTATCCATTCCATCAACATTGGGAGGAGATTTCAATGGTTTATCACCCAGGTTTACCTAAGTCACCGGAAAAAGGGAAAAGAGTGTCATCATGGTGGTAGTTGATAGACTTACCAAGTATGCACACTTTTGTGCATTATCTCATCCATTTAAAGCAAGTACAGTTGCTACTACATTTATGGACGAGAATTCAAAAGCTACATGACAAGGGTTATTGTGGCGAGCGAGAGATCCCATTTTCACCCCAAATTTTTGGACGGAGTTATTTTCTTGTTTGGGTACTCAATTCGCTCATAGCTCATCTTATCATCCTCGATACGATGAAAATTGACTGAGATAGTAAATAAATGTTTGGAAGGATATCTTCGTTGTTTTGTATACGATAAACAAACCTGATGGGTCAAGTGGTTACCTCTTATTTGAATGGTGGTATAACACTTCCTTCCATGCGGCAAAATGACCCCATTTATGGCACTTTATGGATATCATCCACCATCCATCACATCATCTTTAAGGGAAAATTCGAAGGTTCAAGCGGTGGAAGATCACATCGAGCATCGGCAAGAAGTTCTCCAACTCTTAAAGGATAACAACACGAATTTGGCACAAAATCGAATGAAACAACGAATGAGATCAACATCGTAGCGAGAGAAGTTTTGATGTAGGAGATTGGGTATTTTTACGGCTACAACCATACAGACAAATGTCCCTGAAGCAAGCAAAGAGGATAATAAATTATCGCCAAAGTACTATGGTCCTTACAAGGTGTTGCAAAAGATTGGTGTATGGCATACAAATTGGAGCTTCCTGCTTCTTCGGCAGTACATCCGAGTTTTCCATGTTTCATGCTTAAAGAAGGTTATAGGTGAAAATCTTCGGTTCAAAACGGTATTGCAGAACTTGATGGGGGAAGGGAAGATCATATTGGAACCTGAAGCGAGTCATAGAAAAAAGAACTCGACAAGCTTATGGAATCGATCAATTTCGAGTATCTCATCAAGTGGAAGAACTTACCCACTTGAAGATTCTACATGGGAGGATGAGAATTTTCTACGAGAAGCACTAGGAGCTACTCAAGTGTTGAGGACAACACTTTTTGAAGGAGAGGGCATGTTAGGTCCCTATATCACTAGTATAGCCCTTATTATTGTTAGTGTAAACCCCCTTATTATTTATTATTGTACCCTTGTAACCCCCATTTTGTTATTATTGTGCCCTTAAATTATTATTGTTAGGTCGGCTAGGATTACATTGTGGCCCACTAGGATTACATTATGGCCCCATGGACTCCTATATATAGAAAGGAGGTTTTGTGAATTGTATCATCCAAGAATTGTTCATTTATGTAATGTATTGGAGGTTGCCCCCTCGAAGTGGCTCATTTTCTAAGGCGTTTATATCTCTTTTCTTCTCTTTTTGAGTTGGTTACACAACACACTTCCATCTGAAAACTTGGAGCTCTCCCACCTAAATGCAACAAAGCAAACCTCTGTTTGGTCCCAGTATCCCTATCATCCATATACCAGCTGCCCAAGTTAACCCTTTACCTCATCGGACTATCATCATGGCGACTTTGGTATGCACCTTTGATGTTACCTCAACCTCTAGTGCCCCTACCAAATGATTATCGTCGAATATTCCACATTCCTTTGCTAAAGAGTCCATCACGGCCAATGACACGTATATAAGATGGAAGATTCTTTTGACTACATGGAAATCGATGATGAGAGTACGATCAAAATGAGAATCTTTCCCAAAGAAGCTTAGGAGGTGATGTGAAGAAGTAGTTTTAAAAGCTTACCTCCCGGGCGACATTAATGACCTCCATTTTGCCTTATATGGACTTTACCTCAACAAATGGGAGAGTTAAGGCTAACCCTGTTGACTCTAGTAGAGTATATGAGCCTTAAAAGAAACGTAGGAGAGAGTGTCCATGATTACACAGCAAAGATTGCGGCATCTGTGCTCTTCCTCCACCATATCAAAACCTCCCCGAGGTATGGCCCTAGCGAAATACCCAGAAACGGATTTGATCTTGACATGGCCTATGAGCTTAGGGATAAAGAGTACAACACATTGGAGGACATGCGAAAGGAGAGTGAATATATAGGCAAATACGATTGAGAAAAAGAGCAAGATCAAGAGCGAGAAGAGGGTAACATACGGAGAGATGACAATGTAGCTTCTACATACGATCCCAATTATGACGGTATCTAAAAACATGGAAAGACTACAACAAATGATGAAGAAGATCGTTGCCACGAGTTGGCAATCAAAACAAAAACCAGAACCAAAACCAAAACTTTAGAAGAAACAATAACACTCCCAACGAGGGCAAAGGAGTCGGATCGGAAAGTTATTCCCCCATTCCAAGAGAACTTCCTTGATGAAGATGGGGAATCGTAGAAGAATGCGAGGAAACAAAATAAACATGTTTGAAACGAGAAGATTCAATCCATAAGCGTTATTCGAAGAAGATCAGCCCTCACCTTCATATTGGGACGAGGAGAGATCAGAATCTGAAGATTCTGGGGCTTGGATTTGAAGATGCAATCATGCGAAGTCGGACGGTATGAACTTAGGAGAAAAAGAGCAGAGACGAGTTCCAAAACCAAAGCTCATGAGATTACCATGAAGAAAAGGCAGAGATCTTCTAAAGCAGCTGGCGAGAGCAAAAAAACAACAAGCGAGAGTTGGAAAGAACAAAGAGAAAGACAACCAAAAAGCGGTAAACAAAGTCAACTAACAAAGCGGTACTAACAACTGAGTTAGTACTCTGATAAAACGAGTCTCGACAACACTTGTACATAGTGAGAATCGACCTAGGTTGACCACTAAGGCAAGCGAACAAAACGAGTTAGACATTTCTAAGAGTCGAGTCCACTTTCAATTTGGAAGCGAGATTGCAAAATTAAAATCTTTGTCCCACTTTACGAAATTTGGTCACTCAAGATGTATATAAAGGCAGTTTTGAAAGCTTTGAACTTAGGTGAAGATAGTGACAACGTAAATACGAGTGATGATCGACATTATCTGTTTGGTCCAAAGATTGAAGAGGGAAGTTTCGGGAAGGGGTAGTTCCACCTTTCTATATCGATCTCAACATTCATGACAAGATTCTTCTGTCCTGATACATGATTCTGGAGCATCTCACAACCTAATGCCTAAGGTAGTCATGGAAAGGCTAGGCCTAGAGATAACCGTCCTTACAAAGATTTATATTCATTCGACTCTAGCGAGAGTAAAATTCCTTTGCCTAATTAAAGACCTTTGTGTGAGTCTTACTCAGATTCCTACTAAATGTATGGTCATGGATGTTGTGGTGGCGGATGTGCCACCCAAGTATGGCATGTTACTATCTAGGTCATGGGGAGCCAAGATGCGAGGGGTACGATGCGGATGGATGGCTCATATGCCACGATTCCTATTTTTGGCCAACTTAGAAGAGCGCCTTAGGGAGGCACGGATGAAATTCTTAGTCGGTAGCCTCGAAAAACCCGAGAAAATTCACCGGTATACTCTATACATACGAGACTTGGACGCCTTCATACTTTGTAATGACGGATCCTTGGAAGGGTCGAATCCCAAAACGAGTCATGGACGAAGAAACGAGAGGTCATGGACTTTAACATAATGGCCACTCTTGATTCATAGGAAACGAAGAAGAAAATAGCAGTAAATTTGTAGACGATGCGGTAGAGACCTAACTGCGAGTGAATAAGAAACGAAGGAAACCGACCAACCCGGTCCTCCCCTATGACTCTTGCACGCACGAAGAGGCGAACAATTCACGGCATAGTACGGACTACGCAGCAACATAATGGTGAACCCGGCCATAGGGAAGAGATGATAAAAAAATCGAGAATGAACCCCTGTGGGAGATGAGTTTCGATGGGTCACATAAGAAGAGCTGTCGGGCGGGGGTGTGGCTACATAACACAAAGAGTAATTATGTGGAAAGCCATGCCTACAACTTTGCATTTCAAATGCACAAATAATATTGCGAAATGTAGGCTCTAATCCTAGGTTTAAATATGTTGAAGAAGTTAGGGGCTCGTAAGATAGGTTTGTGCGGGGGAGAATTTCAAGGGAGTTGGTCATAAAACAAGTAAATGGTGAATACACGGCCAAAAAACCTAGGTTGAGGGAATATAGGAACGATCTTTTGTGGACATATTGAAAATGTTTGTTGAATATGAATTAGTGTTCGTCCCTAGGAGTCGAAACATTATCACAAACGGATTGGCTTGCCTGGCTAGTTCCTACCCTAAGACTCCAAATGACCGAGATCATCATACGGACCAAATTCAGGCCTACGGTGCGAGATAACGAAAAATATTGGCGGGTTTTCGGGGGGGATAAGCAAATTCAAGGTCCTAGAGCGGAGACGGGAACGAGTTTGAGTTTTACGACTTAGACTCGGTAATACAGTGATAGTACACTTTTGAGTAGGGAACTGCGGACGAGGAAAAAATAGCCTTTGAACATAGAAATAAACGCTGCGAGATATGAAGAAGCGGAACTTCAAACGGGGTGCGAAAACTTAGAAAATGAAGAAGTTTAGGTCTTTGCGAGCCAAAGATAAGAACATACCTCGTGGTTTAGCATCGTTAGAAGACCTTTTTGACTTCGATGATGTAGCTAAAAAACCTACCATAGAACGCGAGACTGCGACGTGGAAGAATGCAATATAGGCACAAAAGAAAAGCCCAAAATGATTAAATTAGCTAAATCCTTGCACATTGGAAATGAAAAGAAATACATAGACCTTTTTAAGAATTTGTTGATGTGTTTGCGTGGAGTTATGAGGATTTAAAGGCTTATGACACCAACATTATACGGCACAAAATACCTTTAAAGGGAAACCGAAGCCCTTTAGGTAGGAAACGTAGGGTAAATCCAAAACGAGTTGCTGCGATTGGAAAAAGAGATTAAAAAAATGTATGAGGAAGGCATAGTAGTTCCTGTAAGGTTATACGGCGGGTATCAAATTTGGTAGACGTGAGAAAGAAAAGCTTAATCGAGTTTGTGTATAGACTTCGGAAATCTTAATAGAGCCTCACTCGAAAATTACCCTTTTCTACAAAAATGGAACACGTTTTACGGCGAGTAGTAGGCTCAAAGAGGATTTCTCTTTTGGATGGTTTTCGGGGTACAACCGGTTTAGTACTCCCGGAAGATCCAGCTCAAAACAACTTTTACCACTCCCTGGGGCACCTTTATGTATGTAAAAATTCCCTTTGGAGTGATGAACAACGGTGCAACCTTCCAAAAAGCGATAGGTATAGCATTTTCAGATGAGATAGGACACTTCATTGCTATTTATTTGGATGACATAACGATCTACTCCAAGGGGCGAGGAAGAACACCTAGAACATGCGAGAAAAGTGCTTGAAAAATGTAGAAGGTTTTGATGCAGCTCACTGAATCCTAAAAATGCGTATTTGGTGCCAAGAAGGAAAAATTCTTGGCCACATTATGTCTGAAAAGGGAATTAGGATAGACCCACAAAGAGTTGAGGGAATACTACGGATCACACCCACGAAACATCAAAGAGTTATAGTCTTTCATTGGGAAAATTAACTTCCTTAGGAGGTTTATTCCTAACCTAGTGAACACCTTAGGAATATGACTAACATCTTTTGAAAAGCAGTGGTGAAATCATTTAAATGAATTTGTTAAGCTAAAACAATAATCACAAATAGGTAATTATGGCAACACCAGGCTCTGTGTCATTCCATGACCTATAAAAGTTTTCTGAGTTTTCATTGCCTCTTGAAGCATCTTGATAAATGTAGGTCTGCCGCCGCAGAAAACATAAAAGGAATGGAACAGCCAATTGCCTTTTTCAGCAAGCTTTCTTGAGAGATGCACCCTTGAAATACAATATAATGGAAAAACGGTGTATGCTCTTGTTAAGGCTTTAAAGGACTTTAGGGTGTACATTTTCATTCTCACACCATAGCTTATGTGCCCAACATTATAGTCGAAGATATTATGTCCCAAGACCCAAATGGGAAAGAGGGGCAAATGGATTCTTCGTGATTTTAGAATATGATCCTGAGATAAAACCCACCGAGCCGATAAAGGTCAAGGCTTAGCCAAATTAATGGTTGAATCAAATGCGGACGCAATGACATTAACATGATAGCTACCTTAGATGAGCGGGGAAGGATTGCACGATCCCATAGTTCAAGAGAAATTTGAACTCCCCTTGGTACTTTGAAATCCTTTATGTGCTCACCAACCTTAATGCTCCTCTGGTGTCAAAGACAAAGACCCAGTTCATAAAAATGAAATCCGAAACATGTTTGCATCTTGAATGAAAACTTATCTTTGGAAAAATTCAAATGGCCTATTGCTTAAATGTTTGCCTAAAACGAGAGGCGAGAGAAAAGATTAAACAATAATTCCATGCAAGAGGCTACATGGAGCCACGAGCGGAAGGCCACGCAAACAAAATTCTCGAAATTTGGCTATTATTGGCCCACACTCTTCAATGACATCCATAAGATGGTAATTTCAGGACGCAAATGCCAGTTTTTCGAAGGCAAGAGAAAACTCCTTCCCCTCCCTTTACAACCCATCATTGTTGAAGGTCCTTTCATGAAATGGGGCCTAGATTTTATTGGAGAAATCCACCACCAGCTATGCACAACACAAATGGATCTTAACGGACACGAGACTACTTCACTAAGTGGATAGAGGCCATACCCACTAGGAACGCCACGGATTCGAGTCATCATTAGGTTCCTATAAGGTCCTATCCTCTCTTGGTTTAGTTGTCCAAGAAAATAATCATCGATAATCTTTGCTACTTTTGGATCAAAGAAAATGGTTGATTTTTGTCACAAGTATCAAATAGCGATCGTTATTGCTATTACCCACGAGGTAATGGTGCAAGGCTGAATCATCGAAACGAGAACCTAGTGGCTATCATCAAAAGGCTATTTGAAGAGAACAAAAATTCATGGCATAACAAGTTAGTGCATGCCTTGTGGGGGTACGATAGGCTCACAACAAAGAAGTCCATTGGCATGGCACCTTTTGACTTGTCTGGTCTTTGGGCAGGTATTTTCTACCAACCTTGAGGTGCCGTGTGGTAGTCCAAGAGTTTCAAACGAGAAGAAGGCAGTATGGTGAGAAGAATAAATCGAGAGAATTCATCTTCGGCGAAACGAGGAAGAGAGGTTTATAACAAAGCTCTCAAAGTTCGGGAAAACATAAAGAGTTTGTTTGACAAGAGAACCAAAGGCTATGATTTGAAATTGGGAATAAAGTTACGAAGTGGGGCGGAATGATGCCATGACAACGAAAGTCAGCCACGAGGAGGAGTGGTCAACGTCGTCGTGGCTACTGTCTTCCTTTATTTTTTTCCCCACGTAGTGTTCTTTCTTGGAGATCTTATTTATCAAATTCGAAATTTGATAAATAAATATCATGAAAACCATTGCAATTTTAAATATATCTCTCGTGTTATATTACGCCACACAGGCCTTATAGCAGAGTGGTTATAAATTTCAATACTTTATATCATATCTCCGGCTCATATAACTTCGTTAATCTTGCTTCCTTATCCGACGGTTGTTATCGCGTTGCCCAGATCCAACGTATATCGCTCGTACGACATGTGCAAGCGATAACGGGCGATGGCGTACGGGAAGGTGGTTTTCCAATTTCGCTTGGGGACACGCGTCGAGCACTCTATGGAATCGCTATAAATTCTTCAATACCGCGTTAGTATAAGAGTGGTGCGATGAATACGCTTCCAACCTTTATTGTTCACCCAAAACACTCGCGGTTGTGCACGGTGTTTAACCGGGGTTCCTCGGCAGGTTTTGCGTTCTTCTTTGTTTATTAACTCATGTCTAACCTTGGGTCAATCCTCGGCGAGGTTTCAATCAACAATGATGAGATTCTATTCGAAACAACTTTTCTATACGAGACCATGCCTACGGGTGGTGATAAATTCACGGGGTTTGCTCGAATAAATTTAGGAAACAGGATAGAGATATATGGCATTCACACGATCACCATTCGCAACGATTTCGCACCAAACTAGTATACAATCGTTTCTCAATCCAAACAATTTCTTCATTAATAAGAATTCAAGACAATTCGATGGCCAATGAAAATTGAAATTATTCAGCGGAAGCAATTGTAACACATAGAGTTTATTTCGAAATATCCTCTCCTCTTCTTGTCACCTTCCTTACATCAGGGCTTACAATTATATACATAAACATCGCTCTTCGGTTCCTGCGAGAGGACCGTTTTCGGAAAATCAACGGCCCTAATTAAAACAATTTAACTAAGCTGGAGATATGACAGCTAGACTATTTGAGCTATTCAACTTCTACGACTCTAACTGATCTAATAATACAATCGGCCAGGTATTGACACCTAATTTGTAACAATTCAAAGCCCACATTTTCAAACCCTCCTAGCCACAACATGTGGACAAAACTCCTACATTGTTGGCTAGTGTCAAATGCCCCTACATCGGACTACGATGGCAATCTTCTTCATGGGCTCCTATCCGCAGGCTCTTCCATATCTGCCTATCTTCTGCAACATTTCTTGATCATCCAAGTGGCATCTTCCTCTGGCTTATCCTTCCATTTGATTAAGTGCGAAAGTACTCTTGTCCTCTTGTCCTTGAACACCCTTTTCTCTAATATCATCTCTTGGTTGCAATGGTTGTCTTGCAGGTAGGCTTTGCTCTCTCTAATCAATATGTTCCTTGTACGGTGATCCTTCTTACGCACCATCATCCTCATACTTGTACAAATCTGCAACATTAAAAATAGGATATATTCCAACATCGGGAGGTAATTCAATCTCATAAGCATTTGCGAAGAAAACTTCCTAAGTATCTTGCTGGCCTAATCTTTTTTAATTTCAATTTGTTGTCTTGCTTCTTTGGGAATCTCTCCTTTCTCAAGTGTGCCAAAACCTAATATCCTACTTCAAAATGAACTTCCTTTAAGTTGCTCAAGTCTACTCTACTTTTGTATTTGATCTTTCTTTGTATGGATTCTTTGTTCACTTGTTCTTGTATGGCACAGATCTCTAAAGCAAATTCCTCACCATACGCACTCCTTGACTCTGCTCTTCCCATATTTCTTAACTGAAGTATTCCTGCGGTGCATTCCATAAACAATATGAAATGGACTCTACCACGTGCTCTTGTTCTGTAAGTCATTATATGCATATTCTATACGAGACGAAATATGATCCCACTTGCTTGGGATGCTCTCCTGTAAGACATCTCAACAAATTTCCCAGACTCTATTCACTACCTCGGTTGTCCATCGATCGAGGATGATAAGGGCGAGATGAAACTTAGTTTGGTACCAAGTTTCTTCCACGGTGTCCTCAAAAAGTGCTGCCCCAAAAACACAGTGTCTCTTGTCTGAAACAATACTCTTGGGCAACCCATGCAATCTAACAAATTCCTTGAAGAACAAGTTAGCAACATGGGTGGCATCACTAGTTTTGTAACATGGAATAAAATGTGTCATTTTGGAGAGCTCTGTCCACCACAACAAAAATGCATCATTCCCTCTCTGAGTCTTGGGCAATCCTAGAACAAAATCCATACTCACCATGTCCCCAAGGGCACATCCTGGAATAGGTAAGGAGTGTACAATCTGCATTATGGCTCCTTCCTTTGGCATATTGACAAATCTTGCAATTCTTCACAAATTTTCCACTTGCTCTCATCTTGAAGCAATAAAGTGACTGTTTGCTCATAAGTCTTATCGGTGCAGAAGAAGTGTCCGGCAAGTCCACCACTATGCTTCTCTTTGATCAAATTTTCCCTCATGGAACATTTTGGTACCTGATTAGCTTCTTCTGAATAGTAAGTCCTCCTGAGAAATAAATCCGATACTTGTGGTTTCTGTCTATTAAAAACGGGGTTACTACATGCCTCAAATGCTTCTTTAAAATCTAGATATGTATTATACAATTCTTTCGAGAAAATCAAACCCTACAACTTCAAAATTTGTCTCTTGGAAAAGCATGTGCCTCCCTACTCAAAGCATCGGCTACTTTATTAGCTTGGCCACTTATATGTTTCAAAAAATTTAAAGCTTTGGAGATACTCAACCCATTTAGCATGCTTATGTTTCAATTTGAGTTTTCTTTGTACAATATCTTATAAACATGATTGTCGAGAATATAATACAAATTCCCTGGACATCAAATAATGTCTCCACTTCTTCGGTGCTGAATATGCCACGGGCCTATCATCTGACTCAACACGACTCCAATGGCCTCTCCACTGGCATCACATTTTACTTGAAATGGTTTTGTAAAATCGGGGGCGAATACGAAACGGGCTTCTACGGTATCTTTTTTGCTTCAAATTTTAAAATTTCTTTACGCGGTAGTCCACTTAAATGGTTTTTTCTCTTCTTTATTGTCTCAATTATGGGTTCATTAATCTTCTTGAAGTTCCTTATAAAATTCTGTAAAAACTAGCGAGTCCATGGAAACTTCTTACCTCGAAGACATTCACAGGTGAAGGCCACTCCACAATTGCTTTAACCTTTTACGGGTCCATCTTCAATCCTTCTGCGAAACGACAAACCCCGAATACCAACTCTTCCTTCATGAATGATAATTTCTTAGGAATTTATCGGCCAGTTTCTCTTAGTGCAACTTCTTCAAGACATGATTAAGATGCCTTAAATGTTCTTCTCTAGTTCTGCTTTGAAAACTAATATATCATCCAGATACACTACCACAAATTTACCGATGAACTCTTTAAACACTTCATTCATAAGTCTCATAAAGTCACCCAGGTGCATTTGACGACCCAAAAGGCATTACCATCCATTCATATAGTCCTTCATTTGTTTTTGAAGGCATTTTCCCACTCATCACCCTCTCTTATTCTAATATGATGGTATCCACTTTTAAAATCTATCTTTGAGAAATATTTAGCACCACTCGAGACAATCCATTAAATCCTCAACTTTGGGCAAAGGAAACCTTTGTGCACGATTGTGATCTTATTAATTGCTGCGGAATCGGTACACATTCTCCGACCTCCATCTTTCTTTGGGCTCAACAACTGGCACGGTACGCATGGACTCGAGGAGCTTTCTACGATCGGCCCCTCGTCCACCAAATCTTTTGTGTTGTCTCACGATTTCCTCATTTTCCTTGGGAGTCATTCTGTAGGCTGCCTTATTTGGCGATTTGAACCGAGAGGATAAAATCTATACGATGGGCTGATCTTCCTCACAGCGGTAGCTCATCGGGTAAATCATCCTGACTTCGTATCATAGTAATCATCTAGCATCTCTCTTGTATCTCTCTTGGTAAATCGAAATCTTTGTAGAAGTAAGAACTACTTTAGGCTTGCAAACTAAAGCAAAGCTTACCTCTTCTTCTTGTATCTGCTTTGCGAGATATTCCTTCCACGCTCGATAGCAAGGTCTTTGGATCAATCCACTTTCTGTTGGATGGCTCTCCTTCTTCCATGGGTATCAATGTATGATGTACCCCATCCTTGAAGAACTTGTAAGTGTTCTTCTTGCCATCATGTCACTATTTCTTTCATCCAAGCGCCAAGGTCTACCTAGTAGTATGTGACACACATCCATGGGCATTACATCACACGAACCTTATCTTTATATTTTCCCATTTGCGGCTCTATCTCACCTTGTTCTTTCACAACTAAGTGGTGCCCTTTGTGCGACGGGACACCTGTGGGGAGTTGGATGCTTGCCAGTCTTTGGCTTCAGCTTTTCTCACCCTCGGTAGGCTTGATTCTCTTGTCCACAACCCTTCCATCAGCTAGCGCGGCATTTCCCTTGGACTTTGCATATGCTCTAAAGCAAGTATTTCTTTGTGCGGGCTCGATGACCTCTTTGGCTTGCTTCAACGGGACCTTATTCACCACCAAGGATTCTCCCCTCTCACGGAAGAATTTCTTCTTCAATCTGCCCTCTTCTCCGGTCCCAGGCAACGACGTCATTCCTTGGACCAACACCCACATTCTCTTGGACATTCATAGTGCTTATGTCCCACTTGCGGCATACATAACACCTCAATTCTCTACCTCCATACTCTGTCTCTACCTCCTCTTCCTTTTCCTGCGCGGAGAACCCCTTACGCACTTGCATCATCCTGCGGATGCATTACAGGTGAGCTACGGCCAGCTCCATCCTGGTGTGGAAGGCTTGCCTCTCTACACGACTTCCCTTTCCTTAGAAAGTACACTCTCTTTCTTGTGAGATTGTTTCCTCAAGATTTTTTCCTCTACTTTCAAGGCATATGATGGGCCTCTTCCCTTTTGTCTTGGGAGACGGAGACCAATCTCATCTTGGATCTCTAGCTTGAGACCATTCACATATACGGAGTCTTCTCTGGTGTGTGCGATTGCCCGGCCCTTATGCTTTTTCTGTAGAATTCCTCTGTGTATTCCTTTACTATCGAGTAACCTCTATCTCGGGTTACGCATTTGCTTATATAATGGTTGATACTGGCGGGGAATTTACCCTTTTAATTTAGCCATCATTGGTCCCCTCTTGATAGGTTGCTTGCCAACTCTCCTCCTCTCTGCTACACTCCATCACACCAAAGTGCGACATGCCCTTTCAACTTTATTCTTTTGCAAACTTGACCTTCTTATCTTCACTTATTTCTTCATAATCAAAGCACTTGTTCGGTTCATTTATCCGGTCTACTAGTTCTTTTTGGATTCGGTCCCCACGCATAGCTTGACACTTCAATTTTGGGCTTAGCGAAGGCCCGAGCCGGTTCTGGGAAACCTCATATCGGGAGGAATCTCGACATTTTCTTCTGCTTCATCCATTTCGGGTTCGTTGATGTCTTCGGGATCTCGGTGTCTTCGCTCCATGGCATCTATTCGGCCTTGAACCTACGCAACATCCCCAACACCTACTGCGTTGGCAACAAGCCTCCTTACGCCGGCCACCTCTACCAACTCGGATCACCATGTCGGCAAAACAACTTCGGACAACGGCTACGTACCACAAATGATGCAACAACGCTAAAAGTCAGCCCTAAGGAGGAGTGGTCAACGTCGTCGTGGCTCTGTCTTCCTTTCTTTTTTCCCCACGTGGTCTATTTCTTTTCTTGGAATCTTATTTATCAAATTCGGGGAATTTGATAAATAAATATCATGAAAACCATTGCAATTTTAAATATATCTCTCGCATTATATTATGCCGCAGGCCGCCTGTGTGGTTATAACTTTCAATACTTTATATTATATCTCTCGGCTCATCATAACTTCGTTAATCTTGCTTCCTTATACGACGGTTGTTATCGCGGTGCCCGGTCCGCGTATATCACTCAATCAACATGCACAAACGATAACGCGCGATGGCGCGTACGGAAGGTGGTTTTCCAATTTCGCTCGGGGACACGCGTCGGGCACTCTACATGGAATCGCTACAAATTCTTCAATACGCGTTCGTATAAGAGTGGTGTGATGAATACCGCTTCCAACCTTTACTGTTCACCCAAACCACTCGCTATTTGTGCACGAGTGTTTAACCGGGGTTCCTCGCGGGTTTCGTTCTTCTTTGTTTATTAACTCACGTCTAACCTCGGGTCAATCCTCGGCGAGGTTTCAATCCAACGATGACGAGATTACATTCCCAACGGCTTTTCTATACGGACCATGCCTACGGGTGGTGATAACTTCACGGGGTTGCTCGAATAAATTTAGGAAACACGGAAAGAGATATATAGCATTCACACGATCACCATTCGCAACGATTTTGCACAAACTAGTATACAATCGTTTCTCAATCAAACAATTTCTTCATTAATAAGAATTGAAGACAATTCGATGGCCAATGAAAATTGAAATTATTCAATGGAAGAAATTGTAACACACGAGTTTATTGCGGAAAAATCTCTCCTCTTCTTGTCCTCCTTCATACATCAGGGGCTTACAATTATATACATAAACCTATGACTCTTTGGTTCCTGCGAAATCTTGGATTTCGGGAAATCAAAGGCTTTAATTAAAACAATTTAACTAGGCGGAATATGACGGCTAGACTAAGTTTCGAAATTTATTCAACTTCCTACGACTCTAGCGATCTAATAATACAATCGGTAGGTATTGACACCTAGTTGTAACAATTCGACGTTTTCAAACCCTCTTTAGCCACAACATGTGGACAAAGCTCCTACATTCTTGGCTAGTGTCTAATGCCCCTGCATCACTCAAGAAGAGAGGATAAAAGGAAAGCACGACAAGTTTGACGGCTTATGGCGAGGTCCATACATCATCTAGGCCTTGTGGGTCCAAATGCATTCTTTTTACAAGAATTAGATGGCACGAAGGCACATTTGGGGGTCACATCGATGGCGGGGATGCTCAGAAACACTACTTCTTCGATTTACAATTTCCAATGTCCATTTTCATTGTACATACCATTAGAGTTTTTATTTTCAAGAAAAGAAATGTTCCAAAAAAGCAGAGGAAAAGAGAGATTCGGAGGAAATATGCTTAAAACGTGAACATACGAGGTGCAAAGGATTGGCTCTAATGTGATCAAAACTTTGAGCCAAAGAAAGCAAAGAGCTGGTCCTAACATGCTCAAAATGCGGACCGGCAAAGAAGAAGAAAATCGGCTCTAACATGCCTAAACCGAGTTGAAATGAAGAAAAGAAGTGACTCTAATATGCTCAAATCTTGAGTCACAAAAAGAAATAAGGATACTTTAAGTTTCATATTTCAAGCCTTCAAAGTTTTGTTCAGTTTTCTACAAATTTTTTTTTGTCCATGTACTATCTTTATGCCTTGGATCTACAACAAGCTAGGCTTGTTTAATCCTAAGTTTGAATATTTTAAATTTCTGTTTTAGAATGTAGAGAAGAAATACGTTGGACGGTTCAATCATTGAGATATTAGGTTAGGTAGAGAAACATATGAGACCAACGGTCTAATGCGGGTCTCATGGAGCAATAAGGGTAAATTTATAATAGGTTTATTTTTACGTATAAAAATAAATGATGTAAAAAGTGCTAGCTCAAATGCACCCTAGAAAAATATGCTAGGAGTGTAGGATGAGTAGGTAGATTGTTGGGATGTTTCGTTGATCTAACATATTTGTGGCGGCTGAAAATCAGAAAAGAAAGATGGCTTAAACGTGAACATACGGCCTACACCAAAGATCAATTTAAAATTCTTGACTCCTTCAAGAAGAAGCCATCCCCATGTGGAGCCACTTTATTAGCCCCTTATGAATTCCTTGACAAAGCAAGCAAGGGGCTAGAATGTTTTATGAGCCTTCAAGGAATGCATTTCCCTTGAAAACACATCATCCTTGAGGTCTTTTTATGTTTCCTTTGTCTATGGATGTTTCCCTCTCTTTATTCTGTTGTTCATGAGCCTTCTTTGAATGATAAATTTTGCTAAAAAAGGCCTTATTTTGCCCCTTGTATCAGGCGAGAATTCCCCCCTTACCCTTCTAAATCTTCCCAAAATCCCCATGAATTCCCACCCTTGCCTTTTGTTTCCTCAAATCTCCCCTCTATCTCCCTATCATTACCCTCCTTAGGCCTTGAAATGCATTAAGATGGGTTAAAAACCCACTTTTCAACCATATAATAGGCACAGGGCCCACCGCTAGCCCCTTGAAACACTTCCCCCCATGTGCCCGAAGTGCCGGGACCCGAGAGCTTAAGTCTGAGTGCTAATCGCAATCGGAAGATTGGCGGAAGGCGAATTCCTTTGTAAAACTCCAAAGTTCGTGCGATTGGTTTATTGTATAAATCTCCCGATGTGTTTTTAACCATTGATGTTGCCACATAAATTGGATGGCCCACGCAATGTCGCAAGTCTTTCGAATCGCAACACTTATGTTTTCCCCTCCGATCGATCCATTGCAAAAGCTTGCGATGCGATTGATCGCAACCCGACTTCGATCCTACGATCGCACTTCATACGATTACACTCCCCTCCAGGTCATCGCATCGCAACTCCTCCCGATCGCAATCCTACATTGTCTGATCCTCCCGTCGCATTACAAGTTGTTCCGCGATTGCGGTGGTCCGCTCTGATTTGCGATTGCGATTGTAGCCCCGGTCCCACCATTTGAACCTTCGCCATTCATGTCAAAAGCCCTTTTTCCTTTGTTAAACCCAAATTTCGGTTGTATTTCATTTATACAAAGGATGTTCCAATCGCATCGAGAAAATGTTTGTCATATATGTATTCCACTATCTCGCTACGATTTACGATTGTGATTCCATATGGGTCCCACTTCATATGTCCATTCCGTTGCATTTCACGCTTGTCCTTTGCATTTTCCACCAAGTACGAGGTTTTGCATTTTACATTAAAATCTAATTTTTTAAATTCATTCCATCCATTTCTCATGTCATCCCATGGATTGATCTCACTTAGTTGATCTACGCACCTTAGGCCATGATCGAACGACCCATGATGCATTTCTCCACCGGACCCTATTATTAGCCATATCAATGCATTTTCCACATTCATTTCATTCAGCTCTTGTTTCACCTCCTTGCCAGCGCTATTGTTCTCCGTCCTCCATAGTCACCCCCCCCTTTATGCATAGATTTCATAACTCAATCCGTGTTTTGCGGGGGTTATCGAGGTGGTAAAGGCCACCATGATTACACATTCCTTATTACGGCGGCGAGATCTCGCAGAGATAGAGATATAAATGAAGCGGCAAAGGTTCAACGCACGAACTAAGTTATCGGGGCAACTACATCGGCGAAGAGTGTTTTTCTCCATGAAAGGATGGGTGCCCACAACATTTTTTGCTCCATGCGGGTATCCCACGTTGAAGAAATTCACCTTACGACCACGGTCATGCTACCCAAGCATTAGTTATGCGACATGGTAGACCTCAATGCATTTTTTACTCACCCATAGTACCACATGAGTACTACGCAGCTAGAGTACATCGGGACCATGCACAAGGTAAATGGAAGAGTGAAAGGGATCACTCCTTCATTCCAAAAAAAGGTACCGGGGATAAATGCATAAATTTAAAAGAGAATGGGTTTCGGCCCTCTCCTTATTTTTTACGCTTTAATGTTTCATTTAGTGCTTCACCTACCTCCTCGGCTCATCTCTGGCATAAAACTCGGGAAGAAATTATTGTAAATGTTGTTGAAGTTGGATATCGGTAGAATGCAAAATTTGTTCTCTTGAGACAAGTTCTGTGTAAGAGCGCAAGATAGGCGGGAAGGTTTTTAGGCTTGACATATCAATCTTTTGGCTATGTTGTACTTGGTTGTTTTGTTCTTAATATGACAAACATTTTTCTTTGGATCACGATCTAAGGGCGGTGATGTTCTCCTATCTATGTGTTTATTTCCATTTCATTTCATTTCTTACGGCTTGCATCGAAATTTGGCATGAGATTTTCCGTGTTAGAGCACCTCATGTTTACGCTTTCTCCTTGCCTTAATATTTTCTGCTTAATGTGTTATGCGAGGATTGATTTCAATTGGTTTAACTTGATGTAGTGGATGTGTTGCTTTGTTAGGTGATGTATGGATTGTTGAAGCTCTGTTCCTTAGATATTCTTGCTAGTGTTTAATTGATTGGGTGGTGAAGCTAGGAGTACGAACTCGATCTCTTTCTTTTTCTAGAACCTTTCGGTCACTTAAACCTTTCTGAAAGTTCCCTCAAGTTGCTTTAAACCACAACGAGAGTTGTATGGTATGTCCAAGCGGGTACGGGTTAAATGACCTCGTGCGATCTATAGACGAGAAAATTGGTGTCTCTTTCCATTTTCACCTTTTCACCTTGCTCTCATTATTGTTCCATTCCACCAAATCATTTTAGGATCCAATGCTTTAGATGACTAGCCCAAGTAAAGCTTGCATGTTGAGCGGCAAGTAAACCCTTTCACGCGACTCCATTGCCCAGTGGTCTTGGTGTTCGGCGGATTTGACTCTCCTTTGCACACAAATCTCTCTCGTTCATCCTTGTTTCATATTGAATCCTTCCTTCCTAATTCCCAACAGCAGAAAATTCAAATCAAAACAAACAAACCCTATGCCTATAACTAGCCTAAAATCATAAATTTGAACCTCGAGGACATATAATCTTCGACAATCGTAGAGAGATCCCTCCTGGACTGAGGAGGGCTAGATCCTAGGGTACGAAAGTGGTTTGATGTTGTCTCATATTTTGGTCTTGCCAACCTGGCCAAAACATGGGAACCCCAACATGATATACGCCAAAATCATATAATTATGATTAATATAATTATTATTATTAACTAATATTACTATTTAATCTTTTTTCTAACAAAGTCGGTTGTATTATATTTCCAAAAGTTGAGGAGAAATGCTTCTCCCATACACGGTTCCCAAGTTTGTTGCGAGAGCGTGCGCGGGGATTTTTTTTTCTGCGAGATATGCTACTTGAATTACAATTTTTTTCCTTCTTTTGGATCTAGACATTGTTATGTTGGTGCTATCTTGTTTGACAAACTAAAATAAAAGCCGAATACACTTGACTTGCATAATAAACTATGATAGATTATTATTTCTACTACACTTTGGAACTTAATCATTGGGTGACGGAGACTTCTAAGAGCTATTTGTTGATGGTGTTTTCACTATCTTCTTGTTTTCTTCTTGGTTCATTGATGTGGAGGCCACTTGCTTCGAATTTTTTTCTCATTGCTTCTCGGATGAAGTTCGGTGATTCCTTGAGATGATTGTAGTTGTTCTTTAACTTTTTTATTTATTCATTACATGTCTTCCATTGTTCTTTCATATAAGCCATATCTTGCCTTTGACTTTTCTGTATCCTTGGATTGGTTCTTCGAGGTTTTTATATCACAATTCGATGTGATTTGCGAAATTTACAAGGATCCATTAGTATCTTTACGTATTTGTTGATGCGAGGCGCTATAAAGGCTTCTCTTGTTGTTTGGTGCGAAAGCACTTTAATGACTTCATCGAGGTCTCTGAAATTTCTGCTCTTGATCTACCTACAGATTTTGAGAATGGTGTGGACCTTATGCTTTCCGATGGCTTATAGCATTGAGGAGCCAATAGCCACGCGGGTAGCGAGAGGGTTGGGAAGTACGAGGTGCAACGGAATCAAGCCAAGGAAAGCATGTTGGCGGTGTGTTGGAGATAGAAACAACGTTATGAATAAATGTTGGCTGCATATTAGATATAGAAAAAATGATGTGGATAAGCGCTATGCAATGGGTATTAAGAAAAAAGCCATATTTGCGATTTCTTTGAGGGGTAATAAGAATGTTGTTCGTGTGAATGGGGTGGCAAAGGCAAAAAGCGAGGCGGTGGCAAGGGAAAATGCAAATGCGGAATCAAAACCCACATGTACATTCAAAAGCACGAGTTTAGTTGGGGGTTATCTTGGGTGATGTGGTTCTTATTGTTGCAGCAATAGGAGAAGATAGGCATGAGATTCACGGGATGAGGCTTGCCCAAAATTTTTGTCGTCTTGTTTTCAAAAATTTGGATAGTAATGCGATCTTTGTAGAGTTATATTTGTTTTTTCATTTTGCATACGCTTGAATTCAAAAGGAGTGTTGTTGATGCCGATGGATTTACGGATTTGGGTTTGACTTGGTTGTTTTCCATCTTGACGGAAGGAGGAGAGTTTAAGGAATATGAAGGTAAGGGTTATAATTTCTCCAATTTGTGCTTATCTAGCATTCAGTTGGACTCCCATGTTTGCTTGCTCATCTGCCATCTTGTTATTCTTCCTCGAGATGTACAGAAAAAAATTCAATGTTACCTATTTTTTGAGCTCTTGCTCGAGAATTTGGTTTAGGCATTTTGAGGAAGAGAGTTTCTTACCATTGCTTTTATAATGATGGTTGAATCCCGAAGACGATAGCTTCTTTGATTTTTCCTTTAATATTTTGAGGCTAAACGGAAGTCCATAAGCCTCTGCTCTATTATTCATCATACGGCCTAGGCCCCAATTGTAAAGAATCTAAATAGTTTGATTTTTTGAAAATTATTATTCCTGCGAAATTTTGCTTTGCCTAGGTTCTTTTTTGATGCTCCATCGAAGAAGAAATGACTTTGTTCAACATTAGGGGAATTTTGAGGTCTAAAATAGGCCTCCTAAGGAAATTATAAAATAATAGTGGAAAAAATCAAATAAGATTTGATGACATCATCGAATTTTTAGAGGAAAAATGAAAAAACTATTTTCAACTCATATTTTCAACTTATCTCCCAAAGCTTTTACTCAAATTTCGAACGGGAGTACTCGTTGGATGCGAAATTTAATTCCTCATCGAGGAGTACCCATGTTGCATACTTTCGATGGGTCCTAATACACGAAAAATGAGAAATACATAAAAAACGTGATTGTAATCACGTTTTTTTTTATGTATTTCTCATTTTTAAGATAATGATAGGACTAAATTCGAAGGTATGCAACATGGTACTCTTTGGGATGAGGAATTAAATTTTTGCATCCAGCAACTCCACTCGGGGCCCGGAGTAAAGTTTTGGGAGATAAGTTGAAAATACGAGTTGAAAAAAGTAGTTTTATTATTTTATTATTTTTTTAATATTTTTACCTTTTATTTAAAAAATGGTAAATCATCCCCCATGGTTGACATCATCATCTTGAATCCTATTGGTTGTTATAAAGTTTATTTTTGTTGTACATTTTTCTTAGGAGGCCCATTTTAGACCTCAAAATTCCCCTAATAGTGTTACCAGGCTTGGAATTCCTCTTCAATTTTCTGATTTTCCATTTTTTGAAATGTCGTTGTATTTTTTGTTTGAGGAGTCTGTTTGATTTTGCTAACATGGCCAGTCCATCTTCTTTCTTCTTCTTGAATTTGGCTCGGGTTGATTTCTTTGGCTCCTTTTGCTGTGATAAATTCCACCATCAATCCCCATGATTTTGATATAATTGTACTTACTTTTGGGACTTTGTCTTTAAATATTACTCCATTTCTTGCTAGCCATAATTGCCTATTGAAAGGAAGGAGAGAGTTGTTCCACGGGCGCTTCATTGTTTGCTTGTTTTTAAGGAGTGAGGGTAATTGCTCTTCCATACGCTCATAAATTGATATATAGGGAGATTATAATTCATATTTGCTATCTTGTGCTGGGTATCTGCATTTGCCTCTGACATTTTCTTGTGAAGGAGCAATTCGGAAATAAATGTTGGATTGTTTCTTCCTCCTTTCTACATAGTGGACATTGAGACGGCCCATATATTCCTCTTCTCTTTAGATTTTCTGCGAGTTAGAGATTTTCTATGGAGTAGAGTCCACATGAATATTTTTATTTTATGGAGAGATTCAGCCTTCCATGCTAATCTCTAGTATTTCTAGTCTTGTTGATTTTGATTTTCATGAAGGTTTTGGTATGTTGTTTTGTGATGTAGTCTCCTCTGTTGGTTCCCACATATATAGATCCTTTATACTTTTTTCTATCGAGTACGCTCTTGCCAATAGATTTTTCAATTGGTTCCATTGGTTTGTTAGGTTACTTGGAAGCTTTGGATTGCTCCATCGCTTCTAGTCTCCATCCTTCTCCCAATTTGAAATGTCTTTCGGCTTATGAAGGCCTTCCCTTATCATCCATTCTTTTAATTCTTTCGGACTTGGGTTGCTTCCCAAAGGGGGATTTCCATTATGCTATCTTCCCGAATGCTTGTTTGCTTCCATTTCCCGATCTCTTGTGATGTAATCTCTCATTAGTTGAGTTGCATTGATGATTTCTTTCCATATCTTGGTACATGGCCTTATCGGAGGGTCTTATCCAAGATCGAATTTACGGGTCCCTTGAGATATTTAGCATCAGGAAGCTTTCCACCATGTCTTTTCCTAGTTAGGAAGTTCCATGTTATTTTGCTTCCCGGTCATGTGTCATTAATCCTGGAAGTTTTATGGCTAGTCCCCCACTTTTATATGAAGTTGTCACTTGTTTCCAATTTATCGAATTTGAATTTTCTTTTCTCTTTTCCCTCACGAAAAATTCGATTATTAGTTATTTGTTTGTGGATACTTACAAGGAGCCGAAATAAGAGTAAATTGATACGATGGCGAGGCTGTAATATGGACTTTATGAGCGTAATTCTTCACCATGGTTGCTTGAGAATATTCCCCATGCACCGGATTTTCACCTTCATTTTTCGACAAACTTACACCATATTTCGTTCTTCATGTTTTTATTACTTATAGGTAGCCCCGGATATTGAAAGCGGTCAGCTATTTTGGAAGGGGATATTCAAGATTGTGACATTTTGGGGGGGTCCTTATAGGAGTGTTCAGTGTATAAACAGCTTTGCCATTGTTTACCCCGATCCTCCCGAGAGACCTCCAATAAGTTGTCCAAGATAGCTTTGAATCTTCTTGCCACTATGCAAGAGGCTCCACCCGGGGAGAGGTGTATCATCTGCAAACGAGAGAGTGGTTTTATTCTTTTGATTCCTTTGCTTATGGAGAGACACATTGTGTGGAGTTTCTTAACGAGTTTTGAAAATTCTGCGGGAAGGTACGCAAGTATGATATATAAGAAAGGAGATAGGGGACATCCTTTCCTTAGTCCTCTTGTGCTTTGGAATAATTTGCAAGGCCTCCCATTTATAAGAGGAGCTATCCAAGGACCCATTGTGCAAGCTTGTATAATTTCTACAAATTCATCGAGAACCCAAAGGTTTTTAACACGGCGGCAAGAAAGGATAGATTTACTCTATCGAAGGCGTTTGCCATGTCCATTTTAAGATGAAGCCTTTTTCGTTATTGGAGAGACTAGAGTGGATAGCTTCTTAGACTAAGATAATGTTGTCCACAATCTGCCTATTGGGAAGAAAACCCCCTTGATTTTAGTGATCGGGGAAGGGGAGAGAAAAGAGGTCTTAGCTTGTTGGCTATGATTCTGGAGATTATTTTGTATGAATTTTTGCGGAGATATGGGCACAGGCGATTGAGAGGGGATGGCGGGGATCTTCGAGTATAAAGGCCATAAATGTTGAGTTGGTGTATCCTCCAATCTTCCTTTTTCTCATTACATATTTTATCATTTCGGGAGATCCTTTTTTATAAGATGCGAGAAGGTTCTATAGAAGGCTATTGGAAAGCCACATTCGGTCTTGGAGCCTTGTACGGTACGGCGCCCATATTGATGTCTTAACTTCTTCTTAGTAACTTCCTTTGTGAGTGAGGTATTGGTGCTTTCATCGAAGTGATTTTGGAGTATGCCTAAGAACTCTTTAGGATTTGCATGACTATCTGAAATTTTGTGCGGAATTTTTTGAAGTGTTTGAATGCCTCATTTTTATTTCTTCTTGCCCTTTTAGCTCTTGTCCCTCTCCTCCTGTAATTTTTTCAATATTGTTCTTTATCGGTCTTGCTTTTGCGAGTTGTGGAAGAAAGAGGTGTTCTTGTCTCGGCTTGCATCCATACCTTTGGACTTGAGCCTCAGTTTCTTCTTCTCGTATGTTGTTTCTATAGATTTTCCATTGCACCTCTTTTTCTTTTCTTGCTTCTACTGTGGTGCTATCATTGCTTTCTAACTCCTCTTGAATCTGTTTTAGCTCATTTTTTAATTCCTCTTTCTCTTTGTGGGGTTCCTTATATCGGTTTTTTCCCGATATTTTAGTCTTACTTTTCATTTGCTTTTATTTTTTTTGTCTCCCATACGAAAGTTGGGGATCCGGCTGATGTTTTCCTTCCCGTAATTTTCCACTTCCTTTTGTGCTTCTTCGGTGCTGCCCCCGAGTTGATTGTAGTACGAAGGCAACAACCCATAGTTTCGGCCATTCCAAGCTCCGGTAATCTTTGGTTTGTGTGGTTAGATCTTGTTGAGGGGATAATTACGGGCTGACTGCTCTCTGTGATTGCTTATCATCTTGTCTCGGATGAGGATCCGATCTAACCTTTCCTTAATGTTTGCCTTACCTATTCTTATGTTATCCCGAGTATATTTCTGTTTTTTGGAGGAATGTCGAAAGTTGCATTGTTCCATTATTTCGACTAGAGTTTCTCTACTTGGATGCGACGAAAATCCCCTCCTCTTTTTTTCTTCTACTTTGAGGATTAAATTGAGATCTCCTCCTATTGAAGTTTTTCTTTGCAATCATCCCCAATACTTTAGTTTAAGGTTTGCCGACAATTTTCCTTGTCCCTATAGTGATTGGGGGAGTATATGTTGTAGATGTTGGTTTTCCTTCCCGGTGTGACATTTTCCAACTTTGTGTTTATCCAATGTTTGATTTTGTGTATTGATGCGGTTTCCACTTTCCTTTTTTCCATGGAAGTCTTATCCCTCCCACAGTGCTCCATTAGCTAGTATTGCTTTTCCTTCATGTGTTCTAGCTTTTTTCTATGATCTTATCTTCTTCTTGACTATTGAGTTTTGTCTCTTGAATTAAGAGGATGTCGGGTTTTTCACTTTTTATCTGGTCTTTTAAGAAATTTATTTTGGAGAGGTGACCCAACCCTCTTTTAACAATTCCAGAGAGCATTTGTATCATTATTTATTGTTGTGGGTGGGCAGCAGGACCCCTCCCTTTGTTCGTTTGCTACATTTTCTCTTTATTATTTGGTCCTTTTTCTAGAAAGTTCTCAACCCCTGTTGTGTTCCTAATGAGATGTCTTTAGTTGCTTCTTCATCCTTGATTTCTTTGTTTAATCTCCTTCCAACTTTCTTGATATTATCGGTGTTCGAAGGTTCTCTTTGGATTGGTTTCTTGCTAGTATTAGTTCGGGATTTGGGGGATGGATTTGTCTACATGATGAGGTGATCCACGGGGGGAAGAGAGCGGGGAATGAGAAGAGAGAGGGTTTTGGAGATGAGAGGAGACGGGATGCGATGATATGAGGGAAAATGAGAGAATGTCGAAAAAATTTGTCCCCAAAAGGTTGGTTTCGAGAATGTTTGTTTGAGAGGAGGGAGGGGGACCAGGCAATGGAGGGTGGAGGGGGATGAAGGATCCTAAAGTGACTTTGGAAATTTGTCTTCTTTTTAACTTGTTCCCATTTTGGATACGAGTTTTCTTCTACATTTTTTTTCGAGTTCCTCTCTTTTGTACATCTATTGGTGAAATGACCATATTCATGACATACCTTACATTTGAAGGATTTTCTCATAGTCCAAATGTTGGATATGGATCGAAGTTGTCCACCTTGATCTTGACAACTTCAGGAGGCCCTTTCCTAGATCCACCTCGACGCGATTCTTGCCCGCCGCTGCCTATTATCTTTGGGTTCACTTATGTCCAATGCATTCCCACTCCATTACCTATTGCTCGAGGCGGTTCGTCACTCCGGCGGTGAAAGAGGGAGGTGTATTGTCCCGACCCATACGGAAGAGCATTGGGGACATCCGAGTTTTGGATTGAAATACGGGGTCCATTGGTTAAGATATAGCCCTCTTGTATTGATGAAATAAGGCTCACTTGAAAGATTAGATCTCGGTCACTTTTCGTCTCGAAGTGGAATGTATAGTATCCCCTTCCACGGAATCGAATGACAATTTTCCCTTGTATAGGGGCGAGATCCGGTTTCTCTCCACCCATTTTACTTGCATTGTCTTGGGTGACGGCCATGATCACGTAAAGGCGACCTACAAGTCCTTTCTCAGCGAGAGATATCACGGCTTTTCTTGGCACAATTGGTGGTAATGAAATTTCTAGTATAGCTTCTAGTTTTTTTACAAATTTTGTGGTACACATTGGTACGGTTCGTTGGTCAGGAAGGCGATTAAAGATGCAAAGCCGAGTTATGGATTCATCGGATTCTTTGGTATTTGTATTTGCGACGGAGTCGGCCACATGGTGGGGCCGACCCGGATCTAGCTTCGGGGTAGCCATACCTGCTTGTGGAGTCGAAGGCATTTGCGGGGTGGTAGCGGTAAGCGGCGGATGTTGTAGAGCTTCGCGAAATCTCGTTCCGATTGGGTCATTGCTTTATCTTTATTGTTAATTAAATTTAATAGTATTATAAATATTAATAATAATTTATTTATTTATCATTCACTATTAAATAAGCCATTAAAAATTTAATTCATTAATTCATTATATACTAAATAAATAAATTAAATAATTCATTTCATTAATTAATGAATTAATTAATAAAATTAACCAAAAGATTAATAAACGAATAAATTAATCCTTATTAAGTAATAAATCAAATTAAACAATGATTGACCATGGTTGACCATGATTGATTATAAACCCAAAGGAGTAATAAATACAATGGATTGATATTATAAACGAAAGACAATACGGCAAGGGATTATGAACCCAAGGGAATAATATTAAACCAAATGGACTAATATTATAAACCCAAGGTATATAAACCATAAGATAAATATTATAAATGCTAAAATGAACATAGTTGACCATGGTTGAGACAATGAATGATTTTCATATTGAGACAACATTTTTCACAATGGGACGTTGGACCATGGTTGAGCATGATTGACCATGGATGGCCATGATTGATTTTATAAAGTATGGTTGATCATGGTTGACCATGATGGAATTTATAAAGCGAGTTAGAGCCATGGTTGACCAAGATTGATATTATAAACCCAAGGAATAATAAAGCCTAGGAATTAATATTAAAAATATAAGGAACTATAAAACATGGTCAATATTATTAACCCAAGATATATAAACCCTAGGATAAATATTATAAACCCTAAAATAAACATTGTTGATCATGGTATATTTTCATATTGAAACAATCATTGTCGAAATATGATATTCATTTTTCATTCACTATAATTAGTTATGATTAGCCATAATTAACTATAATTGATGTCATAAACCCAAAATATAAACCAAAAAAATTAATATCCATAAACTAAAAAAATTACCTCTAAAATTCAAAAATATAAATAAATAAAACGATCATGTGAAATATCCGACACTAAAGTCATTACTCATTTTCATAGCGATGAGATCCCCATTATCCATGGTCGTCACGCAATGGTGATGGACACCATAATAGTACCATAGCCTATTACCATCCACCTTCTAATCTTTCCTTCACCTTTAACGATTTGAAGTGACTTGGTGACCATGTGTCACGTTATGATTAAACGGAAGTATGTGTCACGTAAGGATTAAAGGGAGGTATGTTGGAAATTCTTTTATGGGCGGTGGATAGAAGGTTTACAACAAAGTCTTCAGACATATACCACATATGTAATTTGTGATTTTCATTGATTTTAATTTTTTTAATTAAAAATCTCTTAAACCGTTAAATACCCAAATCATTATTTAACATATCTACATATTTTTATTAAAAATCTCTTAAACCATTAAATACCCAAATCATTATTTAACATATCTACATACGCGCATTCATTAATATAAGCTTAAATACATTTAATACATGCTTAAATACATCAAACTTTTAGATGCTTTCCATCATTATGTATTTTTGTATATATTAGATGGTAACAATAAGCCCCATTGTAGTGCATCGATGGAGAATCCCAATCCCTCCGCTTATGTTGATTTATTCATGTGATAAAAGATAATACTAAGGTTCTTAAGAACACGAAATACAAATTATGGGTCATTTTTGTCTTTGTGTAGTGGGTAAAAATGAGGTGAGTACAATTCTAGTTAATATAAAATACGAACATTAATGGTCATCTCCATAGTTGTGGTGAAAAGCTATGCAAGAAGTACAAGCCGTGTTAGTTGAATTTGCTACTTATGTTGAATGTCAAAAAAATTAATACGTATTTCAAGTGTGTCTCACATAAAGATGGATGTTGAAATCTTAATCTCTTTCCATGATGGTTGATTAAGGTTTTAAGCACATTTTATTTTATTATAATGATGAAAAGAAGTCAATAGGTTATACAAACAAAAACAGTTATGTCCACAAAAGAACTATGAAAGCAAGTTTATGGGAGTGCAAGTTTTAGTTACAAATATTTGGAACATTGTTACTCCCTTGAAGATACTTTCAAAATACATATTAGTGTAATTATGTTTTTTTATAAATTTGAAATACATATATCTTTTCTTTATAATTTTTTTTTAATCTCTCTTTTTGGAATATCTAATTAAATGGTAATTCAATCCCTAATTACATTAATTACTTGTAAGCGTAAAAAACTACACTACATTTTAACGGAAATAATTTAAAACTCCATGTTAGCAACATGCATTAGACGGATGATTCAACCAATTAAATTAACCCTTAAAGCCAAAATGTAAACAAATTTACAATAATATTGAAAATAATCAAGTAAAAATAAATAATCATAAAGAAATACAAGTACATTCATAATGTTGTAGTTTAATTGTACTATGAATTGGCTATTTTCCAACGTTGACATAATGGAAAAGGAAATTGATATTTTTGCTCGAAATCCAACAATAATAATTTTGATTCAACAATAATATCACGGTTTGATTGCGGTAGGGGTATTTGATGATGCCAAACATGTTTTTGTATTAGAAAAATATTTTTATTAATCGAATAGCAAAGACCACCTAACTAGATTACGATTACGGCTAATAAAAAATGGTCAAAGACATATATAATGTTTAGTATGCTTCATTCATAATCACTCAAAATAATATATCATATTTACATGTATAATAATGCTCAAAACAATGCACTACACTACTAACAACAATACATCATACAAATTACTACCTTAAAAAAATGCACTAAAAATAATATATATGCATTGAAAATAATACATCATCTTTATTATAAGAAAATGTTAGATACCACTCATGATTTTATTTTCCAAATAAATAAAAAGCCATTCATATTTTACTAAATGTTGTCACTCTTTTGCATTTAAAACTAGTTGAAAAATAATTATATTATTTTGTATTAATGGAGAAAAGGTTACACAAGTTGTAACGTATCTCCTTAGTTTAGGATTTGTTCCTAGAGTTTAGGAGTCTGTTTGCAACTTCCTGATTTCTAGTGATGTACTTAAAGATGTAATTTCTCATTCATGAATGTAGTGTGAACGGAGAGTGATCTCTCAGTTTGAGTGTAGTCTCCAGGTGCAGTACTCACCTGAGAGCTACAACTCCTTCTTTTCAATTCTGTGCATATTTTATCTTGGTATCAGAGCTTAGATTGGGTGAGCCTGATCTTTTATCGCCTTTGTCGCTGAATCGCCTTTGTGGCCAATTTGCCTTTGTGGCAGAATTGCCTTCGTGGCTAAAAGTGCCTTTGTGGCCGCATGTACACGAGAGCTATGTGCTCACAGAGCTTTGTGCTTGACCGAGCAGGTGGACTGCAGTAACACCTGGCTCACGGACTCAGATGATTTTTTAATCTCTGAGCAGAAGGGGGTTGGCGCGCTTTCTGTGCTGACAGTCACGCCAAGAAGCGCAATTGGCGCGTCTGTTCGGCCCATAACCGCGCCAATGCGCCAAATCACCGGATTGGCGTGGAAGCGCACGGAAAACTCGCGCCAAGGATTTTGCCTTACATCATTTGGATCTGGGCGCAGATTTTTAGCTCGGAAAGGCGCCACCTCACCTTCAGTGGAAGATCCGCGAGAAGCCTCACCTTCGCTGGAAGATCTGCAGGAGTTGCAGATCGGAGAAGTTGCGGATTTGTCCGGGAGAGGCAGATTGAATCAATTTTGTGGTTGTATTGGGAAACAACGAATTTTCTCATTGGAGCGGGATTATTTTGCAGATTTGCCAGATATTGTTGGATCTGAATCGAAGATACAGTAGGTGGATTAAGAGACTAGCAGAGCAGTGGCAGATCGGTTGTCAAGATCTGACAGGTATTGATTTTTTTTTCTCTGAATTAGTTGGGTAGATTCATTTACTTGTAGATCAGCACAGAATGAGTAATACTATGGAATCATATCTCCACGAGTCTGGCAAACTCGATGGATCTAACTTCACAAATTGGAAGTTTAAGATTCAGACCTTGCTTGAGGGTGCGAATGCATGGTCGATAGTTACAGGAGATGAGTAGAGGCTGAATTCAAACACAGGGGCGAATACGCAGGAGCAAGAATGGGATAAGCGAGAAAACAAGGCGAAAGTTTTGTTGAAGATGTCCGTCAAGGAAAACATTATCCCTCACATCAGAGAATGTAAAACGTCCTCTGAGATCTGGACGACCATCAAAAGTTTATATCAGACCCAGAATACAAGTCAAATTATGGCACTCAAAAGCAAGTTGTTTTCAATGAAGATGGACGAAAGTGAGACTAATGCTGCATTCATCGCGCGAGTTAAAGATGTGAAAGACAAATTGGGAGACATCGAAGAGAAGGTGTCTGACTTTGATCTTGTCATAATCATGTTGAATGGGATGAGAGATGAATATCAAATTTTCATCACTGGATTGGCGGCAAGGGAGAAAGCGCCTACATTTGAAGATCTGACAAGGATCTTGCTACAAGACGAGGAGTGGCGGCAAAATTTGAAACCCCATAGCGATGATCTTGCTCTGATGGCAAAACGACGATCATTCAGAGGGAAGCAGCCACAACAGCAATCACAGACGCAACAGCAGCAGAGAGGAGGTACATCGCAGAAGAGTCCATATAAAGGTATGTCTGTAAATCATCTTGTAAAAAGATGTTATTATTGTGGAAAGAAGGGTAATATACAGATGGAATGCCTTAAGAAGCAGGCAGATGATGCAAAGAAAAATTTGGCGATAGCGAAGCACAGAGGATACTTTGTTGAAGAAGATGAAGATCTCAGTCACAAATTTCGACTGTTCATAGCTGACTGTGCCCTTTCAGCATCCAATGAGGACGACATCTGGTATGTCGATTCTGGTGCATCCTCTCACATGACAGGTAAAAAGGAATGTTTTGAAAATCTTGAAGAAAGTACATATGGATCAAAAATTTATTTAGGAGATGATAGTGGATACGAGATTAAAGGCTATGGGGATATTCCGGTAAAGTTTCCAAATGGTGATATTAGTCATCTTAAAAATGTTTTATATGTACCCAGAATTAAGAAAAATCTAATATCTGTATCCATTATAACTGATCAAGATATTCAAGTTGAATTCTTCAAGACTCATTGTGTCATAAAGGATTGCAGGAAAGAAATTGTGGCAACAGGCGTGCGTGTAGGAAGCCTATATAGACTGGATGTAAAAAGTATACCACAGCGAGCCATGGTTGCAGGTGGATCGACAGCCGAACAACTCTGGCATCAGAGATTCGGTCATTTGAATTTGCAGGACCTCATGTTATTGCAGAGAAAAGGTATGGTCGAGGGACTCCCTGTCTTTCATAATACTCAGTTAAATTGTGATGGATGTGCCTTAGGTAAAATGCATAGAGAACAGTTTCCTGTGCATGATAGAAGGAAGGAAAGAGACATTCTAGAACTAGTGCACACTGACATATGTGGAACTATGCAGACGAGGTCGCTAGGTGGAGCATATTACTTTCTATTATTTACTGATGACTGCACTAGATACTCATGGGTTTATTTTTGAGTAAAAAGAGTCAGACTTTCCAGTATTTTATAGAATTTAAAACCTTGGTGGAAAAACAGTTTGGAAAAAGTATAAAAATTCTCCGATCTGATCAAGGGGGAGAATACAAGTTAGGGGAATTCATGAAATTCTGCAAATCTCACGGGATTGTTCAGCAGTTTACAGTGCCACACACACCACAGCAGAATGGAGTGGCAGAGCGCAAGAACAGAACCTTAGTGGAGTGCGCAAGGAGCATGTTACAAGGTAAGGGTCTATCTAATAGTTTTTGGGCAGAAGCTATTAATACTGTTGTATATTTAAAGAACAGAAGTCCTACCAGATATCTTGGCTTCAAAACTCCTTTTGAAGCTCTATATGGACTCAAACCAGCAGTAAATCATTTAAGAGTATTTGGGTCAAAAGCATTTGCCCATATACCCAAAGCTGATAGGAAGAAATTAGACCCTAAAGTTGTTAAATGCATCTTTGTTGGTTATGGCACAAAATTTAAAGCATATAAGTTGTTCAATCCTGAGTCTCATAAGATATTTGCAAGCAGGGATGTAGTGTTTCATGAACAGGTTCAAGAAGGGAAAGATGACATTGGTGATGATTGGCACATTCCATTGTTGATGGATGAAAGCAGCGAGGATGAACGAGAGCAGGAGCAGAAACAGGAGTAGAAAGAAGCGCAGGAAGAAGGTGATAATGCAAGCCCAATTAGATCTGAAGAAAACAAATTTGAGGTAAGTCCCCTACCAAGGAGATCAGGTAGGAAGACTCAAAAACCATCCAGATTGAAAGACTATGCTTTGATGTCAAATATTTTGAACATTGTAGAGCCCACTAATTACAAAGAAGCTAGTCAATCTGAGGCATGGAGGGCGGCAATGAATGAAGAGATTGAATCTATCATTAGAAATAACACTTGGGATTTAGTTGAACTGCCTAAGAATAAAACACCCATAGGATGTAAATGGTTGTTTAAACCAAAAATGAATGCAGATGGAAGTATTGAAAAACTAAAAGCTAGGCTGGTTGCAAAGGGGTACTCACAGCAAGAAGGTATAGATTTTGATGATACCTTTGCACCTGTAGCAAAGTTAAACACTATCAGAATGCTTATCTCTCTAGCAACTAAACATAATTGGGAGCTACACCAGCTTGATTTAAAATCTGCATTTTTAAATGGTGAATTAAAAGAAGAAATTTACTTAGTACAGCCAGAAGGGTTTGTAAAGCAGGGGTAGGAACATCTTGTTTGCAGATTGAAAAAGGCGTTATATGGCTTAAAGCAAGCACCCAGGTCTTGGTACGAAAAGATTGATTCTTTCTTTTTAGAGCATGGTTTTCATAGGAGTTTGAATGACCCAAATTTGTATACCAAGTACAATAAGTAGGGGCAGATTATTTTGATTTCTTTGTATGTAGATGACATGATTATAACAGGAAATGCAGATAATTTAATCAAAGAAATCAAAAGGCTTATGGCACAAGTTTTTGAAATGAAAGATCTAGGAAGTCTCCATTAATGTCCAGGATTGGAAGTATGGAGAGATACTGGGCAAGCTTTTCTTACCCAAGGAAAGTATGCCATAAATCTATTGGAAAAGTTTGGCATGGATCAATGTAGGTCAGTAGCGACACCATTGCAGCAGAATTTGAAGTTGTGCAGTGACGATGGCACTAAGGAGGTGGATGCCACTATGTACAGACAGGTGGTTGGGAGTTTGATATATCTCACAACAACCAGACCAGACTTGGCATACTCTGTTAGTGTATTGAGCCAATTCATGTCAAAACCGCTTGAAAGTCACTGGGTAGCAGCAAAAAGCGTGTTGAGGTATCTTTGTGGTACTGTTAATTATGGCATTTTATACACTGACACATCTGATGTTATTCTAGCAGGTTTTTCAGATTCAGACTGGGCAGGTAACCTAGATGATCGAAGGTCTATCACAGGTTACGCATTCAGCATAGGATCCGGGGTCATAGCATGGAGCAACAAGAAGCAAAGCACTGTAGCACTGTCTTCATGTGAAGCTGAGTATCAAGCATTGTGTGTAGCAACGTGTGAAGCGATCTGGTTGAGAAGGCTTCTCAATGATGCAGGAGAAGAACATAAGAACTCTACTTCCATCAAAAGCGACAACCAGAGCACTATTAAATTAGCATACAATCCAGTGTTTCATAAAAACACCAAACATATAGACACTCAGTTCCATTTTGTCAGAGAGAAACTACAGTCAAAAGAAATTATTGTTGAATATTGTAAAACTTGTGACAATATGGCTGATATTTTTACTAAGCCTCTTGCACGTGTGAAGTTTGAATTGTTTAGAAGGATGCTAGGAGTTCAGGACAATCCTTCCTCCATTAAGGGGAGGAGTTGAAAATAATTATATTATTTTGTATTAATGGAGAAAAGGTTACACAAGTTGTAACGTATCTCCTTAGTTTAGGATTTGTTCCTAGAGTTTAGGAGTTTGTTTGCAACTTCCTAATTTCTGGTGATGTACTTAATGATGTAATTTCTCATTCATGAATGGAGAGTGAAAAAAGAGTGATCTCTCAGTTTGAGTGTAGTCTCTAGGTGCAGTACTCACCTGAGAGCTACAACTCCTTCTTTTCAATTATGTGCATATTTTGTGTAAACTTACTATGGCTTGAGAGGTCATTATAGTCTGTATGAAAAGTAGAAAATGTTTAATCTAGGGTCATTAACATGCCATGGTAAACTACCACTCTTTTTTGAATAGTGACTCGTGAGATTTTCATGACCCTAGCAAGTCCAACTATGGTTAAACATCCAAAAAAAATTCTAGACTTAAGGTTGAAGGGAGTTTTTATCTAAGTCTCTTTCTTGGAGCCCTCATTCCTTCCTAAATGAGTCATTTTTTAGGATGCCTAGGTTTGAATTGCTTGTAAGTTCGAATTCAACCAACATTATTGTCATTCATGACAGTGAGAAGTAGATCCCCTATTCCAAGTTACAGACATGCCAAAGTCCAAGACTAATTTTATTATTCTTCGAAAGAAGCAACAATTTAATCATTTGCATCATACTTGTAACCCTCCATTCATTTTTTACTAAATTGCGACGAATACTACTCATATTTATCTCATTTACACACTCCAAATCAACAAAATTTAATACCATGCATTTTTAAAAATAATGAGAAAATCTATCATAACTCAGTTGCCATACCAACAGTATAGTAAGACAACAATCACTCCTTGTTATCCACTAATGCAAGTTGATTCATCAATGTTATTTAAGAAAAACCATTTATTTAAGAAAAGCCATATATAGTTCGAAAAGGGACACGCTCGCTTGCAAAATGCAAAATGTCTCTAAGTTTTAATTAGTCATTCACTTGTTTCCTTATATCTTAGAAAAATGAGATCTTAACCAAACAAACACAATTTTAAAACATACTCCAAGTCCAAAATTTATTACTATACATATTTTTCATATCGAAATATCATAATTAAGTTGTGAAAGCAGCAATATAGACAACCATATAACTGTCCATTATGTGTAATTTTATTTCTCCAGTTTTATAATTATGTAAAATTTATATCGAAAGTAACGTCGAATATGACGATCGTCATAGAAGGAATCCATAAGTTACGTAATGCGAATAGAAGTACTCGAGTTTATTCAAAGGGAATATGAAAAAGCATGACAACTTTAAAATATATGTTTTTTTATTTAATTTGGCGTGCTTATTATCTAAGCTACTTTTGATTATATATAGGCAACAGGCCCAGCATTGTTTGCAGCAAGGATTAGATATTTACTTACTTCTAATTTTTTTTAAAGATTTGTGTATCAGTTATGGCAAGCAAACCCAAGGCTCGATTCTCTGCGACTCCTGTTCAACACAACAATTCAGAGCAGCAGAGTTCTGGTTGGAGTTCATGGCTGTTTGGTGGGCGGAGAGCTAAGGATACTCACGAGGAAACTCACAATTCTTCGCCTGCCCATAACACAGTGCAGGCTTCTGCTAATGCTGGAGAACGCCATGCAGCACATTCAGGTAAAGCTACTGAAGATGTTAAACCAGCGGCAGAGGACAAAGAGGCGAAGGATTTCATTGAAAGACAGAGAAAGAAATTGGAGATGGAGAGGTTGAAGTCCATGAAGAGGGTGGAGAGCATGCTGAACAGAGGCCTCTGACGAGACGCCATTAAAAACAGAAAGCCCACTACTATTAGTTTATGGTATTGTTATTTGCAAGAAGTAGTTAATTTCCTATATTGTTAACTTTGATTTGATATCGTAACTAAAATATTAGCGCTGTTGTAAAAGCTTAGTAATATTTGGTATGTTATTATAATATTAACTAAAATATTAGCGCTGTTATGCTTGTAAAAGCTTGGTAATATTTGGTATGTTATTATAATTTGTGCAAATGTTTTCCTTCATCTTTTTAAATTTTCAATACTATAAATCAGTGCTTTCGTTGGAAGGAATTGCCTTGCAAATTTACCCTTATGGGTGAAGAGTGATTTGCACTTATGGGATTCTCCTTATCCTAATGTTGTCACGTAGAGTTGGACACCGCAAGAGCACAACGATAACCATCTACCTTGTACACTTTCATTAGTTTAATTTTTTAATTGACTTTGACCTCATTTGTCATGTTACGTTATGTAATGATTTAAAAGGAATTTTTTTTGAAGTAAATATGGAAATATGGATTATTTTTTTAGTTATTTAATGATTTTGGTTTTTTAAAGAATCAAATTGGTTTTTAATAAATGAAACGAATTAACAGTATACTTTTTTTTTTTGGAGTGTTGGAATTGTATAAATTATACCATTAGAAATTGTAATTTATTATTTAACTATTTTTATTAAATTTCAAATAAAATTAATTAGAAAAATGTGATCCAAAAAAATTAAAGAGAAAATATTTCGAAATATTTAGATAAAAAATCTTAGCATAAATTTAGATATCTATTTTTTTATTTTAAAATTATAATTTCATTTTTTTTAAATTTAGAAGATGTTTTTTTGTTATTTAAGATGTGTTTTTATTATATAAATTGATTCTAATACTTCTTTTTTTTTTATTACCTGGGTTGTATAAATTATACAATTAAAAATTAGAATTTATGAGCACAAAATCATGTTCCAAAAAATACTGACATGAAAGAATAGAAATATCAATGATGGATAAAATGTTTACATTAAAATCTTAGCACACATTTACATATCTAATATGTAGTTTTAATTTTTTTTTTCATTTCTTATTGAGAGCTACACGCTGATGTTGCAACTATATTCACTTAAGATTTTACAAGGCTCAAAGCCAATACGATAACAATATATTGACAAGTTTACAAGGTCGAAAGCTAATACAATAAAAATATGATGCAGGTGCATAAGCTGAGCACAAAGCTTGATAAAGACTAGAAAAAACTTGTCAATGTGATGGTCACATGGTAATGTTGAGGGGAAAACCTTTGTTTAAAATTTAAAATTTAAAATTTAGGAGAAATTTTAGTTTTTTTAATAAGTGGAGTTATTTTCTGTTGTAAATATGATTTTTTAGTTTCCTTAGTCTTTCAGGGAAGATGAATTGATTCACCTCTTGTGAATTTCGGTTGTCACATGTTTGTTTTTCTTTTTAAAGAGAATGAGTGCCTTAAAGCTAAGAAGAACAGGAGAAGAGAGGACTCGTTGCTTTCTCAAATTACATTCATGTCAGTTGCAAATCATTGTAATTTCCTTCTGTGTGAATGTAATAATTGAATGGCCAAAGTGACTGTAAGTTGGTGTGGTTTTGAATTGAATCAAAGTCTAGTTTTTGAATCAAATTGATGTGTACTTATGAACTGTTGTTATTTGTAATTTTATTCATGTGCCTTTACCTTTAAAAGTATGTACTTGTTCAACCAAATATCATTAAGAATATGAACATTGAAGCCTTAGTCATTGTCAGTTTTTCATATATTTTGTGTATTCTTGTTGAAATGGTCTCATAACCCACAGAGGAATGTGCCACAATGTTTAGGAGTGAGAACGTGAGCTATTTGTAGTGAACTGAGCATTGAAATAGAGTACCCTATTATGAATGGTATCACATCCTTTAGATTGTATTTTTGACCATGAAATTTGACCTGGTGTGCTAACCTTAATGAAGAAGGGCGAGTGGGATCATCTATTGTATTGAGGAGCGAGTCGAGGGCATGGAATGTTGATTTTGCAGAGAGTTGATTCGTTTCACGTTCCCGAATCCATAATACAAAATTTTAAAGAACACTGTGAAATTATTTTGTAGTGAACCACGCTGTGAAATTATTTTCTAGCAACTGGACCAATGAACTAGAAATCGACACAATGAAATTATTTCGCAGCAACTGATAATTTTTTTTTTTTTGGATTGTGTTTTGGTATCTAAGTCTTCTTTTCGCTTGCTTGATATACCAAATTTTCGTATCAGAGAAAGAAGATGGCTATGTGAGTAATAATAGCATGCGGTTGAGGAGGCAAGTTGGTGGGTAATGTAGAACTCATAAAAGAGGTAAGGAGACTACAAGCTCCTTTATAGACCATGGAGGTAGGAAGACAATGAGATCCTGAGATAGGAGATGTTAGTGAACCTGAAGAAGTATTTGAGAAAGAAGGAGTGACATGTGCTGAGGAATATCCAGAAGTCAAGTTATTGAGATTATTGTTAGGCTCAAGTTCAAGACCAAAACCTGAATTATCTACCTATGATGGCATCATGGCATCTATAAATTTGTTTGATTGAATTAGTGAGTTAGAGCTAAACGATGACAAAAGGATGAAGTTTGCAGTAACAAGGTTGAAGGGTCACGCTCCACTACGGTGGGACAATGTGCAGACTAAAAGGAGGAAGAGGAATAAGCCATTGATCAAAATATGGGAAAGAATTGTGGAAAATATTAAGAATAAATTCCTAGCAGAATAATATTATTTAACTCTTTATAGGCACATGAAAAACCTCAAGAAAAGGTCGCTAATAGTAAAATAATATACCAACAAATTTTACTGGGTTAACTTGAGAGTTTTTTCTATGGAAGACACAAAAAAATGATAGAAAGGTATATTAATGTCTTAAAAATAGATATTGTAGATGAAATTGACATGCTTTATCCAAGGGCCATGGAAGAAGCATACAAATATGTCTTGAAAGAAGAAGAAAAGATAACAAGAAGCATAACTTAGGTAGAGGGAATGGTTTTCCTATAAGAAAAGGACAATCAACTGGAAGAGGAAAGATTCTAGCTCAAAAGAACGATAGAAGTAGCTCAAAATAACAAGGGAAACCAAATAAATAAGGTGGCACCAAAAGAGGGAGACCTTACCAAAGAGGTAGAGGAATAGGTAGATAGATTGTTAATTGGTGCTACATATGTCGAAAATTGGGTCAAAGATATTTTGAGTGTCTAGAGAATGAGAATGTGGGACAACATGATGGGCATATAGTTTAGCCAAAAATAGTGGAAGCATAAGAACTTGAGGCATAAAATATGTCGCAAACCAAAGAGGTGTTGATAATGAATAACGTCTTGTTGAAGCCATCCAAAGAAACTATTGAGCTAGCCGAAAGAAGATCATTATTTATGACTCTGTAAAGAAAAAGGGATGTGTTGCAATGTAGTCATTGAAAATGGAAGAAATAATAATATTGTTTCATTAGAAATGGTGGAAAAAATGGGATTGGAGAGAATTAAACGTCCAACACCATATAAAGTATCATGGTTGAAAAAGGGACACCAACTGTTACTGAATGAACAGAGTGAAGTTGAGTTCTAGATATGAAGATATAAGGATAAGGTAATTTGTGATATATTCCCAATGAATTTCTACCGCATCCTTTTGGGTCGTCCATGGAAGTTTGACAGGAAAGTGACATATGATGGAGAGAGTAACTGCTACAATTTTGAAAAAAATGGCATCAAAAATACTCTTGTACCTTTGAAGGAAGGAAATAGAGTTGAGACAAGAATCCCTAAGGCGCCATTGTTAAGTGGTAAATAATTTTTGAAACAAATGGAGAAAGAGGAGGTCATATATGCGATAATATGTGGTGAGCCCTGGTATTGCACCAAGAATGCTGCAACTCCCATACGCTTCCACCTTTTACTTTATCAACTTAGAGGTTCTATTGTAGAGGCAAAATCTGATATGAATTTCCGTACAAAGTTGATTTTCCCAAGGAAGGATTGCATGGCCCTTTTGCTACTAGGAGGTGGAATCTGGGCGATGACCTTCGCTCGCTCGAGATCTAAAACTATACCATTCCTGGTTATGATATGGCCCAACAAATTTCCCTCTGAAACTACGAAGACACTTTTCTTTGGGTTGAGTGAGATCCCATACTTCCTGCATCTTTCGAAAATCTGCCTGAGGTGACGTAAGTGATCACCTCTGTGTTTCGAAAACATGGTGACATTGTCCAAGTATACTACCACGCTTTGTCCTATTAGACCTCGGAAAGCCATGTCCATAGCCCATTGGAAAGTTGCCCCAGTGTTTATCAATCCGAAGGACATGCGCCTGAAAGCGAAAGTTCCCCACTTAGTCCAGAACGTAGTTTTTAATCTATCGGGTTCAGCTACCAGCACTTGGTTATACCTGAAAAAACCATCCAACAAGGAGAACATCTCAGATCCATATATGGCTTGCAATATCTGTTCCATAGGGGGAACCAAGTAGTTATCTTTGTTTGAGGCTCTGTTTAGATTTTGGAAATCCACACACAAACGGATCTCACCGGATTTTTTCCGTACCGGAACCAGATTTGATACCCAAGTGGAGTGTCGAACTTTGAAGATTATGCACACATCCAAAAGCTTCTTAAGTTCTTTTTGAATCATTGGTTCCAGTGTAGGGTGCACTTTTCTTAGCTTTTGCTGGAAAGGCTTCACTCCTTCCTTCATAAGGATCACATGCTGAATAATTCGAGTGTCATAAGTACGCAGTTCATCATACATCCAAGCGAAAACGTCTCGATATTTCCAGAATAGTTTGGTGAAAGCTTGCCTCTCCTGATCGGAACAATCCTTCCTGAGGTTGACGAACTTCGGGTCCTTATCTGTCCCTAAGTTTACCTATCGATGTGCCAGAATGGAACTTTGTATTTTAGTGTTGGGGGGCCCGCGAAAACGGTTTTGCAGATCAAACAATTTTTCAAGCGACAGTATTCCCTTGGGCATGGGATTTTCCTTACGTTTCTCTTGTTCTTCCTACAAGGCTTGATCATGGTCCGCTTCTTCTATCACTGCGTCTTTCAACACCTCGGTGCTAAGCATGAATTCAAGTATCTGTTGGTCATCATCAAAGACATGTAAATTAGTGATTTTATCTGGCACAGATGGTTTATACACTATTTCAATAGAAAAACCATCCCTTAGAGGGGTGAACCAAGTAGCAGCTTTAGCTAGAGTATTAGCTGCCGCATTATGCATTCTAAGCATAGATTTAATACCAAATGTGTCAAAAGCAGAAATGAGACACCCTACCTCTTATTGGTAAGCTTTCAATTACGGAGACAAGCATTGGATGGTATTGCATACCTGACGAGTAATGATTTCGAAATATTCGATAACCTTTAAGCATCTCACCTTTAGGTCCAACGCCTTTTTGAGTTCGAGGACTAAGGCCTCATATTCGGTGGTATTGTTGGTGCATTAAAATTCTAACCGGCATGAGATCAAAAACTTGTTCTTTTGGGGGTCCAATAGGATGCAACCCGCGCCTGCTCCGTCATAATACAAGGTCCATACATCATCTTATGGTTTCTCCGAAACCGTCGGTTGGGGAGAGATTTCAGTTTGGTTTATGATGGGTACATCTTGGTCTTCAGTGATGAGCATTAGCTCTGATTGGATGTCTGGGTTTATCGGGCACTGAGGGGGGTGGTAACATCCGAAGATGGCCTCTAAGAAACATATCTTGAGGCTCTTACGTCACCTCTGGCAGATTTTCAAAAGATGCAGAAAGTATGGGATCTCACTCAACCCTAAGAAAAGTGTCTTCGATGTGTCTGAGGGGAACTTGCTGGGTCATATCATAACCAAGAATGGTATAGTTGTAGATCCCGAGCGAGAGAAGGTCATTTCCCAGATTCCACCTCCCAGTAGTAAAAGGGCCATGCAATCCTTCCTTGGGAAAATCAACTTTGTACGGAAATTCATATCAGATTTTGCCCAAAAAGTTAGGCCTTTGCAGGGGATGATTAAAAAGAATGCGAGTTTCAAATGGAATCCACCCGAGAAGGAAACTTTCAATAAAATCAAGCAGGCCATTGCAGAAGCACCATCTCTCCAAAGCCCAAACTTCAGCAAAGGTTTCATCTTGTATACCTTTGCCTCGGATTCATCACTCACGGCTGTCCTCACACAGAAAGACGCTAACAATGATGAACGACCCATATCATTCATGAGTACTGGGTTGCAAGGCACTGAACTGAATTACCCCAAGATTGACAAGCAGGCTTATGCAGTATACAAAGCGGTCAAGCATTTCTGACCATACATCTTGAAGAACCATGTCACAGTGTTCATCCCCCACCCAGCTATTCGCTCACTTTTCGTGCAACAAGAGTTGGGTGAGAGACGAGGAAACTAGATGACATGTCTCCAAGAGAGTATGACCTAGAGTTCAAACCAGCACATACTGTCAAAGGGCAAGGACTCTGCCAAATGGCCACGGAGGCTGCAAATTCACGTGGGGGTGAAGAAGAATGCTGGGAACAAGAAATCGACATGTATCAGATTGACCACATGCCTCAACAGGGAAACCTTTCTTGGTACTCCGACATTTTGAAATATTTGGCCCATGGTGTTATGGATCCTGTTTTAACTGCTCGGCAGAAACGCGCAATAAGGCTGAAGGCTGCATCCTACCAATTAGTACAAGGAAAACTTTTCAAGAAACAATACAATGGAGTTCTACTACGTTGCCTGGAACACGATGAAGCACAAAGCGTCCTGACCGAACTACATGATGGACCAGCCGGAGGACATTATGCAGGCGATACCACTGCCCACAAAATCATGCGCGCTAGCACTATTGGCCAACCCTCTTCAAGGATGCTCACGCATATGTCCGGAAGTGTGTCCAATGTCAAAAATTTGCCAACCGGGAAACACAGCCAGCCACTCCATTACAGTCGGTGGCAGTAGAGGAACCTTTTCAACAATGGGGGTTGGACGTGATTGGAGAAATCTTACTGCACTCCTCCAAGCAACACCGGTATATCCTCACCGCTACCGACTATTTCACCAGGTGGGTTGAAGCGATACCATTACGCCAAATCAACGATCAAGAGGTAATAGATTTTGTCACTCATTCTATCATGACCAGGTTTGGCGTTCCAACCTCCCTTGTTTTTGACAATGCAACTTATTTTTCGTCTTTCAAGTTGTATGATTTTTCTTTGGAAAATGGTATTGTACTTAAGCACTCTGCAAACTATTACCCCCGAGGAAATGGGTTAGCCGAGTCGACTAATAAGAACCTTATCTGCATCATCAAAAAGACCCTATTGTCCCACCAGCGAAACTGGCATAACGCCCTCCATGAAGCCCTTTGGGCTGATCGGGTCACACCCAAATCTTCGCTCGGCACCTCCCCATTTTTTGTTGTATATGGAAAAGAGGCCATCCTTCCTCCCCACCTATCTCTCCCTGCCCTCCAGTTGTCCCAAGAAAGCCATGGCACCCCATGCCCCACCTTGCAGGCCCAAATCGACACATTATTGAAACTGGAGGAGGAAAGGCAAAAAACCCGAGAAAAATTCGCCATCCACCAAAGTCGGATTAAGAGATGGTTTGATAAAAAGTCCGCCGGGAGTAAAATTTTCGAAGTAGGAGACCTTGTTCTTAAATGGGATAAAGCTCACGAGGAGAAAGGGAAACATTCCAAATTCCAAGCCCTTTGGACAGGTCCATTCCAGATTAAAGAGAAGCTAGGTTCCCACACCTTCAGACTGCAAATTCTAGAGGGAAGAATCGAGGTCCTCCCGGTAAACGGGCATGACCACAAGCACTACTTCACTTAACAGCCCTAGGAGGGCCGTCCCCACCCCTGTACCATATTTTGTTGTTTTCTGTTTAGTTTTCGGTTTTGTAGGCGTCCTTCTAAGAACTTCAAAAGGCGGAAGGCATTGTAGAAGTCACGCAATTGGCATACTGCGCCAGGATCTGTGCTGATGAGAAGTCTTTCCTGAAAATCACAAAAGGTGGCAGGAGCTTGTCTGTGACTGACACCCAAAGGTAAGACATGACCTAGTCCAGGCTACTAAGCGCAGATAGCTCACCTAGCAAGCTTGAAAGGGTGTCTATGAAAAGAAAGTTGGTTAAAGGGGAAACTAGACTGAAAGGGAACAGGTCTAACTTCGGGGGACGCAAGGATATTCGGGAAAACCTAAGTCCTCATACAGATCAGGAGCAACCTCTCTTGTAAGTAAAATAAGTTGGGATCCCTCATCCGCCCAGGCAAAATTGCCTCTCTCAAATAAGTGCCATGAGCACATCTAAATAAGTGCCTTGGGCACATTTAAAATAAGTGCAGTAGCACACCAATAAAGGGTAAAGGATTGAGAAAGGCTTCCTGCGCAGAGAGGCGATGCGACAACTCCGTCGAGGAACTGACCACGCTCGCTGGCAGCTTAGCAACGTCTGTGACTCCTAGGCAGTGACTCCGCCGAGACCACGAGGTTCGCAGGCAGCGGAGCAACACAATGAGGACGAAATAATTATACCGGATCCTGCAAATCACTGAAGTGCTCCAACCCTTTCAGTCCAGAACCCAGAAGTAAAACTCGGTCAACCAGCACCTAAAACAGGCAAGCAGGCAAAGCAACCTCGCAAGGTACGAAAGGCAAAAATCATGGAAACCTAAGGGTGAAAGGAACAACCTGCTAAGGCCCCCTCCCTCCCCCCACAAAGGTAAATCTTCAGTAGAGATTGTGGACCCTACTAGTGAATCGCCATTTTTTGTAGCCTCTACAACACCCTCCAAAAATTCACCCTCTAAAATTTTTTGAGCCCCTGAGCATCGAAAAGGCTAAGTCAAAATCTGTAGTTTAAATCTTTTTCAGGAAAAGTTAAGAGTCGCTGAATAGCAAGATAGGTTTTTTCCAAATTTGCGACCTAGCGACCCTGCGACATATCAGGTCGCTAGGTCGCCAAGTCGCAAATCTCTTTCAAATTTCAAAATCGCGACCTCGCGACCCTCCAGGTCGCCAGGTCGCAAGGTCGTGAGGTCGCGCCTCTCGTGAGCACGGGACATTTGCGACCTAGCGACCTCATTAATTTCTCGCACGCTCGACCCTTTTATAAATAGGAGGGTCGCAAGGTTGCATTTTGTTCACGCGATGGAGAGCGAAAAAAAACGCTTCGGACAGGCCAACTGGAGCGCGATTTTCTTGGGTAAGTTGCCGTTTCCTCCTGATGTTTCCGGTTTTTCCTTTTGTTGCCCTGTTCCCCTTACCTTAGCCCTTTTTAAACCACCCACCATTCCTTTTTTCTAATCCTTTAGAGCCTGAGATGCCCAAATTATCCAAACATTGCTCCTTGTGCAGTTTTGTAATCAGAAGTCACCCAGCCTCCCTTGTGTTTGTTTTTCTCGAACCACTTCACCTCCATGTTTTGGGTTGCTCACTTGGTCCTTGCATTGTTTAAGTTAATAAGAAATTTATTATAATGAGGCAAAGGACCAAGTCGCCTTTTAAATCTCCCAGCCAGCCCTAGTGCGACCCCAACCCTCGCGACCTCGCGACCCAGCAACCCCGGTCGCTAAGTCGCCAAGTCGCAAATTCACTCAAAATCAATGTTTGTGACCCTTGCGACCCAGCAACATGGTCGCCAAGTCGCAGGATCGCACTCTTATGAACTGTCAAAACTTTGCGATCCAGCGACCTCACGACCTTATCGCAGGGTCGCTACCTTCTGAAAGTTTAAACCTCGCGACCCTAGTGACCCAGCGACCCAGTCGCAAGTTGCTAATTCGCACTTTCCTGGGTTTCAGTTGGGCAAAGTTAATAAGTTGTACCTAGGCTTTTATTACTATGGCATCTGTCTTATCCTGGGATTCTTTTATGAACATGCAGGTGAGTTCGAAGCAGAATTAGAGTGCGTCTCCATCTCTTCAAACTTAAGCGACATGGGACCTCCGGCAGTTCGCAAGAAAAACAAGAGCCCAGAGATAGAAGACACAGAAATGGAAATACCAATGTCTCCTCCCCCGATCTATAGAGATACCGCATGTACATTTGCCAAAGGAGACAGCATGAGTTGGTATCAAGTATACCGGGAATTCGCACGACCAGAATTCCCAAAGGACCTCCCCGACCGGAAAATATATGTACAAGTTAAAAGGTGGAAGCTTCACTATGCAGGGGCCCACCCTGCTATATTCCCATGCGCAGAAGTCATTGAATGGATCATACAAAATACCGACCCCAAGAAGTGGGTAATTCCAGACTATGAGGGTAAAGCTTTTGCAACTCTAAAGGGCTCGGAGGCCGAGTTTTATTACGCGTTGCCAGAACGAGAACAGACTTTCACAGAAGAATGGGCCACCACCCATGCGGTCGCCATAGCAGATACCCTGAGGGGGTGGTGGGAGGAACCCGAAAAGTTCAATGTCAAGAAGGATCAGGAGTATCCAGTGGCGGGCCTCAGAAAGGTATATGAGCTGGTGGCAGCTATGCTTTGTAGGATATACGGTTGTCCCGATGCCACCACTTTCAGTGGCACTTGGGTATCCCTGATGAACCATGTCACTATGTATGGCACTCGTTTCAATTGGGCTAGCATGCTAGTGGCGTCTCTCAAGACAAACATATCCGTGGCACTAGCACTAGAGGAGGGATATTCGTCTGAATTTTACATGGCTTCCTACCTATTGGATGTTGTTTGTTCCCGGTGCCACTTTGAGGGATGGGCGCACAACTGGGACCCGGAGCAGGCGCGTCCAGTTCACATAGAAGTGCAGGTATTCTGGGACTCAAGTACAGGCAGGATATAGAGTCAATCACGCAACGTTTCATCCCTGCGCTCTACAGAAAATTGTTCAGTCAGGATACCCCATGCATGTCCTAGCGAGCCATGGAGACATTAGTCAAGGTGGCCCGTTGGTTCCCACTCGCAGACTATACTTTTATTCGAGCCTTTGGTTCATTCAAGACTCCCCATCCTCTGCCCCGATTCGTTATGGACAAGATGCTTCTTCAAGAAGTATGTTATCAGATGACTTCCGGTTTCTCCAAGGTCCTGAATAAAGGTAAGAAAAAGCCATGGCCTACACTGTCGCTCACCATTGGTGCCTACACGGTTAAGGATTTCAGGGAGGTAGAGGCGGAAGCGAACAAATGAAAGGTTTCTATCTAGGGCCTTTGGATCATCGGACATACGATCCTGAGAGGATAGTCCCTGACCACTGCAAACGGGCCAAGTTCAAATGGAGCTACCAGCATACTGAATGCCCATATGAAGATGAGAAAAGGAACTGGTATAACGCAGATAGGGAACTTGCCCCGGGAGCATGGTCCGATCAGGAAGACCCCGATAATCATACTTTGGAAGAAAGAGCCCGCGAGCTGGCAGACACCTCTTCTTCCCAGGCCAAGAAGCCTTGAACCATCACGGGTCACAACACTACCACCCAACAGAAAGAACAAGAAGCAAAAGCTCAGTTGGACGCTGAAAAGAACGCAAAAGAAGATGGAGATAAGCATAGAAACAACCTGAAAGCTGAACAAAGAAAGAAACAGGCAGAGGATGCCCGGAAAAGAAAGGAAAAACAGGAAGCAAAGGCGGAGGCGGAACGGCAGCTCAAAAGGGAATTAGATCAGGTGGAGGCCGAACGAAAGAGAAAGGAAGAACAAGAAGCAGAAGTAGAAGCAGAGTGCAGGCAAAAAGCAGAACAAGACAACGCAAAGGCAGAGCGGCTTCAGAAGGAGGAAGAACGGAAAAGAAAATAAGAGGAGGATCAAAGATCAAAGGACATCGAAACATCTCCTCCAGTCACAGAATTACAAACTGAGTTGTAGCCCATCGAAGTACCTGTAATTAATCCGCGTTTTTCACTCTCCGAGCCAGGCTCCTCTGAAGGACAGGAAGAGGAGGTGTTTAACCTTACAAGGCTCACTTATGATCAGTTCACCTTTAAAATCCGATAAGAAAAAAGGAGATGTCTAGCACAGAACCCTTTCGCCCCACTCACAGCCACGACAGAGAAAGATATAGTCCTAGACACTAGGACCAACCCAGTGATGATAGCATCGACCGACACTGCTTTTGCCGCAGCCACAGAAGAAAATGTGAGCCGAATGAGCAGAGAGATCCTTTCCCTACAAAATAGGCTACAGGACTCTGAACAAAGGGAAGCAAGGGCGGAGCAAAAAAAGAGAGCATTAAGGGAAGAAATCCAATAGCTTCAAGACAAAAATACTCCTATTAACGAAGTACCGTTCACCGTCCAAAGAGAGTTGGCGAAACTGGAGGTCACCATGAGGCAGGTTTACGGGGAGATGTTCACTATAAAAAAAACAGTCGCCCCCCTACTAAGAGCCCAAGTAGAGACAAAACAGAGGAGCGAGCAACTGAAAGAGGCCTCCGCCGCTTTGGACAGAATGATAGAATGGACTGGCTGGTACCCACAGGCTCCGAAAAACTTGCCCAAGAAAGATTGGATTCACACCCAGCATGCCAAGGTCCAAATCTGTATCAAGATGCAATCCAAGGAAAAGTTATCCAAAGACCTAGAAAAGGTAATGATCGCATACGAGCATTTGATCAGTGGCATCGACTCAATGCATGAACTACACCACATTCCATCTTTGGGTGCACTAAGCAAGGAAAAGACGTGGGGACAGGTAGATCAGGAGATTCAAGCATTTCTACAACCTATCAGACAAGCCGCTGCTACTCCTGATCTTGCCGTATCGCAAGAGAACTTGGTTAAATTCGTCATTACACCAATTTGGATCTACTCTAAACTAGCCTCTTTAGCCAACTAGGTCACACTCAAGAGAGAGACTTTGATTCCGAATGCCTTAGAGTGCCTGCACCGGTTAAGGGAAGAAGTTCCTCTAATCTCCCCAGTCGCTGCAGATTATCGCGCATGGCAGAATTTTCTCAAGGAGCAACAAGTTGATTTCCCTGACCTCGCAATCACGCGCACACTCCCATGATCAGATTGCAGGAGGTCGCAGGTCGCACTGTTCAACTGGGTCGCAGGTTGCACTCTCCAACGGGGTCGCAGGTCACACTGTTCAACTGGGTCGCAGGTCACATCCTCCATTCAGGTCGCAAGACAGCCCAACGGTTAGGAAGGCGAAAAGTCGAGAAGCCCAAAGGGCAAGTTTTGGCCTATAAAAACTTCCTTCGGGAAGATTGTATTCACCTTTTTTTTTGGGACTTGAAGAGAGATAGAGTATTGTATAGAAGGACTACACATTTTGAGTATGAATACAAGCATTTGTTAACTCCATTTTTGGATTTGATGTTGGTAAATGTGTGAACACTATGAGTATTCTGTTTTCAATTTCTAACATCTTTTGATTAACTAAATTGTGTTTCCAATGACATCATTTATGCATTATAGTTTTCTAAACATGTGTTAATGGTGCTAAGTTTATTTCGCTTTCTCAATGAATCTTAATAACTTTGTTTACTGACATTTATATTATTACCAAAGCCATTTAAGAAAGTGAAGGGCATTCTACCATAAAGAACTGTTTCTTCTATGGTTAGAACAATGTACAAGCATGACCCTAATGATATGTTGTTGACAGTATTTCCTTTGGCCCCATGCTTTATTATTCAGCTTGCTACGCATAGTGTTATATGTTCATTTAATTCATCAATCATGTGACTTGTATCATCCGAATAAACGTGTGTCCGTAGGTTCATTGAAGTCCTATCGAGACCCAAGGAAAAGAGAATTAAGCGGTAGCCGGACCCCACCCCGACGGTTTAGAGTCTAGTTGGGACTTCTTACCGGGGGAGATCCCCCGCTGTTGGCCGACCGTATTTTCCTCTGCCAACACTATCATAGAACAATGATAGCAGTATATCTACATGGAAGTAGGTGTGTCATATGGCAGAGTATATATGGCCTCACTGTTTTGATATCTTCAACACCATGACAGCGATAAGTATGATAACAGTAAGATATAAATAGATGATGTATGGCATGACAAAGATATATGGTATTAATACTTGTGCTTGTGTCAGTGATACTTGTGTCTGACAGTGGCACATATGACAGAAATATAAAGATACCTACAACGTCATGATGGCAGCCTTATCTAAAATCACCTTGACAGTGATATGATGTATATAATGGGCATTAGTATCTGTGATGTTTATGTCTAGGCTGTAGGAAATCTCAAGGGTGCCGTTGCAGAGATGCTGGGACTAAGAGGGAGACCTCCATCATCTAAACTCCTGAGCAAATGATGTTGCTGAAAAGATGGATCAAGCCACTGTGGAGGCTGCCCGTGCCATGCTATGCGACCCAGGTTTGCCAAAGTTTCTATGGGGAGAAGCTACGAACACTGTTGTGTACATTCAAAATAAATGCCCGCATTCCGCATTGGACTCCAAAACTCCCGAAGAAGTCTTCTCTAGTAAGGAACCCCATGCTTCTCATTTTAGAGTTATTGGTTGTCCCGTTTATTTTTCAGTATTTCTAACTTAACTAATTAATTAAAGTAAGTAGTCATAAATTAATATTCCCAATTAGCAATAGCTAATTGGAAATATTAATTTTTGACTACTTTACTTTAATAAAGTTAAGCTAGAAATAAAGTGGGTGAAGAGGGACACTTAACTCACGCTTAGGATAAAAGCATTTCCTAAAATCACTTGAGAGACATGATTAATTGGCAGCGTGGGGCGCATGGGGAAAAGGACAGTGTAGGCAGTGTGGGCCCAAGCCAACGCAGAGAGAGAGGGATAGCGTGGCTCAAGGAGACAACGTAGTTGATGGTGGGGCCTAGGTGAGAGCAAGGCTCTCCAAACATAAAAAGGGAGAGGGTCTCCTCATTTGGATTCATTCTGATTATGCATGTATGTTATTTGTCTTTTGACATTGAGCACGCTTTTGTTGTTGAGCAAAGTTTGCACGTACTATTCAATACACCGGGTGTCCCCGTGCGGAGATCCCAACCTCAGCCCCGGGGGACCTTGAGTGCCTGATCGGGTGAGGAGTTCCATCTTTGTTTTGCCAGAGAGTCTTGCAACAACCACAGTTGGGAGCATTCACTGGAAGAGGCAGCGCATTCAGTGAGAGGGAGTACGCAGTCTTGGAAGGAGGTGATTCCAGATTGAGGGTCCATCAAGGGATTTAGCCCAGGGGAGTTGGAAAGGGGTCAGCCCTTCCCTATTCCATCATTTTGGTAGAGCCAAAGGCCATTATTTGCAGCAGATCATTCAGGGCCAGCGTTTCTCTTTGGGGATAGCGTAGTGCCTCAAGGGAGGTCATTTTTGGAAGTCAGCCATTTCCGGAAAGCTCTCTAGGCTTTTCTGGGTATTGGGTGGAGAGGCCATTCCCAAAGTTTCACAATTTTCCGAGGAGGGGAGCAGCCCCAAATAGTCATTTCATTCCAGCACCAGCACCAGCACCAACAACACTGGAGATTACGCAGTCATTGAGAGAGCAGCCATTCCGGGATATATTCTGAGAGTATTTCTACGCTTGCCTAGTGCAAGCCAAGGTGCTATCATTTTGATCACCTTTGTACTCATTTCATCTTTCAGTACTAATAAAATGGCTCAGCGTTCCCCATATTGTTTATTATTCATGTGATGTCTCTCTAGTTGTTGTAGTTCTTTGTTTATGTGCTTTATATTGTTGTCTCTTTCTATTCGGAATATTACAGTGGTATCGGAGCTCATAGACTTGGCTCAGCCTGTGGAGCAGGTTGTCTATGACACCAACAGGTAAACCATACATCTGTTACTGAGGGAGGAAGTACAAAGACCAAGAGCGAAGGTTAGAGATCACCTTCGGGGAAGGTGACAGCGTTCTAGTGGTGGACGCAGAGGAGGAGGAACAAATGGCAGAGGAAAGAGATGTCGAGAAGGAGTTTGGGGAACTTCTCCTCAAATCAGTGCAGGATTTGTCGAGACAGATAGAAGAGATGGGGCAAAGATTCACGGCAGAGTCTAGACAACGTGAGACACCAACGGGTTTCCAAATCGGAGAGGGCTCGGGCACATCCCATAAATTGCAGTAGCACATCACAGCGTAGCAGATTGCATCACCCACATCTCCACGTTCCACGATGCCTACATTTCTTGTCATAGACACTGGGCTAAGAGCACAACAGGAGCAGGAACCGGCCCACATGGGAGATTACTTTGCTGAGTATCAGTCCTATGGTCAGGAGTTCAAAGATGCCCTCACATTCCATGACTTCGTTCAACTCAAGCGGGACAGCAGACCCCGCAACCATCATAGGGGGAACAGGCATTCACATGACGGGGATATGTAGCGCACTGTAGGCAGATTCTATCTACCGACATTTGATGGATCATCCAAGTGTTCGGCAAAGGCTTGGGTGGAGAAGTTGGATATATATTTCCAGCTTAACCACATGTCAGAGACAGAGGCCATCAAGGTGGCAGTGCTGCACCTGGAGGGCGAGGCCCATGACTGGTGGTTTCACGGGATGGCGACGCTGGGGCACTCAGGAGTGACAACATATGCCGAGTTTACACGGAGGGTGATAGAGCGATTTGATCGGAGGGATCCAGAGGAGCACTTTGTTGAGCTGTCTAAGCTCAAGCAGATCAGGAGTTCGGATACATACATTTCTTAGTTCTCGAGACTTTCCGTGATGGAGTCATGACTCGGAAAGTGTGTTCGGCCAACAGTAGGGGCTCTCCCTGGTTAAAAGTCCCAACTAGACTCTGAACCGTTTGGAATAAGGATCCCATCCAGGGTTTGGGTCCGGCTACCGTTTAGGTCTCCTTTCTTTAGGTCTCAAAAGAACTCAATGAACCTGCAGACACACACATATTCAAATGATACTAGATACATGCCTGATGATTTAAGCCGTATACAACACTATGTGTAGCAAGGCAAAATAGTAAAGCATAAACGCCGAAGGAAATGCTGTTAGCAACACATCATTGGGGTTATGCTTGTAGGTTGTTATGACCACAAAAGAAACGATTCTTTATGGCGAAAATTCCCACTATTCATGAAGGATTTGAATGATAATACAAATGCTAATAAACAAATTCATCAACATTCATAAGAAAACCAAAAGAGCTGAACATCATTAACACAAATATAGAGAACTATAATGCGTAAATGATGCCATTAAAAGTGCAGCTTCATTAATCAAAAGATGTTCGAAACTGTATAAGAAATACTCATAGTGTTCGCACAGCAAAACACATCAGATCCGAAAGGAGTTTTGACAAGTATCTCATTCATATGCAACAGAGTGTTATCCTTCAATACAATTCTCTATAACTTTTGAGTCCCGAAAAAAGGTCCTTTACATTTTCCCCGGAGGGAGTTTTATAGATCAAAATTTTCCCTTTGGGCTCCCTAACTCTTCGCCTGCCTGACTGTTGAGCTGCCTTGCGACCTGGAAGTGAAATGCGACCTGCGACCTGGCTGGGCAGTGCGACCTGCGACCTATTTCCAAATGCTACCAGCAATCTACTACCACAGGATTATGAAGATGTGTGTGCAATCGTGAGGTCAGGGGCATCAATCTGTTGTCCTTTAAGGAATTTTTGCCAAGTCTGATAATCTGCTGCCATCGGAGAAACCAAAGGGACCTCTTCTTTCAACCGATGCACACACTCCAAGGCATTTGGGACTAGAGTCTCCTTCTTCTGCGAGATCAAGTTGGACAGAGAGGCGAGTTTGGTGTAGATCCAGACTAGCGTGACAAGAAACATTCCCAGGTTCTCTTGTGACGCTGCAAGGTCGGGAGTGTCAGCAACTTGCTTAATGGATTGCAAAAATGACCGGATCTCCTGATCCACTTATTCCCAGGTCTTCCTCTCATCCAATGAACCCAACGATGGAATGTGATGTAGGATGTGCATCGAATCGATGCCGCTGATCAGGTGTTTGTATGCAGCCATTACCTTGTCTAAGTCCTTGGATAGCTTATCCTTGGACTACATTTTCATACAGATCTGGACTTTGGCATCTTGCGTGTGAATCCAGTCCTTCTTTGGAAAATGTTTGGGAGCCTGGGGGTACCGCACTGTCCAGTCCATCATTTTGTCCAAGGCAGCTGAGGCTTCCTTTAGCTGCTTGTGCCTTTTCTTAGTTTCGGTTTGGGCTCTCACCAAGGGGGTGACTGTTTGTTTTATGGTAAACATTTCTCCATAAACTTGTCTCATGGTAGTCTCTAATATATCGAACTCCCTTTGAATGGTGAGCGGCACTTCATTGACAAGGGGAGTTTTGTCTCGGAGTTGTTGAACCTCCTTTCTCAATGTCATCTTTTCCTGTTCTGCCCTTGCCTCCCGCTGCTCTGCTTCATGTAGTCTATTTTGTAGAGAGAGGATCTCTCTACTCATTCTGGTCACATTATCTTCTGTGGCCACAGAGAAAGCTGTGCCGGCCAACGCTATCATCACAAGATTAGTCCTAGTATCAAGGACTATGTATTTTCCCATCGCGACTGTGGATGAGGCAGAAGGATTTCGCGCCCGACATCTCCTTTTTTCCTGTCGGATTTTGAAGGAGAACTGATCGTACGTGAGCCTGGTGAGATCGAATACATCCTCCTCTTGCCCCTGGGAGGAACTGACATCGGAGAGCGTGGCTCATGTACTGACTAGAGGTACCTCAAGGGGAGATACCTCGATGTTCTCTATCATTGCATCCTCCTCCTCTTTCTTTTTATTTTCTTCCTCTTCTCTTCATAGGCGTTCGGATTCTGCCCTTTCATGTTCTCTCTTCTGCCTGAGCTCTGCTTCTGCTGTTGCTTCTAATTTGGCTTTCCTTTTACGCTCAACTGTCGCAGCTTGCTCTAATTTTTTCTGGCGGTCGGCTTCCACTTTATCTAACTCTTTCTTGAGCTCCCGTTCTGAAGCAGCCTCCGCCTCTTGTTTATCCTTCTCCTGCTTGGCCTCCTCGGCATGCCTTTTCTTCTGCTCTGACCTTAATCTCTTCTTGCGCTTATCTTCATCTTCTTTCATTTTATTCTCTCTTTCTTGCTGGGCTTGGGCTTCTATTTATTTTTGTTGGGTAGAAGTATTGTGCCCTGTACTGGTTTGAGGCTTTTTAGCCAAAGAAGAAGAAGCATCCCCCAATTTGCGGCTCCTGTCTTCCAAGGTTTGGTCATCTGGGTCTTCTTGATCAGAGTACACCCCCGGAGCAAGTTGGCGATCTGCATTATACCAGTTTCTTCTTTCATCCTCGCTTGGGCAGTCCGTGTGTTGGTAGTTCCATTTGAACTTAGCCCTCTTGCAGTGATCAGAGACTATCCTTTCTGGGTCATACGTCTGGTAGTCTAATGCCCCCAGGTGGTAGATTTTCATCTCTTCTGCTTCTGCCTCTACCTCTCTGAAATCTTTGATTATGTAAGCACCGATAGTGAGGGGTAGCGTAGGCCACAACTTCTTCTTACCCCTGGACAGGACCTTGGAGAAATCGGAAGACATTTGGAAACAGACCTCTTGCATGAGCATTTTTTCCGTGACATATCGAGGCATAGCATGTGGGGCCTTGAACGAGCCAAAGACTTGGATGAATGTATACTCATAAAATGGGAACCAATGCACCACCTTGCCTGGTGTTTCCATGGCTCGCCAAGACATGCAAGGAGTGTCTTGGCTGAACAATTTTCTATAAAGAGTGGGGATGAACACTTGAGAGATCGGCTCTATGTCTTGTTTGTACCTGGAATCCCAAAACACCTTGGTTTGTAAGTGGATTGCACGGGTCTGTTTTGGATCCCAGTTATGTACCCATCCCTCAAAGTGTAACCTTGAACAAACGACATCCAAAAACTAAGAGGCCATATAGAATTCAGAAGGCATTCCTTCATCTGGTACCAATTCCGAGGATAAGTTTGTCTTCATGGAGGTCACCAATATGGTGGCCCAGTTGAAATGAGTTCTATGCGCTGTGACATACTCCATGAGAGTTTCCCATGTGCCGCTGAAGGTGGTGGCATCGGGGTGCCCGTACAATCTGAAAATCATGGCAGCCACTAATTTATATACCTTCCTAACGCCCGCCACTGGATACTCCTGGTCCTTCTTGACCTTAAATTTATCAGGCTCCTCCCACCACCCCTTTAGAGTATCAACTATAGGAACTACATGGGCGATAGACCATTCTTCTGTGAAGTCCTATTCTCGCTCAGGAAAAGAGTAATAAACATGAGCGTCTGAGCCTTTGAGTGTCATGAAAGCCTTTCCTTCACTACCCCTGATTACGAACTTCTTGTGGTCAGTTTTCTGTATAATCCAATCTATCATCTCTGAGCATGGGAATATAGCCGGATGGGCCCCTGCAAGATGTAGCTTAGACCTTTTGACCTGTAAGTATATCTCCCGTTCAGGGAGGTCCTCTGGGAATTCTATTTTAGTGAACTCTTGGTACACTTGGTACCAATGCATGCTGTCCCCTTTGGAAAATGTGCACAGGGTATCTCTGTAGATCGGGGGTGGGGACATTGGCATGTCCATCTCTACGTCCTCCACTGCCAGGCTGTTGTCTTTTTTCTAAGATGCTGGAGGTCCCATGTCACTTGAATCTGAGGGGACAGGTATACACTCTAAGTCTGCTTCGAATTCACCTTTCATATTCATGAATAATCCCAGGATAAGAAAGATGCCATGATGATACAAGACTAGTTACAGCTTATCAATTATTTCAACTAGGGACACAGGCAGAGCTGAATAAGCGGCCTACTGAGTCACGGGGTCGCAAGGTCGTGATGTTGATATTTTGAAGAAATTTGTGAATTTGTGACCTGGCGACCAAGTCGCGGGTCGTTGGGTCACACGCTGTAAAAAAATGAAAAAGTGCGAACTTGCGACCTTGCGACTAGGTCGCGGGATGCTGGGTCGCAAGCTGTGAAAAAATGAAAAAGTGCGACCTTGCAACCTTGCGACTAGGTCATGAAGTCGCTGTGTCACAAGTTGTGAGAAAATGGCGGAAATGAGACCTTGCGACCCTGCAACCAAGTTGCGAGGTTGCTAAGTCTCGAAGCTAAGAAAAACAAACGGGAAAGCAATCTGTGACCTGGCGACTTAGCGACTGGGTCGCAGGGTCGCAGGGTCGCAGGTCGCGCTAGGGCTTGCTGTGGTTTTGGCGTGTGCGGCGTGAAGTTTCTTTTCCCTTTAACTTGAAAAAACAGGGCTAAATGGGTCCAGACAGAGCCAGGGGATAGATTTTGGGGGAGGATACAGGCCATGGGAAGCTGGATGAGGAGCTGTGATAAGTTGGGCAAGTAGGGTGAATTTTGGAATCAAAAGGGAAGCCCTAGGTAACAAATGAAAACAATGACTAAGGCAGGGGGAAATTTAAAGGCTGAGGAATATAGAGATTATGCAAGAATAACCAAAAAAGGAAACAACAGGAGGAAAACGACAACTTACCTGGGAAAATCGCACTCCATTCGACCTGTCAGAGGCATTTTTTCTATCCGTTGCATATGCAAAATGTGACCTAGCAACCTCCTATATATAAAAAGTTCGCACGTGCGGGCCATTAATGAGGTCGCGGGGTCGCAGGGCGGGGTGATCTGAGAGGTATGCAACCTCGCGACCTTGCGACCTTGCGACCTCAGGGTCGCGGGGTCGCAAGGTCGCGGGGTCACGGTTTTCCACAAATCTGAAGTTTGCGACTTAGCGACTTAGCCCTCCCGACTCTTTACTTAGCTTTTCTTTGTGCTCAAGGGGCTCCAAAAAAATTTTGAAGTGGTTTTTTTTTTGGAGGGTGTTGTAGAGGCTACAACAAATGGCGATTCACTGGTCGAACTCAGAGTCTCTGCCGATGGTTGGCCTTGGAGGGGGAGGGAAGGGCCTTCAATAGCTGTTCTTTTCACCTTAAGGTCAACATTACCTTGCCTTCGGCACCTTGCAAGGTTTCTTGGCCTGCTGGCTTGTTTGGGTGCTGGTTAACCGAATTTCATTTCTTCAGGTTTTCAGACCAAAAGGGTTGGAGAACTCCAGGCGGCTATAGGGTCCGATACAATTATTTTGTCCTCATCATGTTGCTCCACTGCCTGCGAACCTCTCGGTCTCGGCGAAGTCACTACCTAGGATTCATAAATGTTGCTCCGCTGCCAGCGAGCCTGGTCAGTACTCCGGTGGAGCCGTTACATCACCTCTCTGCGCAGGAATCCTTTCTCGATCCTTTACCCTTTATTGGTGTGTTATTGCACTTATTTTGAATGTGCCTAAGGCACTTATTTAGATGTGCTCATGGCACTTATTTGAGATGGGCACTTTTGCCTGGGCGGATGAGGGATCCCAACTTATTTTACTTGTAGAGAGGTTGCTCCTGGTCTGATATGAGGACTTTGGTTTTTCCCAGATGTCCTGACGTCACCCTGAGTTAACCCTATTCCCTTTCGATCTAATTGCCGCTGTATCACACTTTCTTTTCACAGACACCCTATCAAGCTCGCTAGGTGGGCTCCCCACACTTGATGGATTGAGATAGGTCATGTGCTACCTTTTGGTGCCAATTACAATGCAAGCTTTGACCACCTTTGTGTCTTTCAGGAAAGGCATCCCATCAACATAGAACCTGTTGCAGTGTGCCAATTGCGTGGCTCCGACAAGGCCTTCCGTTTTTTATTATATATATATATATGTATTTTTTTTCTTTTTTCTTTTTTTCTTTTTATTTTTTATTTTTATTTTTTATTTTTTTGCAAAAAAAAAAAGGAACGAAAGTAGAAACTATGGTACAGGGGTAGGACAACCCTCTGAGGGCTACTAAGTGAAGTAATGTTTGAGGTCGTGCCCGTTTACTGGGAGGACCTCGACTCTTCCCTCAAGAGTTTGTAGTCTAAACGTGTGAGAACCCAATTTCTCCCTAACCTAGAAAGGACCTGTCCATAGTGCTTGGAACTTGGAATGTTTTCCCTTCTCTTCATGAGCTTTATCCCACTTACGGACTAGGTCTCCTACTTCAAATTTTTTACTCCCTGTGGATTTTTTATCAAACCATCTCTTGATCCGGCTTTGGTGGATGGCGAACTTTTCCCGAGTTTTATGTATTTCTTCCTCCAACTTAAGTAGAGTGTTGATCCGGGCCTGCAAGGTGGGGCATGGGGTACCATGGCACTCTTGGGACAACTGAAGGGTAGGGAGAGATAAATGGGGAAGAAGAACTGCTTCTTTTCCATACACAAGAAAATACGGGGAGGTGCCAAGGGAGAATTTGGGCGTGACACGGTCAGCCCAGAGAGCGTTGTGAAGGGCGTTATGCCAGTTGCGCTGATGGGACAGTAGGGTCTTCTTAATGATGCGGATAAGATTTTTATTAGTTGACTCAGCTAACCCATTTCCTTGGGGATAATAATTTGCAGAATGTTTAAGCACAACACCGTTTTCCAAAGAAAAATCATACAATTTAAAAGATGAAAAGTAAGTTGCATTATCGAAAACCAAGGAAGTTGGAATGCCAAACCTGGTGATGATGGAATGAGTGACAAATTATATTACCTCTTGATCGTTGATTTGGCGTAAAGGTGCTGCTTCGACCCACCTGGTGAAATAATCGGTAGCAGTAAGAATATACTGATTTTGCTTGGAGGAGTGAGGTATGATTTCGCCAATCACGTCCAAACCCCATTGTTGAAAGGGTTCCTCCACTGCTACTGATAGTAAGGGGGCGGCTGGTCGTGCTTCTCGGTTTTCGAACTTTTGGCATTGAGAGAACTTCTGGACATATGCATGCGCATCTTTGAAAAGTGTCGGCCAACAGTATCCTGCGCGCATTATCTTGTGGGCGGTGGTATCACCTGAAAAATGCCCTCCAGCTGGTCCGTCGTGCAGCTTGGTCAAGATTTTATGTGCTTCATCACGTTCCAAGCAGAGTAGCAAAACTCTGTCATAATGTTTCTTGAAAAGCTTACCCTGGATCAATTGGTAAGATGCAGCTTTGAGCCTTATTGTGCATTTCTGCCGGGTAGTTAGAGTAGGGTCCAGGATGCCATGGGCTAAATATCCAGAAATGTCAGAGTACCAAGAAGGGCTTATCTGCTTAGGTGTGTGGTCATTCTAATACATGTCGATTTCCTGTTCCCAACACTCTTCCTCAACTCCATGCGAGCTTGCAGCTTCCGCAGCCATTTGGCATAGTCCTTGTCCTTTAATAGTGTGTGTTGGTTTAAACTCTAAGTCATACTCTTGCAGGAATGCCACCCAGTTGCCTCGCCTCTCGCCTAGCTCCTGCTGCACGAACAGTGAGCGGACAGCTGGGTGGGGAACGAAAACCGTGACATGGTTTTTCAAGATGTATGGCCTGAAATGCTTGACTTCTTTGTAGATTGCATAGGCTTGCTTTTTGATTTTAGGGTAGTTCAATTTAGCTCCTTGTAAACCAGTACTCATGAAGGATATAGGCCGTTCATCATTTTTTTCGTCTTTCTGCGTGAGGACAGCTGCAAGTGATGAATCTGAAGCGAAATTATACAGGATAAAGCTTCTGCTAAAATCTGGACTTTGAAGGGATGGTGCTTCAGCTATAGCCTGCTTGATTTTGTCGAAGGCCTCCTTCTCTAGTAGATTCCATTTGAAAATCCCATTCTTCTTGATCATCCCATGCAAAGGCCTGACTATCTGGGCGAAATCCGATACGAATTTACGTACAAAATTAATTTTCCCCAGGAAATATTGCATTGCTTTTTTACTGCTGGGGGGAGGAATTTGGGCAATGGATTTCGCCCGCTTTGGATATACAACAATGCCCTGCTTAGTTATAATGTGGCCCAGCAAATTCCCTTCTGCCACAGTGAAAACACTCTTCTTTGGGTTGAGTGAAATCTCGTACTTCCTGCACCTTTCAAAAATTTTCTTAAGGGGGCGTAAATGATCACCCCAGTGTTTCGAAAACACAGTGACGTCATCCAAATAGACTACCATGCTCTGCCCTATCAAACCACGAAAATCTATATCCATGGCCCGTTGGAAAGTTGCCCCCGCGTTTATTAATCAAAAGGGCATGCGTCTGAACGCGAAAGTCCCCCATTTGGTTCGAAAAGTAGTCTTCAATCTGTCCGGCTCAGCTACTAGCACTTGGTTGTAGCTGGAGAATCCATCCAATAAGGAGAACATCTCAGATCGAGACACAGCTTGTAATAATTTTTCCATAGGAGGCACCGAATAGTTGTCTTTGTTTGAGGCCCGATTTCAATTACGGAAATCCACGCACAAGCGGATCTCGCCAGACTTCTTCCGTACCAGGACCAAATTTGACACCCATGTGGAGTGGTGAACTTTGAAGATGATGCATGCATCCAAAAGCTTCTTAAGTTCTTTCTAATCATCGACTCCAAAGCAGATGCACTTTTCTCGAGCTTCGTTAGAAAGGCTTTGACACTCCCTTTCCTTCATAAGGTATGATGTAATATCCCGAATAGGAAATAGACAGCAATACAAGCATACAACTATATAGAAAATGCTGGAAATAGAATATAAAGCAAGTACACATAAAATGCCAGGAATTCTAAGCCATTTTATTAATTTGAGAATATAAATGGGTACAATGGATAATCAGAATGTGAGCACCTATCCTTGCACAAGGCAAGTGAAGGAACTTTCTAGAATGTGAAAATGGTCGCTATAGAGACTGCGGTGGCCCCACCATTGAAGAAATCACAGAACGCCGTAATGAATCGGAACTAGGGTTGATCTCTACCGGAATGAGCTGAAAATTGGTAGACCACCTGAACTCACCACCCCGGACAAAACCCAGAAACCATATACAAAATGACACCTCCCAAAATCACCTTGTAAGCTCTCTCAGTGAAAACGTTGTCCTCCTGTGCCCAAGCTGCATGCCAAATGAAATACGCTCGAGAAAGAGCCAAATCCTCCGGAAACTCTCCAACCGATGCAAAGACCAAACCTCCACGCTCGAAATACACCGACCCCACGAAATCCCCAATCAGCTCCAACTCAAACTGCGTCCTCCCTTCAAAGACTGCGCAGTCACCCAATGAAGCTCAGCTCCTCAGCAAAACACCCAACCAAATCACCTGCTAAAGACTGAAGAAATACCTTGCCCGAGCAGGCACTCGAAGTCCCCCGGAGCTAAGGGTGAGATCTTCGACCGGAGATACTCAATCGCACTAAACAGTGCTGCAGACAGGCTAAATAGCCAGCGTGCTCAAGAAGACAAAAGTCTAGCTCAAATATCATCAACATCAATAATCCCCCAAATGAGGAGGCTCCTCCACCTTTTATAGCAAGTAGCTCTCAAAAACCCAACGTGGGTCCCCTCTCCACTGGTCCCCAAGTCTCAGAAAGCCCCCGAGAGCCTACGTGAGGCCTCCCTCATACGTGGTGTGGACCCCCAAGGCTTCCCTTTAAGTCATAGCATTGCTCCTACTATGGAAGTACTTTATTTTATTAAAGTGAGTTGACCCCTCTTTCTCACTTTTATTTATTAATTAGCTATATGCGGCAAAACTATACAAAAATCAAATATTCCAATTAGAGGTGCTAATTAGGAATATTACAGTCTCCCCCGGCAGAACGTTGCTTGTCCTCAAGCAACTGAAGTGATGGATGCTGCAAAATCTTCTCATCCTCCCAAGTGGCATCCTCATCCGGCAAATTCTTCCACCTCACAAAGAATTCCCGGATCGTCCTGCTCCGCAGCTGCCTCTCCCTGGTATCAATAATAGCCTCTGGCTGCAACACCAGATGCCCCTCATCATCCGTGGGTGGTAGCTCATCTGTGACTGTCACCTGCTGGCCCAATGCCTTTTTCAGGCATGATACGTGAAAAATGTTATGGATCTTGCTGCCTTGGGGCAACTCTAACTCATATGCAACCTGCCCAATCCTGCGTATCACCCTGTATGGCCCATAAAAGCGGGGCTTAAGCTTCTCAGCCCCCTTCTGCTTAAGTGAAGACTGTCGGTATGGCTGTAATCGCAGGTAGACCAAGTCTCCTACCTCAAACTGTCTCTCCACCCGACCCCTATCAGCATACAGCTTCTGCTGATTCTGCGCTGTGGCCATGTTATCCTTGAGAGCTCGGAGGATATCCTGACTCTCTTGGATCCAGATCTTGGCTCTTGGAGCCCTGCTAGCACCAAACATCATGTCCACAAAAGATAAAGGATGATATCCATACAAAGCATAGAAAGGTGACATACCAATGGACATGTGATGCGTCGTGTTGTAGCAGTACTCTCCCAGATGCAGCCACTTCAGCCATGCCCTCTGCTGCCCACTTACATAGTTACGCAAGTAGCCCTCTAGCCACTTGTTAACTATCTCTGTCTGTCCGTCCGTCTGGGGGTGATAACTAGTGCTCGGCGTCAACTCTGTCCCCACTAGCCGGAAGAGCTCCTGCCAGAATACGCCCATGAAGCGGCTGTCCCTGTCACTGACAATGGTCTTGGGTAGACCATGCAACCTGAAAATCTCCCTGAAGAACAGCTCGGCCACCTGTGCTGCTGTGTGGTGTGCGGATATGGCGAAAAAATGAGCATACTTCGTCAGTCGGTCAACGACGACAAAGATGCAGTCCTTGCCTTGCACCATGGGCAACCCTGTGATGAAGTCCATCGATATGCTCTCCCATTTCCCCTCTGGAATGGGAAGAGGCTGCAACAACCCTGTCGGATGGCTCATCTCTCCCTTGTTTCTCTGACAAACATCGCACTCCCTGACATGCTGGAGTACGTCCTCCTTGAGGCCCTTCCATGAGAACCTCTCCCGAATAGCCCTGTAAGTCTTGGTGAACCCCTGATGGCCCGCCAATGGAGAATCGTGTGAAGCCTGGAGTATCTTCTTCTTGAGCTAAGATCCCTCAGTGAAAAAGATCCTGTCCCTGTAATAGATGATCTCGTCGACCACCCTGTACCTGTCATCTGCTACCTGCCCATCCAACACCTCACACGCAAACCTGTCCTTGGAGTACTCTACCAGCAGTCGAGCCCTCCAATCAGCGTCCAAGCTCATAAGAGATAACGTGGCCGGTCTACGAGAAAGGGTATCAGCTACCACGTTAGTCTTGCCTTTGACGTACTCTATGTCAAAGTCATAGGCTTGGATCTTACTGATCCACTTCTGCTGCCTCTCCTGCAACTGCTTCTGCTCCAGAAAGTACCTGAGGCTGTTGTGATCTGATCTCACCCTGAATTGGCTGCCCACTAAATACTGCCGGTACTTGGCCAATGCATGCATGATGGCCAACATCTCCTTGTCGTATATGGAATACAACCTCTCATGCGGAAGGAGCTTCCGACTCTCAAAAGCTATAGGGTGACCGCCCTGCATCAATACCGCACCAATCCCCTCTCCTGATGCATCACACTCCAGGACAAATGGCTGCGTGAAATCCGGCAATGCAAGCACGGGGCAGCTGGTTATCACCTCCTTGAGCTTATCAAAAGCTCGCTGTGCTGTATCCGACCAACTGAATGCCCCCTTCCTCGTCAAGTTTGTGAGGGGTGCAACAAGCTGTGAGAAGCCCTTGACGAACTTCCTGTAGTAAGTGCAAATGCCAATAAATCCCCGAAGCTCAGTCACATTCCTCGGCTCTGGCCAATCTCTGATGGCCCTGATTTTCTCCTCGTGGACTCTCACCCCGTCCACTCCTATACTATGCCCCAAGTACAGCATCTCCGTCAAGCCGAACTCACATTTGGAGAGCTTGGCATAGAACTGCTGCTCCTCCAAGATGCGCAAAACTGTCTCAATGTGTTGGAGATGCTCCTCCCAAGTCCTACTATATATAAGTATGTCATCGAAGAAGACCAGCACAAACTTCCTCAGATGACCCCTGAAGATGTGGTTCATGCACGACTGAAAGGTAGCGGGTGCATTGGTCAGCCCAAAAGGCATGACCAGAAACTCGAAGTGCCCATAATGACACCTGAAGGCGGTCTTGGGAATATTCTGTTCCCTGACGCGTATCTGATGGTACCCAGATCTCAAGTCAATCTTTGAGAAGAACCGTGCTCCTCTCAACTCGTCCATCAGCTCATCGATCCTGGGGATGGGGTACCTGTTCTTCAGGGTCTTCTTATTCAGAGCCCTGTAGTCAATGCACATCCGCAATGTGCCGTCCTTCTTCTTCACCAACACCACGGAAGAAGCAAAAGGACTCGTGCTCGGCCGAATGTAACCAAGGGCCAGCAACTCTTGAATAGCACGCTCTATCTCATCTCGATAGGCCTTGGGATGCCTATACGGTGTGGTGATCACTGCCTGTATACCCTGCTCAAGCTCAATAGTATGCTCAAACCCCCGATCTGGTGGCTGCCCTGGTGGAATATCCCCGAATACTACGACATACCTGTCGAGGATAGACTGTAGCTCAGGATGCACTGTCTGACCTGTATCTACTACCTCCGAAGCTCGCAACTCTACGGCCCACTCTATGTCTCCCTTGCGGAAGGTTGCCTCCATCCTATGTGCCGACACTGTCTGAGGCGGGTATGTGTGATGTCCCCGTATCTTCTCATGCCTCCCTGTCTTGGGATCATCCCACTCCATCTCTAGGGCCTTCCAATCTGTCGTGACCTTCCCCAGAGTAATGAGCCATTGAACACCCAATATCAGGTTGGTGTCCGGAATATCCACCACAAAGAAATGATCTGTCAATGTATAAGTGCCCATCGTCACCGATAACTCTGGGACATACCGAGCACATGCCATAGTCTGATCTCCTGGGACCAAGACGGAAAATCCATCAAAACCCTCAGTCTGTATGCCTCTCCGCTCAACCATCTGTGCATCAATAAAGTTGTGGGTGGCCCCACTATCAACCAAGACTGAGACCCGATGTCCACGTACTGTCCCCCGTACGCGCAGCGTCAAATACTTGGGAACTCCCCGCAATGCGGCTAGAGCTCCTCCAGTAGGTGCAAATGATGCACCACCTGCTGCGGGTGGTGGAGGTGGTAAGGTACCCTGCGCTGCATAACAATCTCCTGCCTCCACGTCATCCCCCTCATCCTCTTCCCCGCTGCTCTCGGAGAAGACCTCAATGAAATGTGCTTTCCCTGCAGCACATCTATGCCCCGGTGCCCATGGCTCCTGGCAAGTGAAGCACAACCGCTTCCTCCTCAACTCTCTCCTGGCCTCATCATCAAACTGCCCTCACCCAGGATTCGCTTTGGGAGGCGGAATCCTCGTGTCCTTCCCCTTAGGCTGGAAGGCCTGTCTCTGGGGGTAAGGTGCCCGAGTCCTGGGTAAGACATCCTGTAAATCCCGGGTCCTGCTGATGGCATCCTGAAGTGTAGCTGGTCTAGTCGACCTGACTAGGCCACGAAGTGGCTCTGTCAACCCCTCCACAAACATGTAGACCATCCGAGCCGCGGATAGATCAGGCACCATCACTGAAATCCTCAAGAAGTCTGAAATGTACGTCTCTGGGCTCCCAGTCTGCTTGAGCTTTGTCAGCTCAACGAAGTGCTGCTCCGGATCCCTCCGGTCAAAACGCTCTATCACCCTCCCGGTAAACTCGACGTATGTCGTCACTGTAGAATGCCCGAGTGTCGTCATCCCGTGAAACCACCAGTCCTGGGCCTCACCATCCAGATGTAATGTTGCCACCTTAATGGCCTCTGACTGCGACATCTGATTAAGCTGGAAATAGATGTCCAACTTCTCTACCCAAGACTTTGCCGACATGTTTGATGTGCCATCAAACGTGGGCAAATGAAATCTGCTAGCTGCGCGGTGGTCATCATGATGATGTTTGTGCCCCCTGTGATGATCACGGGGCCTACCATCACGCTGGAGCTGAACATAATCTCTGAATGAGATAAGATCTCTGATCGCCGGCCCGCGTGCCAGGTACTCTGCAATGTAAGCATCCATCTGGCCAGGATCAAGCTCTGGCTCCCGCTGTGCTCCTGCCCCTGTGTCCTCCCCTAGGAACGTAGGCATAGTGGATCACGTGGGTGCTGGAATATCCCGCTGTGCTCCTGCCCCTGTGTCCTCCACTAGGAATGTGGGCATAGTGGATCGTGTGGGTGCATGCGATGCCATGATGGGGATAGCATCACGCTCCGGCATATGGTGGGACGTGCCCGATCCCTCATCGATCTGAAAACCCCTTGGGGTTTCCCGCTGCTTAACCTCTAACGCAGTGAGTCTCTGTCCTACTGACTCCATCTGCCTCGACACATCCTGCATGTGTTGGAAGAGTGCATCTCTAAATCTCCTCGCATCCTCCTCGTCTGCCATAGGACCCTGCTGTTCTGCGTCCCCCACAGGCTGATCCTGCTCTGAATCTGTCTCAGGCTGCTCCTGATCGGAATCTGTCACAGGCGGCTCCTGATCTATGTATATCTCGGGCTGCTCCCGATCTGTGTCCACCACTCGAACACAGTCCCCCTCTCCGTAGGTGTTCTCCAACCTACGCTCAACGTCTCTGTATCTCTTGCTTCTATAACAGATGTAGGGTTTATCCCCCGGCGTCATAGACTGCTAGCTCCACAGGTTGAGCCAGATCTATGCTTTGATACCACTGTAATATTCCGAATGGGAAATAGACAGCAATACACAGCAATACAAGCATACAACTATATAGGAAAATGCCGGAAATAGAATATAAAGCAAGTACACATAAAATGCCCGGAATGCTAAGCCATTTTATTAATCTGAGAATATAAATGGGTACAATGGATAATCAGAATAAGAGCACCTATCCTTGCACAAGGCAAGTGAAGAACCCTCTCAGAAACAGGAAATGGCTGCTATAGAGACTGCGTCCCAGCTGCTGGAAGAAACTGCCGTAAACTGCTGCTGCTACAATGGACTAGAACTAGGGGCTGATCCCCTCGCCGGAATGAGCTGAAAATCTGTAGATCACCTGTACTCACTGCTCCGGACAAAACCCAGAAACCATGAACAAAATGGACCACCTCCGAAAATCACCCCAGAAGCCCTCCTCAAGGAAAAACGCTGTCCCTCCAGGCCCAGCGCAGATGCCAAATGAAATATGCTGAGAAAGAGCCACAAATCCCTCCGGAAACTCTCCAACCGATAAAGACTAAAGCTCCACGCCGAAATACACTGAATTTCCCGCAGAAATCCCCACAACTGAACAGCTCCAACTCAAACTGCGTCCTCCCTCCAAAGACTGCGCAGTCACCCAATGAAGCTCAGCTCCTCAGCAAAACACCCAACCAAATCACCTGCTAAAGACTGAAGAAATACCTTGCTTGAGCAGGCACTCGAAGTCCCCCGGGGCTAAGGGTGAGATCTCTGACCGGAGACACTCAATCGCACTAAACAGTGCTGCAGACAGGCTAAACAGCCAGCGTGCTCAAGAAGACAGAAGTCTAGCTCAAATATCATCAACATCAATAATGCCAAATGGAATGGCTCTCCCACCTTTTATAGTGCTAGCTCCCCTCAAAAACCCTAACGTGGTCCCCTCTCTCCACGTGCTCCTCCTAAGTCTGCGCAGGTGCTCCTAGAGCCTACGTGAGGCCTCCCTCATACGTGGTGTGGACCCCAAGGCTTCCCTTTAAGTCATAACGTTGCTCCTACTAGGGAAGTACTTTATTTTATTAAAGTGAGTTGACCCCTCTTTCTCACTTTTATTTATTAATTAGCTATAGGCGGCAAAACTATACAAAAATCAAATATTCCAATTAGCGGTGCTAATTAGGGAATATTACATATTCACGTGCTGAATAATCCAAGTATCGTACATAAGTAAATCATCGCACGTCCAAGCAAATACGTCTCGATACTTCCGAAATAGTTGGGTGAAAGCCTGCGTCTCCTGGTCGGTATAGTCTTTCCCAAGGTTGATGAACTTCGGGTCCTCATCTGATCCCAAGTTCACTTGCCGATGTGCCAAGGTGGAACTTTGTACTTTGGTATTTGGAGGCCTGCAGAATCGGATCAAAGAGCTTTTCATGTGACACTATCCCCTTGGGCATGGGGTTCCCCGTGCGTTTATCACGCTCTTCCTGCAAAGCTTGATCGTGATCCGCCTCATCTATTGCCGCGTCTTTAAATACTTCAGTGTTGAGCATAAATTCCAATATATGTTGATCATCATAAAAAACTCGTATATTAGTAATATTATCTGGCACGGAGGGTATATTCATAACTTCAATAGAAAAGCCATCCCTCTAAGGGGTAAATCTAGCAGCAGCATTAGCCAAAGTATCGACTGTTGCATTATGAATTCTAAGAACAGATTTGATTCCAAACGCATCGAAAGTAGAAATAAGACGTCATACCTCTTGTTGATAAACTTTTAAGTGCGGAGACAAACAATGAATGGTATTGCGTACCTTCCGAGTGATGATCTCAAAGTCTCCAATGACCTGTAAGCATCTTACCTTTAAATCCAGTGCCTTCTTGAGTCCGAGGATTAAAGCTTCATATTAAGCAGTATTGTTGGTGCACTGGAACTCTAGCCGACACGAAATCAAGAACTTGTTCTTTTGAGGGTCCAGCAAGATGCAGCCCGCACCAGCTCCATCATGAGTCTTGGAACCATCATAATACAGGATCCATACGTCATTTTCTGGCTCCTTCGGGGTTGTAGGTTGGGGAAGGATTTCGGTTTGGTGTGAGACGGGAGTGGCTTGGTCTTCTGTGACGAGTGTTAGTTCAGACTGGATCTCGGGGCCTACTGGAGACTGAGGAGGATGGTAACATTCGAAAATGGCTTCCAAGAAACACATGCCAAGCTCCTCCTGGGCAAAGCTGATGGGTTCGTTAGTAGCATCCAAATCAGTCACAATATATTTCATATATGGTTCGCTTTCGACCCTAATTTGGTTATTCTGACCCTTGTAAGGAAGCCACAGGTGGGACCAGTCGGTGGCAAAATACCCTTGCAGCTTGTTGGACCAGTCTCTGTTAAGCAATAGGCCGTAGGCTTCCGGGATGTCAACAACCACAATGTCAATACATTGGTGTACTCTAGAGTCGGACGAAAGGCAGATGATGACGTTATTGAGCTCTCCTACAGCTGGGACCTGCAATCTGTCAAGTTGGATGATCCTCGCGTCAGTTTTCTCCAAGCGGATGTTCAGCTTCTTACAAACAGATAGGGGCATGATGTTCGTGGACACGCCGGAGTCAACTAGACAGTTATGGACGTTGAAGTTAAAAATCTCAAAATATAAGAGGAAGGGAGGAGTAGATCCCCTGGAATTTGAATTGATGGCGTTTACAATAGATTGAACACTCGGACTAGCTTGCGCGGACGTATTGCTCACAGGCTTAGTAGTTGAGGTATGGGCGAAGGCTTTAAGAATGAGTTCTCGTTGATTTGTGATGCGGGCGAGCTCATAGAGGGAGATGTTGGCTCTGGTTTTTTTCATGTCCTCGACAATGTTATAACCGGAATCAGATTGAAGACTAGGCTCGGTAGTGGCTTTGAGGGGCCCCACCAGGAGCTTGCTCTTTTGATTTGCTCGGGTGTTGTTATTCGTGGGCTTCTCAGGAACAACTTGTTGTTCATTTCCCGGGGGAAGGATTTTCCTTAAAAAATCCCTTTTCTTCTCCTCAAAGGACTGTTCGGGGACCAGTCCTTTGCTCCTAAGGCTATAATTTTGTGCAGGTTGGGCCTTAGGATTGTCTGCCATGTTGATATCAGTGACTGTAAGATTGTTTTCCCAATCTTCATCATGGTCAGAAACATCATCCTCCCCCGCATCCCCTGGGGTTTGATCGTCCAGAAGCTGGTTTACTACTGCATTCATGCTTCCAATCCATTGTGGGCATGTTTTTTCAGAGTGGGCAGCCTGGTGGAAAGAACATAAGTTATATTTTCCTATTTCTTCCACATTGAGAACAGTGTTCGGGTTAGATGGAGGTCGACTGGTGTTGGGGCTGCTCTTTCTGAAAAAGGGTTTGGGTGCCTTAGTGATAGTCGTGGATTCTATACCCTTTCTCTTCAGGTCGGAGACTTCATTTGTCAATAGCTTGAGGGTCTTTTCTATGCTCTCGAGATCAAAAGCATCCTTATCCTTATCCGCGGTTTTGGGTGTGGAGGACTGACCTTTCTTCGAAATTGGTTTGTGGTCATCTCTCCCTTCGTGATCGATTGCTCCTATAGAAAGCATGTCTTTTTCTACAGCAAGGGCGACTGCGTAATTTGCCACAAGGGTGGCACGGGCTTCGCGTTTCACGAAGACGGCAATATCCCTAGGGAGAGCTTTCGTATAGTAGTCTATGGTGATAGAGTCATCCAATGCTAGGTTTGGGGGAAACTTTTGCAGTATGGTAGCAAAGCGCTGATTGAAGTCTCTAACCTTCTCTTTCTTAATGCACTTAATGGTGCTTAACTCCGTGAGGAGCATGGAAGAGGTTTTTTCCTCTGAAAATTTCTGCAAGAACACGCGACGGAATTGGTCCCATGATGCAATGGAGGCACTTGGGAGGGAGCGGTACCAAGTGGCCACTTTGTTTTCAAGAGTGTGTGGAAACAGGCGACAAGCAACGTCTTCTATTTGAACCCTCATGATTTGCAGGGAAAGATAGAAGTTGCTTATATGATCCTCGGCCAAGGTGTCTTTCTCGGGATCAAACTTGGGGAGATGCTTCTCAGGGGGCCTAGGCATGTCGTGGAGGGGGCCCAAAAGATCTAATGGGGACTGGGCCATCCAGGCAAGTGGTTTCACCCTCCTAGCATGCTCGTGGTGCCTGATCTCAGACTCAGATTCACTCCCCGTACCTGACGCCGATGCTTCTCCCCCATGGCGAGAGTGTTCGTCTTGATATCCCTCCTGGTTGGCCATATTTATGAGATATCCCCAATTGTAGACAGGTGGCCTGTTTGGGTTTGGGCGGAGGTGGTTGGCACGGTGTCCTTGGCCACGGCCTCTATCTCCTCTACCTCCATTCCCACGGCCTCTGTTCCCCTCACCTTCATTTCTACGGGCTCTATTTCCCTCGCCTTCATTCCTGCGGGCTCTATTTCCCTCACCTTCGTTCCCTCGGCCTCTATCTCCATCGCCTTCCCCAAGTGGGGGGTGTGCCTAGTTGTTTCTGTTGGGTTTGATTAGGCTGAGGGTCAGGGAAGGGTTCAATCATGCCAATTTCCTCCTCTTTTCCCACTTGAAGCTCAGGAATTGGTTCGTTATTCTAGACAGCGGTGGCGAGGTCCTCAACCATGAGATTCACCAACTGGGGTATGGAACTCACGAGAGCACCATTACGAGTGATGTTTTTAGCAGGGGTCCTAGTATGGGTCAAGAAATTCATGATTGGGGCATATCGCAAATCCCTGATGAGATTGCGGGCAGCTGGGCGCAAGGCTCTCAACTGCTCTCTGGTAATTTCATAATATGGAACCTCCTCCCCTGGAATATCTTCCAAAGGGGGAGGGGTAGTATCATCATTTATGACCTCCCCATGGGGAGTTTGTTATGGAATGTTGCTTGTATGCTGGGAGGATGCCATTCAGGCCCTCCTTCTAGTGCCAAATCTGTTGACAGGAAAGTTTGTTCGGCCAATAGTAGGGGATCTCCCCAATTAAAAGTCCCAACTAGACTCTGAACCATTTGGAATAGGGATCCTGTCTGGGGTGTGGGTATGGCTACCGCTTAGGTCTCCTTTCTTTAGGTCTCAAAAGAACTCAATGAACCTGCAGACACACACATATTCAAATGATACCAGATACATGCTTGATGAGTTAAACCGTATACAACACTATGTGTAGCAAGGCAATATAGTAAAGCATAAACGTCGAAGGAAATGTCGTTAGCAACACATCATTGGGGTTATGCTTGTAGGTTGTTCTGACCACAAAAGAAACGATTATTTATGGCGAAAACGCCCTCTATTCCTGAAGGATTTGAATGATAATACAAATGCTAATAAACAAAGTCATCAACATTCATAAGAAAACCAAAAGAGTCGAACATCATTAACACAAATACAGAGAACTATAATGCGTAAATGATGCCATTAAAAGTGCAGCTTCATTAATCAAAAGATGTTCGAAACTGTATAAGAAATACTCATAGTGTTCGCACAGCAAAACACATCAGATCCGAAAGGAGTTTTGACAAGTATCTCATTCATATGCAACAGAGTGTTATCCTTCAATACAATTCTCTATAACTTTTGAGTCCCAAAAAAAGGTCCTTTACATTTTCCCCGGAGGGAGTTTTCTAGATCAAAATTTGCCCTTTGGGCTCCCTGACTCTTCGCCTGCCTGATTGTTGAGCTGCCTTGCGACCTGGAAGCAAATTGCGACCTGCGACCTGGCTGGGCGATGCAACCTGTGACCTGGCTGGGCAGTGCGACCTGCGACCTGGCTGGGCAGTGCGACCTGCGACCTGTTTCCAAATGCTACTAGCGATCTACTGCCTCCGGATTATGAAGATGTGTGCGCAATCGTGAGGTCAGGGGCATCAATCTGTTGTCCTTTGAGGAAGTTTTGCCAAGTCTGATAATCTGCTGCTATGGGAGAAACCAAAGGGACCTCTTCTTTCAACTGATGCATACACTCCAAGGCATTTGGGACTAGAGTCTCCTTCTTCTGCGAGATCAAGTTGGATAGAGAGGCGAGTTTGGTGTAGATCCAGACTGGTGTGACAAGAAACTTGCCCAGGTTCTCTTGTGAAGCTGCAAGGTCGGGAGTGTCATCAGCTTGCTTAATGGGCTGCAAAAATGACCGGATCTCCTGATCCACCTGTTCCCAGGTCTTCCTCTCGTCCAATGAACCCAGCGATGGAATGTGATGTAGGATGTGCATCAAATCGATGCCGTTGATCAGGTGTTCGTATGCAGCCATTACCTTTTCTAAGTCCTTGGATAGCTTATCCTTGGACTGCATTTTCATACGGATCTAGAATTTGGCATCTTGCGTGTGAATCCAGTCCTTCTTTGGCAAATGTTCGGGAGCCTGGGGGTACCACACTATCCAGTCCATCATTCTGTCCAAGGCAGCTGAGGCTTCCTTCAGCTGCTCGTGCCTTTCCTTAGTTTCGGTTTGGGCTCTCACCAAGGGGGTGAATGTTTGTTTTATGGTAAACATTTCCCCATAAACTTGTCTCATGGTAGTCTCTAATATATCAAACTCCCTTTGAATGGTGAGCGACACTTCATTGACAAGGGGAGTTTTGTCTCGAAGTTGTTGAACCTCCTCTTTCAATGTCGTCTTTTCCTGTTCTACCCTTGCCTCCCACTGCTCTGCTTCATGTAGTCTATTTTGTAGAGATAGGATCTCTCTACTCATTCTGGTCACATTCTCTTCTGTGGCCGCAGCGAAATTTGTGTCGTCCGACGCTATCATCACAGGATTAGTCCTAGTATCAAGGACTATGTCTTTTCCCGTCGCGACTGTGGATGAGGCGGAAGGATTTCACGCCAAGCATCTCCTTTTCTCCTGTCAGATTTTGAAGGAGAATTGATCGTGTTGGTGTCCTTGTGGTTTTGATAATTTGGGAAATCAAAAGACAAGGCAACATCGGAACCAATCTTTAGAGTTACAGGATCTAGTCCTGCTGCTCTCAGAGAGGGATCTCTCAAAATTTGTTTGCAAAGGTTTATCTTGTGTGCTTAGAGTATTGGTTTTAGACTGTTATTAAGTGCAGGTATTTGTTTGTTTGGTTGGGTTGAATTGATACAGCAGAACATAAAAGGTCTAGGAAAGATATATAGGACAGTAAAATATCTGTTTCATTGGGCAATGGAGTCAAAAAGAGGTCATAACACACTTATCAAAGGATATGGGATATCAAAGGGAAAATCTAACTTGGCCACATGATCCTTTTGTTTTTGGAATGGAATGAACATTAATGATTTGAAAAGAGAGTTTTAATTCTCATACAAAGGGAATTTGAAAGCATAATTTGAAACATTAAAGAGTTCTTTGATAGACATGGCTAACAATAAATTCTACAAATCACACCTTTAAGAAAAAAATGATTTCAAAACAACTTTCAAAGTAAAATCTAAGATTCGGGGAACACCCTATTTCCTCAAATATTTTATTCTAAAGGACTTTAGAAAACATATAAGATTTACTGATAATCACAGTCATAGAAGAGGGAACACCTAAAAACATCTATGATCATAATTATAACGACCTTTAAGCCAACTGTTTAAGTGAGAACAAAGGGAAAGATCAAAACATACCTCTCTGATTCACTATAAGCAAAGAACTTCAAAGGGAGACTTCAATAACAGTTTTTAAGTGGCAACAGACAAGCAGGGAGAATCATAAATCATGCTGAAACCAATTTTTCAAACTATTAAGGAAATAAACAAGCATGAAGACCAAAGAGAAAGATTAAAGCCTCTAAAATACTTCAGCAGAAGAAAACATAAAACAGTGAAGGATGAACAGGTCTAAGGTGCTTCCAGGAGTCATTTCTTAGCCTAATATTTTCTATCCTATTGTAGTAAGAAATTATGGAACATAATGAAAACAGGGGAAAAACATAAAACAGTTCAGAATAATTCAGCAACAGCCAAGCTCATGGATCTAGTGATAGAGCCTTCTCAGGAACAAACATGCAACAACATCATCAAGATCTCCAAGACTTCAATTTGTTCTTCAATTTCAAAGGACTATGTATTGATTTCAGAGAGTTTCAATATTACAGCTTGTGATCAAACAAAAACCAACCCCTCACTCATCTTCTGTTGTAGTATATATAGAAGAATGAGGAGGTGAGATCTGATAGAAGATATCAATTACAATTAACACAGAGTTAATGTCTTCTTGGTCCTTGGGGGGCTCAAATGAAGAAACTGTACATGTGTTTACTGTATTAATTGATTTACACTTATGAATTAAGCTCAGTGGGAGCTTTGTTGACCTTGGAGGCTCTGTGTAACGTTTAGAGTAACTCTGCAGATATTTCTGCATTGATTTCCTTGCAGAAGTAACTCCCTGGCTGTGCTGAGGCAAAATCTGATCTTCTTCAATAACTTCGGCCTCTGATTGAGCACTTTGAGGAACAGGTGGCACTATGGTAGCTGAGGAATCAATTTGCCCCAGATTATGGCGGTGGAGGCATTCCTGCTTGATAGAACACTTTAGGTTTTCTGTAAACTGTGTTTTATTTGGGGATTAGTCTTTTGATACACATCTTAGACGTAATCCCCGTGAAACTATCTCTAACCCTCTGTTCTGATACATTTAGGTCTTCGGCACTGATACCCTTTGACAGTGTTAAATCCATGGTTTTCTTGCTGGTATGCAGGGCTGCACAGGGTTCATAAGGCGTCAATGGTTGATGGATCATTGATAAACGTGAATTTTAAACCCTGTTAGTGATTTCCTGTGGTAAATCGAAGGCGGGAGGGTCGTCACCCTCAACCTTCGTAATTTCTTCAGTGTAGTGGAAAAACATTGAAACCCTACAAAATACAAAAAATGTTATAAAATCATGCATAAAATAGGTTGACTGCTTCAAAGGACGAGTGGAGGAAGCGTGGCTGTTGGATGGCATCATCCAACAGTCGGGATTAATCGGGGAGATCATAGAATGGGCGGAAGAAAAATTAAATCCGAGCCGTCGATCGTGTAGAGATCGACAGTCGAGATTGAACGAGGTGGTCAAAGGAGAAGGATGAATCTAAGCCGTCGATTGCGCAGAGATCGACGATCAGGATTGGGCAATGGAAATTCAAACGGAGAGATCGGGCGATGAATTGTGGGCCGTCGATCTGCAGATCAGATTGACGGCAAAGATTAATTTGTCGCTGAACGATGGTCCGGCTATCGTGCGTGCACCTTCGTTAACCATTGAGCAACTTTGGTGAGCAATCATCGTTGGATCAGTGGGCCCAGATCGGACGGTCCACAGCGATATCATTGGGCATCCTGGTGCGAACATTAACGACGGATGGACGACGGTTTTACAAATAGTACAAGGGACGTGTGTCAAGCGATCTATGGAATCGCTAGCCATCGGGCAAAAACCGCCCTCCGCCGAAGAGTGGTGCGACAAAAACCACGCGGTTTTGGGAAAACGGCGCATGGCTGGGGGGTCCACAGGGAGGCGCACTCCGCACCGTCGGATCCTATGGATTCAATCGATGGTCAAGATCACTCCATAATTTGCACGGGCGGAAAAATTTAAATAAAATGAATTTCGACGGTTGAAATAAACATCAAAGGTTTTTTAATGGTTTGCGAAGAAATATTTATTTAAACCAGATAAGCGCCTGACTGGCTCAGCGCGCGGTCACGGCACCAGGGTGTATGGGCGGAAAGGCTAGGGATTTAGCCCAAGGGGGCTTAAGTCTAATACATGGAGAATATGCATTTTAACGGTTTTTCAAGGATTTTCCAAGGAATTCGAGGATTCCGATAAGGCTAAGAAGGGGTCTTAGAACCTTATTGCAGATTTTCATGAAGTAAAAAGAGGAGAAACATGAAAATGAGGGATTTTCATGAGAAATGGGGGAAATAGAAAATGAGGTTAGTTTTTGAAGAAGAGGCAGGGGAAAAATGGGGTTTGCAGCAGCATTTGGGCTTTGGATTTTAGCAAGGATTTCAGAGGTTTTTAGGATGTAAACAACAGTATAGGGTTTGGACAGAGGCATGAGGCCTTCAAGAGTCTTTAAGAGCCAACAAATTTTAGTAATGAAATTTGTTCCTTGAAGGCTCGAACAATATTAGCCACCTTTTGGTATAATCAAATATTATAGGTGGCTAACAGTGGCTCCACTTGGGGATGGTGCCTTCTTGAAGGCATCAAGAATTCAAACTTGGATTCTCTGGGAGGCTGACTATATGCCATGTCCTTTGATGTTCTCTGGGAGGCTGATCAGTTGCCTAATCCATTGGGTTGCCTTTCTTTCTGTGGATAATCTTCTGAAAAAATTTTAGCAACCATAAAAGCAATGGGTCTTCATCAATACAACTTTCTACCTACCCAATCCTACTGATCTAACATTTTTTCCTTCATTTAGAGTGCACTTGGATTGGAAAACTCTTTTACAATATTTTATTATTTTGAAAGAAGTAATTCTAATCTAATTCTACTCCTTATTTCTCCCTGAACTTAGATTTAACAGTTGAGTTCAGATGATTCTCTACTTAATCTACCATTTGTTTGGATTAAACTGTCCAACAGATTTTCATTCTCTAAATTTCTAAAACATAAATTTAAAAACAGTCAAGTCAAGATTAAGTTGTTTGACTTGCTGTGATCTATGGCATAAAGACAAGATTCACATAGACATTTATTTTGCAGAAAAAATAAATCAAAAATAGAAGGCTTAAGATCTGAAATTTTGAAAACATTTCCTTCCTCTTTTCTACAGCTCTGATTTGACTCTTATTGAGTTGTCTTTCCTTTTTCTCTGGTTCAGATTTTGAGCTGACTAGAACCAGATTTTTACATCTTTTTGACTCAGAAAATAAAACATATTTGAGTCATCTCTCTTTGGAAATTGAGGTTCAGGTTTTGAACATGTTTGAACCATTTCATTCTATCCTAATCTATCTACTGATAAGCCAAGATTAGACAATTTGGCATATCAAATTCACTATCCTATCAGCAGAAAATTTAAAGCTAATTAGTCAAGATTAGGCTGTTTGACTAACTAGAAGTGTGTTTTTATAGTAGTGGCATTCGAGCTTGCACACTTTCAGAATTTGTTTCTTTTTTTGGTATGGGGTTATACCTTGCTTGTTTTCAAAATCTGCCCTCTTTTCTTTCTTTTTGTATTTTTGATTTTTTTATCTTTGAATGTAATGGTTAGACTATGACATTTATAATGAAAAAAAAAAAATGCTTTGAAACTTAAGATTCTTGGCAGAAGTAATGCTTGAGCATCCTGCGATTGACAGGACCTCCATATAGATCTTCTCCATTCAATTCTTTCAAGAAAAATGCATTGTGACCCCTCTCAGCATGAATAATATAGGGCCCTTTCCACAAGTTCTCAAATTTGCCATGTTTTCCCTTCTCTTCTCTTCTTGAATCCCACTTAAGAACAACATTCCCAACTAGCAAATTGTTTTCCTTAGTCCTCTTATCAAATAGCTTCTTCATTTTTTCTTGGACTAGCTGTGTTCTTTCATAGACTTCCTCTTTGGTCTGCTGTAAATGGATTGTTTGGTTGATCCTTCTCTGCATATCATTTTCTTCAATTTGCACTTCTTGAAGGAGTTTCATGACTGTAACTCCCAATGAGGTAGGAAAAACGGCATCCATGCCATAAACTAACTGGTAGGGGGACATATTTATTGATTTCTTTGTGGTTAATCTATCAGCCCATAAGGCATGAACCAACTTACTGTGCCATGATTTCTGATTTTGCTCCAACAGTTTTTTGATTATATTGAGGAGACTCTTGTTGGAGGATTCAGCTAATCCATTTCCTTGGGGATAGTAAGCAGTGGAATGGCCCAAGGTTATGTGGTATTTGTAACAAAAATAAACCATTTTCTTAGATTTAAAAGCAGCAGCATTGTCTGTTATAATTTTTCTAGGAAAACCAAATCTGGATAGGATATTAGTTTCGAGGAACTTGATGATGACAGAGTCATTAGCATTTCTGGAGGGTATAGCTTCTATCCACTTGGTAAAGAAATCAGTGGCTGTGAGGATCCACTTATGTTGAGATGAGGAGGATGGGTGAATTTCACCAATGAAGTCCAGCCCCCATTGTTGAAAAGGTGCCTCAACTCTGATAGGATGTAAAGGTAAGGGAAGGAGTTTCCTTTTTCCATCAAAGATTTGACACTTATGGCAAGACATGACCAACTTTTGAGTGTCTGGGAAAAGGGTAGGCCAATAGTAACCAGATCTAAGAATTTTGTTTGTGGTGGCCTTCTAGTAGAGGTGTCCTCCACATTCTCCGTCATGCATTTCATGCATGATTCTTCCTGCATCATCTTCAAGTAAACATTTAAGTAAAATTCCAACATCGTTTTTCCAATATAACACTCCATCTAATATGCAAAAACTCAAAGCCTTTTGTTTCAAGAATCTAGCTTTAGTTTTAGACAAAGAAGGAGGGGTATTTAGATATAAAAGCACATAAATAATTTCAGCATACCAAGGAGAATTTAGGAATGTTTCATTAATGAAAGGAGCATCAGATTCTTCTATTTCTTCCAACACATCTACCATATTCATGTCCAGTGCTTGAAAGTTAGACTCCGCCATAATTTTTGCCAATCCCTGCCCCTTGACTAGTTTGGTGGGCCTGATTTCTAAGTCATATTCAAGAATAGTTGCAATTCATTTTCCCCTTTTACCATCGGGGTCTTGACTTAAAATTTCCTTGACAACAGTATGTGGAACAAAAGCAATTATGTGAGAGTGTAAAATATAGACCCTGAAGTCTTTTAATGCTTTCACTGAAGCTAAGGCTTGCTTCTCCATGATGTTATATTTGAGAGGAGCATCTCTCAAGGCCCTACTAAAGAAAGATATTGGTTGTTCTTGCCCCAAATCATTCTTTTGAAGTAAAACTGCAGGTATTGTATGTTCAGATGCAAAGGAAAATATATAGAAATCTTTGGTAAAATCTGGACTGATTAGGACTAGTGCTTGAGTAGGAGCTTGTTTGACCAGTTCGAATGATTGTTTAGCTGGTAAAGTCCATTTTACACCTACATCTTTCTTAAGCATGTTTGTAATGTTTTTTAATAGCTCAGCAAGATTAGGAATAAACCTCCTTAGAAAATTTATCTAAATCCGATGAAAGATTGCAATTCTTTGAGGCTCCTTGGATGGCTGATCTCCAATATGCCATGTATCCTTGTAGGGTCTATTTTTATTCCCTCTTCCGAAATTATGTGGCCAAGAAGTTTACCTTCTTGGAGACCAAAGAGTGTTTTCTTGGGATTCAATGACAAGCCAAATTTCCTACACTTCTCAAAAACCTTTCTTAGGTGAATCAAATGATCTTCATCAGTTTTTGCGAAAACATCTATGTCATCAAGGTAAATGATTATGAAAAAACCAATGTCTTCAGAAAAGGCTATATCCATGGCCCTTTGGAAGGTGGCCCCTGCATTCATTAACCCAAAAGGCATTTTGACATACATAAAGGTGCCCCAAGGTGTGGTAAAGGCAGTTTTGATTTGATCACTTGGGAGCACTAACACCTGGTTGTAACCCGAGAACCCATCTAAGAGGGAAATCCTTTTTGACCCAACTACCTTCTGAAGTATATGATCCATTTTGGGCAATGGGTAGTTGTCCTTTAGGGATGCTCTGTTTAAATTTCTGAAGTCAATACAAAGTCTGATCTCCCCTGTCTTTTTCCTAACAGAAACTAAGTTTGATATCCATTCCGAAAATCTAACAGGAACTATAATGCCAGCATCATGCATCTTTTCAATTTCGACTCTAACTAAAGGTAATAAAAGTGGGTTTATCCTCCTCAGTTTTTGTTTGAAGGGCTTTTGATTTTCCTTCAAGGGAATCTTGTGCTGAATGATGTTAGCATCATATGATTTTAGGTCTTTGTATCCCCAAGAAAAAACACCTTTAAACTCTTTAAAGAGCTCTATATATTGCAATTTTATGTGAGCTGGGAGAGTGTTGGACAGTTTAATAATCTTGGGTTCTGCTAGGCTGCCTATGTTATGTTCTTCTACATATGTTTCCACAGGCTCCACTCTTGGTTCTTTGGCTACATCGTTAAAATCAAAAAGGTGTTCTAAAGGTGTTAGACCCCTTGGAATTTTATCATTTTTGTATTGTAAAACTTCCAAGTCTTCATGGTCTGTGTTGTCAGTAACCTCTGCTTCAAAAGGATTTTCATAATGATGTATATCAGCAGTATATGTTATTTCAGCTTCTGGGATTTCTTCAATATATGGGCAGTTCTGATTACGACTAGATTCTAATGTTGGTATGGTGAAATCATTTTCTGACTTTAAGAAATCATCTATATGGTTGTCAGAGTCAAACACTTGCCAGTGATCTTCGTTATCAAGCACAGCAGGTCTGTGTTTTACCTTTACACTGAGTTGTTGATTTATTTCAGGTGTTTGAAAATTGTTGGCATTGAAAGCGAGTTCATTTGCTAGATGATTCAATTATCTTGGAATAAAAATAAGTTCATATTTTTCAAAGGTTTTCAATAGATCAAGGGCAGCGTTTTGAAATTCTCTAAGTCTTGGATTTTTAGCTGAGTATTCTCCTTTGATTTTTTTTATGATGAGTTCAGAATCTCCTAAGATTTATATCCTCTCAGCTTTTAACTGTTTAAGCAGTTGTAAGCCTAGGAGAAGTGCTTCGTACTCAGCAATATTGTTAGTGCAAGGGAAATCCAATTTATATGAAAAGCTCTGTTTTGTATTTTGAATCCACACACCTGCTCCTACACTTGTTTTATTGCAAGATCCATCAAAACTTATTTTCCAAAGTATGCCATCCTTATCTCCATTTTCTTGTTGCTGTTGATTGTCAATATTTTGAATTTGATCAAAGGGAAGATTGGATTGTTGCGGTGAACTGATTGGGTGTATGTTTTCTTTATCTTGTTGGATAATGTCATCTTTGTTATATAAGATAAAGGAATCTAAACTTGATTGAATAGAATAGATTGGAGAATTGTTTGGTCTGTCCATGTTGCTCACCATGTACTTCATGTGAGATTCCCTATACAGTCTTTTGTTTTAGTTGAAAACGGGGATGGTGGCATAAGACATGTCTATTTGAAGGCTTCCCTAAAGTTTGGCTCCCCATGATCTTGATAAGAGCATGCCATACTTAGGGGGAATGTCAGCTACGACTATATCCATAACCAGACTCTTCGCAGGTATCTGAGCCAAAGTAACACATAAATCCTTGATTAAACCCAAACATTTGACTCGGCTCGAGTCAAAAGAATACAAGTCTTTGTATGGTTTAGTAATCTCTAAGCCTAATATCTCCATTACCACCTTGGGCATCAGATTGTGTGAAGCTCCCGAATCTAAAATGGCATTGTGTATAATTTTCTCATGTATGTTCAAGCTAACATAGAAGGGAGGGACAACCCCTTCTTGATATTTTCCTTCAACTTCTGGACCAAACAACAGCTCAGGTTTGTCATCTGTCAAGTTTAAAGTGTCTGTATCACTTCCTAAGTTCAAAGCTTTCAAAACTTGGTTTTTGTACACCTCTTGGGTTACTAGTTCAACTAGGGGAATGGTGACTTTTATTTTGGCGATCTCTCCCTCAAGGTTGAAAGGAATAATTGACTTGTTTGTATTTACATCTGTTTTTTCAATTGAATTCTTTTCAGCAACTTTGATTTGTTGAACCTTGTTTGGAAAGGTAATTGGGATAATTTTATTAGGACCACTAGCTGAAGTGTTAGGGGTACTCTGTTCAAAATTTGACTGGACACCTTTGTCTTTGTTTGAATCTGGTTTTTTTGTCGAAATGTTGGTTTTTTCTGCTGTCTTTTTGGGCTGATTGTCTGCGTTTTTCTTGACAACAGTGCTAGTGTTCTTATCTTTTGATTTATCTATGTTTCCCTTGCTCCTAAGATCATACTGTTTGTGTATCTCCATGATTGAATTTTCAAAACCTAATCTATAGTCATCAGAATCTTCATAGGTGTTTGTATTTTGATCAGAAGAGAAAAAATCTTGTTCTTCCTCAGTGAGGAAAACATCATCCCCACTATCTGATCCAATCAAGTTTACATGGGATTCTTCCAACCTTTCAAACTCTCTATCTTCCTCATATTGATCTACATAGTTTTGTTGGAAGGGAGGTCTAATCTGTTGGTCATTTTCATTCTATTTGTCTTGATTTTTTTCTCTTCTATAATTCTGATTTCTATTTCGAGGAGCAGCTTGGTTTTGATTTGCTTTTGCTTTCTTAATTATACTCATCTCTTTCATCATTTCTTCTAACATACTTTCCATTTTTTAGCTTGAAGTAGAAGGAGTGGACTCCTCTCTAAAAGACACTCTCTTCTCAGTTTTCATTCTTGCTCTCTTCTCCATCAAGTTGACTTCCACAGAAAGAGCACCCTGTTGCATATCTTCCAGAGTTGCAAAATTTCTTTCTCTCAGCTGATAGGTCATGTCAGAGTCAAACCCTTCTGGAAATTTATTTAAAGCTGAGCCCTGTGGAGGTTTTAGTTCTGGAGAAAGTGCATTATATACACTATTGAGCCTAGTGCAGTAAGCTTAAACACTTTCTCCAGTGTTTCTATGGAGGTTTTTGTAGTCAAAAAGGACTTGGAGAGGGTTTTTCTTCACTTCCCATTTGTTTAGGAACATCTGATGAAAGCCTTGGAGATCATTAATAATATGGGGGGCTAGACCTTTGAACCATTTTCTTACTTCCCCCCCCTAAACTCTGAGCAAATAACCTAAGCTTGACAGAATCATCATCGATTTCATTTCTGTCAAAGAAGTCATTCATTTTATCTACATGTTGTGATGCAGTTGTAGCATTGTTGGCATCATACAATGGAATTTTGGACTGATATTCCTGTGGAAGATTAACTAATGGTATAGGAAGGACTAGGGGAGCATACCATGCTGCCATGATATGTGGTGGGGGAGGATTTATAAAAGGGAAAGTGGGTTGAAGTGGGGTGGTTTGGACAGTGGATGAAGGGTGGGCAGAAGTGGATGGACCAGGAATATATTGTTGAGCTGATCTTGGATGAGAGACACCTAAGTTGTGAAGGAAATGTAAGTCAGGAGGTGTGGTTTCTCTATTACCAGGATGCTCACTTGTTTCAGGGGATGAAAGTGAAAATTCAGAGTCTAGCTGAGTTATATCATCAAATGACCTAGTTCTAAATGGATTTACTAAGTTAGGTTGTGATTGTTGTAGAGCTGTAAGATTTTCAGGAACTGAATTAGCTCTCAAGGGTGATCTGAAAATAGTTGATAATTTAATCCTAGGAGACTTCCAAAGGATGCTTTCAGGGTTGTCAACTATTCCTGGTGGGTTTGGGTCAGGGTAGGCTCTAGTATGAATATTTCTAGGAGCCACTATGCTATGTTTTTCAGACCTGGTTAGAAAGAGAGTTTAACCAAATATGACAATCTTTAAGAGGCTAACTGATCTTTTCAGAAGAAGGAAAAAACGTTCTAGCTGAGTTTGTAAGATGCTATTAAGACTTGGGGTCTTCCCAGTGGAGTCTTAAGGTCTGAATTTAGGATTGTGGAGTCGCCAGGTGGGAATATTTTAGCTATTTTGGAGGTAAAAGGTTTTATGGTCCACCACCAAGTTTATTATGAAGCCAAACTGAAATGTTTTGGGTTTTTTTTAGTTATTTTGGTCTTATAGGTTAGGAGAGTGTTCTAAGTCTGATTTAACACTTAGCTAGGGTGTCAAAACGTACAAAGTTTACTCTTATGGCTTGGTAACTGAATCGTTCAAGGTTTGATTAGGCTTTATAAGAATCCTAAGGGTTACTTAGTTTTTCACCAATTCAAAAGATCCTATCATGATTACCTGGTTGGTAGTGCTTGAAAAAGGTTACTTATGTTATACTTAGACAGTGAATGCTTTGTTTTGCAGATTTTACTTAGCGTCCCACCATGATCGCCATTATGTTGGTGTCCTGTGTTTTGATAGTTTGGCAAATCAAAAGACAAGGCAACATCAGAACCAATCTTTAGGGTTACAGGATCTAGTCCTCCTGCTCTCAGAGAGGGATCTCTCAAAGTTTGTTTGCAAAGGTTTATCTTGTGTGCTTAGAGTATTGGTTTTAGACTAGTTATTAAGTGCAGGTATTTGTTTGTTTGGTTGGGTTGAAATGATACAACAGAACATAAAAAGTTCTAGGAAAGATATATAGGACAGCGAAATATCTGCTTCATTGGGCAATGGAGTCAGAAAGAGGTCATAACACACTTATCAAAGGATATGGGATATCAAAGGGAAAATCTAACTTGGCCACAGGATCCTTTTGTTTTTGGAATGGGATGAACATTAATGATTTAGAAAAAGAAATTGAATTCTCAACAAAGGGAACCTGAAAACATAATTTAAACAATCAAGAGATATTTGGTAGATAGGGCTAACCATAAATTCTACAAACATTCTTTAAGAAAATAATGATTTCAAGACAACTTTCAAAATGAAATCTAAGATTCGGGGAACACTCTATTTCCTCAAAGATTTTATTCTAAAGGATTTTAGAAAACATATAAGATTTACTGATAATCACAGTCATAGAAGAGGGAACACCTAAAAACATCTATGATCATAATTATAACGACCTTTAAGCCAACTGTTTAAGTGAGAACAAAGGGTGAGATCAAAACAAACCTCTCTGATTCACTATAAGCAAAGAAATTCAAAGGGAGACTTCAATAACAGTTTTTAAATGGCAACAGACAAGCAGGGAGAACCATAAATCATGCTGAAACCAATTGTTCAAACTATTAAGGAAATAAACAAGCATGAAGACCAAAGAGAAATATTAAAGCCTCTAAAATACTTCAGCAGAAGAAAACATAAAACAATGAAGGATGAACAGGTCTAAGGTGCTTCCAGGAGTCATTTCTTAGCCTAATATTTTCTATCCTACTGTAGTAAGAAATTATGGAACATAATGAAAACAGGGGAAAAACATAAAACAGTTCAGAATACTTTACCAACATCCAAGCTCATGGATCCAGTGATAAAGCCTTCTCAGGAACAAACATGCAACAACATCATCAAGATCTCCAAGACTTCAATTTGTTCTTCAACTTCAAAGGACTATGTATTGATTTTAGAGAGTTTCGATATTACAGCTTGTGATCAAACAACAACCAACCCCTCACTCATCTTCTGCTGTAGTATATATAGAAGAATGAGGAGGTGAGATCTGATAGAAGATCTCAATTACAATTAATACAGAGCTAATGTCTTCTTGGCCCTTGAGGGGCTCAAATGAAGAAACTGTACAGGTGTTTACTGTATTAATTGATTTACACTTATGAATTAAGCTCGGTGGGAGCTTTTTTGACCTTTGAGGCTCTGTGTAATGTTTAGAGTAACTCTGCAGATATTTCTGCATTGATTTCCTTGCAGAAGTAACTCCCTGGCTGCGCTGAGGCAAAATCTGATCTTCTTCAATAACTTCGGCCTCTGATTGAGCACTTTGAGGAACAGGTGGCACTATGGTAGCTGAGGAATCAATTTTCCCCAGATTATGGCGATGGAGGCATTCCTGCTTGATAGAACACTTTAGGTTTTCTGTAAACTGTGTTTTATTTGGGGATTAGTCTTTTGATACGCATCTTAGACGTAATCCCCGTGAAACTGTCTCTAACCCTCTGTTCTGATACATTTAGGTCTTCGGCATTGATACCCTTTGACAATGTTAAATCCATGGTTTTCTTGCTAGTATGCAGGGCTGCACAGGGTTCATAAGGCGTCAATGGTTGATGGATCATTGATAAATGTGAATTTTAAACCCTGTTAGTGATTTCCTGTGGTAAATCGAAGGCGGGAGGGTCGTCACCCTCAACCTTCGTAATTTCTTCAGCGTAGCGGAAAAACATTGAAACCCTGCAAAATACGAAAAATGTTATAGAATCCTGCATAAAATAGGTTGATTGCTTAAAAGGACGAGCGGAGGAAGCGTGGCCATTAGATGGCATCATCCAACGGTCATAATTAATCAGGGAGATCATAGAATGGGCGTAAGAAAAATTTAATCCGAGCCGTGATTGACGGCCGAGATTAAACGAGGCGGTCAGAGGAGAAGGATGAATCTAAGCCGTCGAGCGTGCAGAGATCGACAGTCGGGATTGGGCAATGGAAAGTCAAATGGAGAGATCGGGTGATGAATTGTGGGCCGTCGATCTACAGATCAGATCGACGGCGGAGATTAATTTGCCGCTGAACGATGGTCCAACTATCGTGCACGCACCTTCGTTAACCATCAAGCAACTTTGGTGAGCGATCACCGTTGGATCAGTGGGCCCAGATCGGACGCTCCACAGCGATATCGCTGGGCGTCCTGGTTCGAACATTAATGCGTGATGAACGACGGATGGACGACGATTTTACAAATAGTACAAGGGACACGTGTCAAGCGATGTATGGAATCACTAGCCATCGGGCAAAAACCGCCCTCCACCGAAGAGTGGTGCGATAAAAACCACGCGGTTTTGGGAAAACGGCGCATGGTTGGGGGGTCCACAGGGAGGCGTGCTCTGCACCGTCGGATCCTATGGATTGAATCGACGGTCAAGATCGCTCCATAATTTGCACGGGCGGAAAAATTTAAATAAAATGAATTTCGACGATTGAAATAAACATCAAAGGTTTTTTAATGGTTTGCGAAGAAATATTTATTTAAACCGGATAAGCGCCTGACTGGATCAGCGCACGGTCACGGTGCCAGGGTGTATGGGTGGAAAGGCTAGGGATTTAGCCCAAGGGGGCTTAAGTCCAATACATGGAGAATATGCATTTTAACGATTTTTCAAGGATTTTCCAAGGAATTCGAGGATTCCAATAAGGCTAAGAAGGGGTCTTAGAACCTTATTGCAGATTTTCATGAAGTAAAAAGAGGAGAAACATGAAAATGATGGATTTTCATGAGAAATGGGGGAAATAGAAAATGAGGTTAGTTTTTGAAGAAGAGGCAGGGGAAAAATGGGGTTTGCAGCAGCATTTTGGCTTTGGATTTTAGCAAGGATTTCAGAGGTTTTTAGGATGTAAACAACAGTATAGGGTCTGGACAGAGGCATGAGGCCTTCAAGAGTCTTCAAGAGCCAACAAATTTTAGTAATGAAATTTTTTCCTTGAAGGCTTGAACAGTCTTAGCCACCTTTTGGTATAATCAAATATTATAGGTGGCTAACATCTCCCATAGAACCCATCATATATTTTGGGGATTGTATGTTCCTTATATGGGCCTCAGTTAGAGAAGGAGTTTTACCATGATTTATCTTCAAGGCACATCTCTCCCACAGAACCCATCCTATATGTTGGGTAGTGGATGTTCGTTTTATAGGCCTTAATCACCAGAGAAATTGGATTTCTATGGATCTTTCCATATGCTATCGACCTCTCAAAAGTTAGCGAAGGAGTTTTACCATGATTTATCTTCAAGGTACATCTCTCCCATAGAACCCATCCTATATGAAGGGTAGTGGATGTTCCTTTTATGGGCCTCAATCACCAGAGGAAATTGGCTTTCTATGGATCTTTCCATATGCTATCTACCTCTCAAAATACCATACAGGGTTCAATATCACAGGCTGCAAACGGTTTCCAGTGGGGATTTTTGTAATTGCTAAAATAACTCCATTTACCATAACTTTATTTCCTTAATTGTGTGATCTAACACTATGCTACGACTGAAGATTTCAATCTATCTTCTGTGCAATTCTGCAATATTTTTTTATCAAAATTTGAACTTAGGTTTATGTCTGAACCCGGATCGCATGTAGGTTTAATTCATACATATATAAGAGTGGCAGACTCAACAACTCCTTTCTTTAAAAGAGCAACTAGAGTACACTCAAAATCTGAGTCTGCCTTGGAAATAATTTGAGACACAATATCACTTGCAGATACAAGTTCTGAAAGAATGTACACATTTGCTTTTAGTATCTGACAATTAACGGAATTAGAGAGTATTATTGCTAGTCTAACTAGGAGTGATTGAATGGTTGGCTCTCCCTCCTTTACAGGCTTTCCATACTCTTGCAATGGTCAAAACAGTTGATTCACAATCCTGAAAATCCTTGGAAGTAGAAACCATTGAAACGGATGGTACTAGTTCACAAGGAGAGTTTGAATTATTACACTGGTTGGGGAAGAAACTGGGGTCACTCTGCTTATAAATCCCACATGATAGTTTACTCTGGTACATTTTACTAATTATGTTTAAAAATTTCATATGTAGCACTTAATAACATTGTATTGTTCGAGGTGGATGATATTTTATTGAACCAACCATCCAGGGATTCTAGTGGTTGTTGGAATCCCTGATTCTTGGTAGAGTAAACTCATTACTGCAAGTATCCAATTACAAAAGAATTGGCAATGGAAAGATAAGAACCTGGAAATGCAGAGTCAAGCAAACCAATATATTGTCACCAAGGCTGCTACAACTGTATTGCAAGCAGAAAGGACTATTCTAGTATGCCTTTGTAATCAACGTTGAAAAGCATATATTTAATATTTATACTTTATTTCTATGGGATGGAGAGAATTTATGAGTTTTACAGCTCAAATATAGGGTGTTGTTTTAAGGCAGTTTCGATTCTTGTAGGTTTTTTTTTCCATTCGTTCTTCACATTGATATTGTGAAAGAATATTGTGATTTGCAGTTCAAATTATTTCCTCAAAAAACACAAAATAATTGGATTTTCCTGCTTGAAAAATTTTGTTAAACACTTTTCTTTTCTTTTTTAATTCTTTGTTAAGGAATGTTTGTCTTATATGCTCTTAGTTCATGTTTTTTCATAAAGTAGAAAACTTCATGCTCTTGCTACTGGGATTGCTCATTGACAAAAAAGTGCAACCACCATTGACCTTCAACTATTTTTTGTTTCAGGTGCGCTTCGTCATCCCTCCAAGATAGGCTAAGTAAAGGGTCAGGAAGAGGTCGTGTGGATGAAATATACCTGAAGCTTCACACAAGGAATTGTATGTTATTTATTTCTCCTCTCTTTTTGTGATGGCTACATTATTTTGGTTTGGGGTTAATAACTTCTAGGAGAACTTGGAAATAACTATGAAATTTTTTCTGCTCTTTATAAGAGGATCCGAAAATGAAGATTATCTAGGTCCCACTAACTAATATATTTCCATTTCCGAAGAACTCTATTATTGGATGAGGCATTTTCTTATATATGATGCCACACTACCATAAGCGGAGATAGACATATGGTTCTCTCTATCATTCATTATCATTCATTCTCTTTTCTTTCTTAATTTTTTTTAGAGAGATCCTTGAATAACACTTGAAGAATCTTATTGGACAGTTAAAGCAAGAAAAAGGAAAGGAATTTTCAAATCTCAGGATTCAATTCAAAGTTCAAATGTCTAAAAGGTGTGACTCAAACAATATACATATCTCACTCCCTCACTATCTAAAAAAGCCTTTGGGAAATTGAGTCCACCAACTTATATGTCTTGTACCCGTCCAAATAACTCGTGCTAAAAATAATGGATTACATCCCTTACTTGAAGGGCTTCAAATACCTCTACACCTCACTTATGAAGATATCACATCACTAGAAACTTTGTTGCGCTTCGACTTGTATGATGTTGTCCCGAGTCAGTGGGATGGTAAAATCAAGGTTGTCTCATCAATTGGAAAACAAAGTAGCAGAAAATCATTCTTATTAAACCATTTATCTAGCTCTATTTTTGATGTGGCTGGGGGAAGATGCACTAATGGAGTGTGGATGACAGTTCGAATGGATTCAGAGTGCCTTTATGTATTGATGGACTTTGAAGGATTAGGGAGTTTTGAGAGAACAAAGCAAGAAGATATGTTACTCTCAGTCCTAAATGTTGCCTTGAGTAATTTGACAATATTCAACAAGAAGGTTTGTTATTTATTCGTTTGCTTTTACAGGTTTACCACTTTATTTCTCATATTAAATATTGGCCTTAGAATTCATCTTTATTTTACTGTAGCTACTTAAATATTAATTACCAGTCGTGATACTTTGCTTCTTATTCAAGATTTTCATCTCGACAGGGAGACGTAAGTTATCTTTCAGCGTTTCCAAAGTGGGGTAAGTTTGGTGAAGGAAGATGAAAAATTATTCAAAGGAGTGTTCTACATAGCTATCAAGGATATTTATGTCTCTAATGTAGAGGAATTAAAAGATGAATTTCGTCAAAAACTTCTCCAAATTTGTCAAAGATCTCATGAAAAAATTCTTACCAAGATGTATGGAGGAGTGGTTGTACTTGTTGCAATGGCTCCTTTTACTCGAAGAGAATATCATCAGCAATGCCTATCTGATATTTCTTTGACCATAGCAGAGTTGAGACATAGTTATGAGTGTGGCCATGCCTTCTTGAGAGATTTGAAACTTGTTATTTCCCAGATAACAATGAAGGATTGGACCTCTGTAGATTTGAAACGTGTTGTTATGAAGGTGGATATCCTTCATGGAAACTTGGTTTCTGCAGTTAAGGAAAGATGCATTTCCATGGCAGGAGCCAAAAAGGTGCTTATGAAGTTTGATTCTCAGGAAGAGGTAAGTGATGTGTCAATAGTACTTGGGGACCTCTTCATTTATTTGCAAGATACTAGCCTGGAGCTTGCGCCTCTAGATGAATCTACATCAAATTATCATATTTTAAGTCGTCTCAGATCAGTACTAGAAAACGTCTTGGATAGAAGAGGCAAAAGTGGTGATTTATGGCACTCTAAATTTCAGGACTTCATAGAGGCATTGGCTGATAGACGGTGTGATCGAGTTCAAAGGTGGCTTTGCTGCAACACCGCAAAAATTTCTGGGAAAGATGATGTGCAAAAGTTATAACTGGAGGCAGTTTTGGCTCTTGCATAATTGAAACAAGCACTCTCTGTATGTGGTTGCAAATGTTCTGATTGCTTTTGGCGATGTGTTTTAGAGACAGGTCATTCCTTTGATCACTCGTGTATGGGTGACCATGTTCGCGCTGAGAAGTGCACGTATTGTTCTCTTGAATTACACCAAGACCAAGAAAATGAGGTGGAGGAATGTGAGAATTTGGCAGGCCATGAAGGGAATCATGATTGAAAAATGAAAAATCATACATTTGGGGAGATAACGGTTCTTTATTTGACAAATCATACAATTTCAACAAATCTTGCTCCTTGAAGGTTGGACATGTAGGTCTTCATGAGTGAAATTCATGAATGCACATGTGCAAGATGAAATGTTCATTGTATGCATTGGAAGTGTAATGTAAATTATAGTTGTCATCATTGATTGGAAAAGATGGGATGTTTGAATAAATACTCCTTCATTTTGCAGTTTCATTGCATTTCTAGGTCCCAGTTGCGCCTATAAACACGAAACGACTTAGTTCATTTCTGTGAAAATTTCATTGACACACAGAACTATTAGGCAAATAGAGTGAAGTAGCCATGTAAAAGTATGGTATTATGTGAGGTTTTGAAGAGGGACTTTGTTAATAGAAGTAGTGTTGAATTATTCATTGTCATTTTAGTTGTTTTGTTTGAGAGCATAATTGTCAAACTCTTTAGAGACTTGATATGGAGACCTTATGCATTCTAGACGGCCTATACAGCCCAAGGGATAAGAGGCCTACCTTACTAGATAATCACTGGGAGTGAGTACACACAGCTTATTAAGGAGGCTCTTGCACAACCCATGCAGATTATTTCTCATGACATTGTTCCTAGAGTCACGCCACACTACCATAAGTGGTGTCAGATATATGGTTCTCTCTATCATTCATTATCATTCATTCTCTTTTCTTTCTTAATTTTTTTTAAAGAGATCCTTGAATAACACTTAAAGAATCTTATTGGGTAGTTAAAGCAAGAAAAAGGAAAGGACTTTTCAAATCTCAGGATTCAATTCAAAGTTCAAATGTCTGAAAGGTGTGACTCAAACAGTATACATCTCTCACTCCCTCACTATCTAAAAAGCCTTTAGGAAATTGGGTCCGTCAACTTGTATGTCTTGTACCCGTCCAAATAACTCGTGCTAAAAACAATGGATTATAGCCATTTCTTGATGGGCTTCAAATACCTCTACACCTCTCTTATGAAGATAGCACATCACTAGAAAATTTTTTGCGCTTCGGCTTGTATGATGTTGTCCCAAGTCAGTGGGATGATAAAATCAAGGTTGTCTCATCAATGGGAAAACAAAGTAGGGTAAAATCATTCTTATTAGACCATTTATCTAGCTGTTCGAATGGATTTAGAGTGCCTTTATGTATTGATGGACTTTGATGTATTAGGGAGTTTTGAGAGAACATAGCAAGAAGATATGTTACGCTCAGTCCTAAATGCTGCCTTGCGTAATTTAACAATATTCAACAAGAAGGTTTCTTATTTTTCGTTTTCTTTTACTGGTTTACCATTTGATTTCTCATATTAAATAGTGGCCTTAGCTTTCATCTTTATTTTATTGTAGCTCCTTAAAGATTAATTACCAATCATGATACTTTGCTTCTTATTCAGGATTTTCATCTCGACAAGGAGACAGAAGTTATGTTTCAGCGTTTCCAAAGAAGGAAGATGAAAAAATATTTAAAGGAGTGTTCTACATATATATCAAGGATGTTGATGTCTCTGATATAGTGGAATTAAAATATGAATTCCATAAAAAATTTCTCCAAATTTGTCAAAGATCTCGTGAAAATTTTCTTAACAAGATGTATGGAGGAGTGGTTTTACTTGCTGCAATGGCTCCTTTTACTCGAAGAGAATATCATCAGCAATGCCTATCTAATATTTCTTTGACCATAGAAGAGTTGAGACATGGTTATGAGAGTGGTCGTTCCTTCTTGAGAGATTTGAAGCTTTTTATTTCCCAGATAGCAGTGAAGGATTGGACCTCTGTAGATTTGAAACGTGCTTCTATGAAGGTGGATATCCTTCGTGGGAACTTGGTTTCTGCAGTTAAGGAAGGATGCATTTCTATGGCAGGAGCCAAAAAGGTGCTTATGAATTTTGACTCTTAGGAAGAGGTAAGTGATGCGCCAATAGTACTTGGGGACCTCTTCATTGATTTGCAAGATACTGGCCTAGAGCTTGCGCCTCTAGATGAATCTACATCAAATTATTAGATTTTAAATCATATCAGATCAGTACTAGAAAAAGTCTTGGATAGAAGAGGCAAAAGTGGTGATTTATGGCACTCTAAATTTCAGGACTTCATAGAGGCATTGGTTGATAGACGGTGTGATCGAGTTCAAAGGTGGCTTTGCTGCAACACTGCATAATTTTTTGGGAATGATGATGTGCAAAAGTTACAACTGGAGGTAGTTTTGGCTCTTGCAGAATTGAAACAAGGACTCTCTGTATGCGGTTGCAAATGTTTTGATTGCTTTTGGAAATTTGTTTTAGAGAAAGGCCATTCCTTTGATCACTCTTGTATGGGTAACCATGTTTGCACTGAGAAGTGCACATATTGTTCTCTCGAATTACACCAAGACCAGGAAAATGAAATGGAGGAATGTAAGAATTTGGCAGGCCATGAAGGGAATCATGATTGCAAAAATAAAAATCATACATGTGGGAAGATATGTTCTTTATTTGACAAATCATCCAATTGCAGCAAATCTTTCTCCTTGAAGGTTGGACATGTAGGTCTTCATGAGTGCAATTCACGAATGCACATGTGCAAGATGAAATGTTCATTGTATGCATTGGAAGTGCAATGTAAATTATAGTTGTCATCATTGATTGGAAAAGCTGGGATATTTGAATAAATACTCCTTCATTTTGTTGTTTCATTGCATTTCTAGGTCCCAATTGCGCCTATAAAAACGAAATGACTTAGTTCATTTCTGTGAAAATTTCATTGACACACAGAAAAAATTGGGCAAATAGAGTGAAGTAGCCCTGTAATGGTATGGTATTGTGTGAGGTTTTGAAGATGGGGATTTTTTAATAGAAATAGTAATGAATTATTCATTGCCGTTTTAGCTGTTTTTTTTAGGGCATAACTCTCAAACTCTTTAGAGACTTGATATGGAGACCTTATGCATTCCAGACGACCTATACAGCCCAAGGGATAAGAGGCCTACCTTACTGGATAATCACTGGGAGTGAGTACACACAGATTATTGTTAGAAAATTAAATATTACAGAGCAATGCAACACATAAAATATGCGGAAAAATACAAGCACACAAAACACATAAAACCAGAGATACACAGATATACCTGGTTCACCCATTTTGGGCTACGTCCACCCCGAACAGCCAGTCCTTCCTTTCTATTATCCAGCAAAAATGAAGAGACAAAACCTACAACAGATCGGCTATAATATCCTATGTTCTCTCTCACAGTGTCCCTCTCTGTTTCTCGCTTCGAGAATACACATACAATACACAGCTGCAATACAATGCCCTCATAAAAGCGAGGGGTTGCCTTCTAGGGAAAAAAAACCTAATCTAAACATAACTTCTACTGTCAGATCATTTTCCTAATGTGTTAGCGCTCAAATATACCTCCGGCTGAACTGAGGTAAAACTCAAGGCTACATCAAACCACGCTTAGCCTCGTAGCTAGCCCTACGAGGGCAGGAGAGGGCTCTCTCCGTCAATCTCGATAGAATGAGAAATAGGGTGCGAGATGACTTAAGATAGGAGCTGATTTTAGGCTAGTAAAGAGATAGGTAAGTTTGATTTTGATTTTTTTGGGTTTTCGCTGGAGAAATGGGAAAACAAATTTTGGGTCCGGGGATAAGGTCAGACCTTTGCAGATTTCGAGTTGGGGAGAGGTAGGTGATTGTCTTGATGCTTTTAATTGGATATACGGACAGATCAGACCGATGAGGAGCTGAAGAGGGCAAAGAAGAACTTGGATCCTCTTCAAACAGTCGAAAACATATAGAACTAAATGAATTCAAAGGCAGAGCACGGTAAACGATGGATTCAACCTCATCTACTCATTCAACTTAGTTCAGAAGCATATGAAAGGAATGGCATACATTAAACATGAAGAACTTACGGTAACGAGAGAGAAAACACTTCCACTCGGAAAACACACGAGGATCCCAATTTTGGTGCAAAACCTCGATCTTTCCTTAGCCAAAATATGAAAAATATGTACAATGGTGCCAAAAGTCTCCCAAAATCCTTTGTAGAATGTCTTCGAAGTATCTCTTAAATCCTCTGGCCTTCCCACCTCTGGGGGTCGAATTCCTCCTTCGGGGATAGGTTCAACAAATTCTAATCATGGAACTACGATACGGCGACTAACGACTTGCCTCTAAAGTGGGAGGCGATCCATTTCGCAATTTTACTTTTTTGAGAGTGAATCTTCTAGAATAGATAAAAATAAGCCAAAGTTACATGCCAAACATAAATTTACATCATGAAAACCCAAAAATTTCATCCACAAGTAAAACTGGTGCAAACTGGCCGAAAGTCTGAGCTGGAAGTTGAAAATTCAGCCAAAAATTTAAGTGGGTCGCATGCCTTTCAGCCCGATTTTGAAGTACTTCCTGGCATCCAAATTGAGCTCATGATAGCTCGTTGGAAATCCCTGGATGTTGGCTATCCAACTCAAGTGGAATTTCCCAATTTAGAGCTCATTTAATCTCTGCTGCACGGACGCCCGAAGTACTTCCTGCTGGTGCAAAAGGTGGCAGCAAGGTGGTTTTCATGGTGTTTTTTAGCTTTTTGACCATCCAAAATCTGATGAAATGTTTCGGAAATGCCTGAGGATGCATAACTTATCATGAAAAATCCAAAAATGCAAAGACTTCCTTCAGCAAGTGTCCCCAAAAAAAGTGAGCATATGAGTGCAAGACCCACTTAACTGAAAAACCTGTTTTTAGACCAAAAATTTTCAAAACGACAAAATTTTCTCCAAATTTGCTCAAATTCGGAGCGAAGACCCTCCATCATGTATCTTGCCCAGCCAACGAAGCCTCGGCCAAAATCCGAAGTGGATCAGACCTTTTCCGACGTTTTAGTGCTTCGCTCAACCTCCTCTTCAGAATCTTCATTCTCGCTTTGCAGACATGCATGCGAGCCCAATAATGTCCTTTCATGTGACGAAGCATGTCCTTCTCTCTATTTTCCTTTACCAGCAACTTCTCCAGATGGATGTTTACATGCATGAGTTCAGTCTCTCGCTCAACTGGTGTCATATCCCCTGGTCTCTTCCGGGCCAATTGTCGATCCTCACGGATTCGACGCAGCTCATAAAGTGTGTGCTCATCCTCAAGTTGTTTGTTGCACTGCTCCAGATAGTTTATCACCCACTGAGCTTTCTGCAATTGATCTTTCAGCGTGTCATTCTCGGCCCTCTGCTCCTGGATGATCTCCCTCAGTTTTGAGCCAGGAGAGCTCGCATCAACATCAATGATGGTGAAATCTGTGTCCCAGCCTCCTGATGGGCCCTCATCATGCATGGGATTCTTGCCCCTGCCCTGTACCTATACCTGTGCTAAAGAAGAAAGCGAGACCCCTTCCACCCTGGGTGGAGATAATACTCGCTCTGCTGATGAAGCCGGCAAGACCCCTTCCACCTCACGTGGTGATAATACTCGTCGTGTAGCTGCAAATAAGGCCCTGTGGCCTCACTGATATGTCAGAACCAATGGAGTGCTGATGTGCTCAACCTCAGGACTGTCCAGCTGGTGTGAAGGCTCTCCCGCATCATGAACTATCTCGGGAGGAGCGTGTGTGTGTGCTTGTGAAAAAGTCACGGGAGATGAAATCCTCCCAAGTGATGCCCTGCTGTGCCAACTGATGTAACACTATGATCTTGATCAAAGCGTAATGATATATGCTCCTATACTGCTGTGTTGGGCTCTTATTTTGTACAAAAATCACCATCCTCTCTATGTTGCGATATATGAAGTACGGAATGTTCATCATACGTACCCTTGTGAAGTGCATCAATAAACGAACATGGTACGCAAAAAGACGCGTGTATCTGCCCTCGCAACTGAAATACTGAATGATGAGTTTCATCATCGGTGCAAACTCATCCCTCAAGAATCTAAAAGGAAAAACTCTGCCCAAGTGCCTCATATACCTAGTTTTAATGTATGGCTCATAGTGGAATTTCTCTAAATGCTGACGCTTGTTCCATTCCTCTCCCATGTTTGGTATGCCAGTGGCTTGAGCAATAGTCAAGGGTGACAGAATGAAATCAACCCCGGCCAGATTTACGCGGCCATCACGTAAATGTAGAACAAACAGACGAGCTAGTTCCCGATGAAGCTGGGTTTGTGAAATCATCTCACAAAATCGAAAACATGACAGATAACGAAAACAATCCATTGCTAATGGACATGTCTGCAACTGAGCCAAAGAAGTAGGCTCCTCCCTGCGATGATCACCACCTTTGAAACCTTTGTAAGGCCTCCGTGACACATTACCCTCTGTCGTGGAATCACTGTCCGAGTCCCGCTCATAATCTGACTCTATCTCTGACATGGCTTTGAACAAGATATTTGCAATGTAGATATTGATATAGATGCAGTGAAGTCAAAGTCTCAATGCATTCTAAAAACCCAAATATATTGCATATGTACCAAAGCACCATAGGAAACACGCAATGGTAATAGCTCTGTTTAGGTGGATTGGGATAAAAGAACAGTCTCTGTTTTGATTACAAGTGGATTTTGACAAATGAGTACGAGTGCAAATGTAGGGTGCGGCCTTTAAAAATCTTGGATAAAATTTGTCAAGGGAACAATGAGTATAATTTGTGTTTATCCATGAGAGTGTAGAACTAATGGATTTCATAAGTGAAACAAAAGCATAGGTGGTAAAATAATGATGATGACAACGGTGGTAGAATGAGTGTAGAGAGCGTTAAACTTTTGACAATATATGCGAGTATATATATATCCAACCATGCAAAATTCTAGGAAAATCTTCAAACCATTAAACATTTAAAACCCTAAGGAATAAATCTGCCATGAATATAGGGTTTCACCTCTCCATTCAAATAAATTAATTTTCCCACTTCAAGACACCACAACCATATTTAAAATCTACTGAGCAATGATTTAAAACCTGTTTAGAAGCAGCTGGAGTTGATTCAACACGAAACTGGGCGCAAAACATGAATTTTCTGGGCTCTGTCTCAAGTGGGTAGCAAACGCTCAAGTGGGTCGCACCCGTTCAATTGTACACTGGCTGAAACGCTCAAGTGGGTCGCACCCCTCAAGTGGGTCTCACTCGCCCAAGTGGGTCTCGCGCCCTCCAAACGCTGTCCAGAACTATGAGATCTTGTCTACGGCCTTCAAAAACTCGACTTCGACCTCTGCCTTGCGGATTTTTGGCAAATGAGTTTGTTTGTCATGTTCATATATGAAATAAATATCTCATGAAATCAGATTGCTTTTCAAATGTGTTAGATAACCCACTCTTATAATGTTTCTGCATTTTGACATTTGGCTATTTAATACAATATTTCTCTTTGGCTTTTCTGAGTTTTTGGACTGATAACTTTGCTGTCTTTTGCAGGGATGTGGCACTTTAGCTTAGGAAAAGATCAGAGGCTTGCAGTGAAGCTTCTCATGGTGAAATGGATATAATTATTACAAAAATGGAATTAAACAATTTCTAGTTCCAAAACAGAGTTTTGGAATAGAAATGTTTTCAAATACTTATGATAATAAAAATATGAAATCAAAACTTGCAAAACCAACCTCATGGCCTGCGGGCTTTATGACACATATACAAAAGACGCGAAAACCCTAGACTCTAGGACTAAAGACCCTTTTTAACGAAACTGATATTTAATGACCATGAATGAAATGACGATGAACTTCAGTACTTTTTGAGAAATTTTTAAATAGCCCTGCAGGTACAAGCATGAGGAAACAACCAGACCCCCTCGTCAGTCAGTGGCATGCTCCTAGCGAAATTCAATGAAGTGGAACAAGCGAGACACCTAAGAATGAATATGCAAAAGCGAAATGATCTCTGACGGAGGGCTGTAAGGACCGACTCTAACATTGGCTCCAATGGGGATGGTGGCTCCATGGAGATGCCAAGAACGGCAGATCTCTGGGGGAGTCAGAGAGTGCCTTCATCCATTGGGCGATGGAATCATTATTTGAACTGATAAAACAAAAACTTTGGACATATTTATTGACTGCAGATTTGACTAAAGACTGACTGAAATTTGACCAAAACTGACATGACTTTAAAACTAAAAGACTGATAAAACTGACTTGACAATTTCAAACCAACCAACCTCCATCTCCAGAATTATAGCCTTCGCTCCGGGCCCCAGACTGAAGATGAGAGATCAGTACACACTTGCAATGAAACAAAAGTAAAACGATATGTACAATGATGATGAAATCAGCAGAGGATACTCAGAAGTGATATCGTTTCAGCAACCGACCATTGATCGGTCCTCCAGGACAATCATCTCCATTCATTTCTTTGAGAAGAAAGGCATTTTGACCCCGATACGCTGTGATCTTAAAAGGACCCTTCCATAGATTTTCAAATTTGCCGTGCTTTCCCTTATCTTCATTCCGAGCATCCCATTTCAAAACTACCTCATCCAACTGAAACTTATCCGCTTTTTCCTTTCTGTCGTAGATCTTCTTTATGCGCTCCTGCAACTTGAAATTATTTTGAAATACCTCTTCCTGTGTCTGCTGTAAATGAATCATCTGATTAATTCTCCGCTGCATGGGATTTTCCTCACTACCAGCTTCCTGAAGCAATTTGACCACCGGGACAGCAAGTGAAGTAGGAAAAACCGTGTCTGTTCCGTACACCAGCTCGAAAGGAGACATGCCAATAGAATTTTTCTGACTTACCCTATCAGCCCATAGTGCATTCACTAACTTCTTTTGCCAGCCCTTTTTGTCGATTTCCAGCAATTTCTTAATAATATTCACCAAGGATTTATTTGAAGATTCCGCCAAGCCATTTCCTTGCGGATGGTAGGCGATCGAATGCCCCAAGGTGATATTGTACTTATAGAAAAATTCAACCATCCTTTTAGACTTGAAGGCCGCTGCATTATCTGTGATTATTTTACTAGGACACCCAAAACGTGACAGAATATTGTTTTCAAGAAAAGAGATAATTACCGCATCCGTGGCCTGTCGAGTGGGAATTGCTTCGATCCACTTTGTGAAGTACTCCGTAGCTGTCAAGATCCATCTATGTTGTCCGGAAGATGCTGGGTGGATTTCCCCAATAAAATCCAATCCCCACTGCTGGAATGGTGCACTAACTTCAATTGGTTTTAGAGGCAAAGGCTGTAGTTTCTGCTTCCCTTCGAAAATTTGACACTCATGACAATTTTTAACAGCCTTAAATACATCAGAAAACAAAGAAGGCCAATAATAACCTGCCCTTAGAATCTTATTCGTTGTGGTCTTCCAAAACAAATGGCCTCCGCTGTCCCCTTTGTGAAAGTCCTCCAAAACTCTTTGAGCTTCCTCCTCTACCAAACAATTCAACAACACTCCTCCAGGGTCTTTCCAATACAATGCAGAATTCAGAATGCAGAATTTAGCAGCTCTCAACTTCAATGTTCTACTCTTATTTCTAGGCATCCCAGGAGGTGGAGACAAATTCTGAAGCACGTATAAAATGTCAGCATACCAAGGGGAAGAAACAAAAATATCAGATACCTGAACTGACGCACTTTCCTCATCTTCATCGGACATAGCAGCAATCAAATTTATATCTAGAGCATGCAGATTTGTTTCAGCCATGAGCTTGGCGAGTCCTCATCCTTTGATCAGCTTGGTTGGTTTAATCTCCACATCGTATTCTAACAACGCAGCGATCCACTTACCCCTTCTTCCCTCTGGATCTGCCTGTACCAAAACATCTTTAACTGCTGCGTTAGGAACGTATGCTATAATGTGGGAATGCAGTATATACACTCGGAAATATTTCAAGGCCTTTACAAGCGCAAGTGCTTGTTTCTCAATAATATTGTACTTCAATGCTCCATCCCTTATGATCCGACTGAAAAAAGCAATGGGCTTCTCAACTCCATCCCTTTTTTGCATCAAAACAGCTGCCAATGTGTGCTCAGAAGCAAAAGAAAATAAAATGAAGTCCTGTGTGTAATCCGGGCTGATTAAAATAGGGGTTGAGGAAAGAGCTATCTTTACCAAATTGAATGATTTCACCGCCTCTTCTGTCCACTTTACCTGACTGTCCTTTTTCAGCATGTTCGTGATTTCTCTAAGGTGCTCTGCAAGATTTGGAATGAAACGACGCAGAAAATTCATTTTACCATTGAATGACTGTATTTCTTTCTTGTTCCGGGGCTGTTCAATCTGCTGTATGGCTTCAACACATGCAGGGTCAACTCGAATGCCATCTTTCGATATGATGTGGCCAAGGAGCTTGCCTTCATCCATTGCAAAAAGGCTCTTTTTCGGATTCAGCGAAATGCCATACTTTCTGCACTTCTGGAAAACAATTTTCAAATGATATAAATGTTCCTCATCAGAATTTGAAAACACAGTTAAATCATCAAGGTAAAAAACCAAAAATACATCTTTTTCGTTGGCAAAATCCATGTCCATTGCACGCTGAAAGGTGGCGCCTGCATTCTTCAAACCAAACGGCATTTTTGCATAATGAAACGTTCCCCAAGGAGTGGTGAACGCAGTCTTATCACGATCATCTTCATGTACTAAAATCTGATTATAACCTGAGTATCCGTCGAGTAGTGACATCCTTGATGCTCCAACTACTCGCTGCAATATATGGTCCATTTTTGGCAGCGGATAATTGTCTTTTAATGATACCTTATTCAAATTTCTAAAATCGATACATAAACGGATCTCACCTGTTTTCTTTCTCACGGGCACCAAATTTGATATCCAATCTGAAAATCGGATAGGCACAATGATTCCTGACTTATACAACCTATTTACCTCCTTTTCAATCGATGGTAGTAGCTTTGGATTAATTCTCCTCAACTTTTGACGGAAAGGCTTCTGATTTGGTTTGATGGGGATAGTATGCTGAATGATGTTAGTATCATATGTTTTTAGATATGAGTAATCCCACGCAAATGCATCAGAAAATGTAGACAACAATTTCACATATTCTGCCTTTACCTTTGGTGACAATGACTTTGATAATTTTACCATCTTGGGATTCTCAACTGTCCCAATATTTACCTCCTCAACACCTTTTTCTGTTGGCCTCAATGTCGGTTTGCGGGCTACATCGTCTTGATCGAACAGCTCTTCCAAAGGAATCAATCCCTTAGGAATGATGTTGTCCTTAAGTTGCAGCACTTCCATTTGGTTTATTTGTATGTCATCACTACCATCATCATGTTCTGTATCTATGGAGGTGTCTTTAAACTTACCCTTATTCTGCAGAAAATCACTAATCTCCTCATCATCCTGAAAGACTTGCCAACATCGCTGATTGTCTGGAACGGTAGAGCGGTGTTTCACATGAATCTCAAATTTGTTGCTGGAATTCATCGGAATTTTAAGATTGCTTGCTGCCTTAGCAAGTCCATCAGCAACACCATTTTGTATGCGGGGCACACATGTCAAAGTATGATCAGAAAATAACTTCAGAATGTCTAAAACTGCATTTCGGTAAGCCCTCATGCGAGGATGCTTAGCCTGAAACTCACCTTTAACTTGCTTTATCACCAATTCTGAATCACCGTATACTGCAATCCGTTTCACTTTCAGCTTCTTAAGAATCTTAAGGCCAGCAATAAGAGCCTCGTATTCCGCTTCATTATTAGAACAATCAAATGCAAGCTTGTAGGAACACACTCTCACATTGCTCGGAACTCTATCAGGAGCGGAAAATGGACTACGAATCCACACACCAATCCCAGCACCATCGCTGCCCACTGCGCCATCAAAATCCATGGTCAAAGACCATCTTCATCGTCCTCTAAATGCTGAAACTGTACCGGCTCTGTTTTTCCTGTTTGCTGCCCATTGTCTTCAGCTGATTGCTCCATAACAGCTTGTTTTTCTCTTCTTTCTTTTTGCAAAACTTCTCTAAAATTCTCAGTGATTTCTGGTATATCTTCTGCCTGAACTAATTGACTTTCTATATCATTAAAAATATCAGCAAGCAACACGAATGACTCTAAGTCAGTATGTACATAATTTACATGATGATTGATTGGCTTCTCTTTGCTAGTTATCATGTATTTCATCTTATGCTCTCGATATAACTTTCTCATTTGACCGAAGACTGGAATTGTAGCATAAGAGAAATCTAACTGAAGTGTACCTTTCAACTTTGCCCCCCAAGATCTCGAAAGGAGCATACCAAATCGCGGAGGAATGTCGGCCACCACCACGTCCATTAAGACATTCTTTGCTGGAATTTGATCTAAGCTTACAACCAAATCTTTGATGAGTCCTATACATCTCACACGGCTGGAATCAAATGAATACAAATCATGAGATTTTCTTGTAATGTCTAGTCCCAACTTTTCCATGATTGCCTTTGGCATCAAATTGTGCGAAGCACCCGAATCGAACATAGCATTGTGCAAAACATATTCATGCAACCTCAAACTGATATAAAAGGGAGGAACATCATTGTCAAGTGACTCACCATCTAATGCAGGCCCGAAAATCAATTCTGGCTGATCATCCTCAACATTTACCGTATCGAACATTGGATCAAAGTTCAGAATTTTGGAGACTTGCCGGCGATAGCTGCTGTTCTTTATGATTTCTGTCAAAGGAATAGATATTTTTAATTTGGAAATTTCATTTTCCAAACTAAATGCTGAAAATTTCTCAACTTCTTTGACCGGAACTTCCTTCTTTTCAGCCTTGTCTTTCACTATGTTTGACTGATTTACCTTTTCTGCTGATGATACTTTACTAGCTGTGGGATCGATTGTCTCTTTTCCTTTCTTCTGTGGTATCGGTGAATCCGTCTTTGGTGTTGAAGCTTCTTTTCGTTTCTGAATTGGATTTATGGGCACATCTCGGTTTCTCGATGAGTATTGCTTTTGTTGGGCAGACAAAGCATTCAAATATCCTCTATGGTATTCATCTGATTCTTCCTCTAAATCTGCATCATTTGCTAGAATGAAATCTTCATCTTTCTGAACAACTGAACTTTCTCTGTATTCTTCATCCTCAGTGATATAAATAGGCATATCGTCGGGAGTAAAGAAATGATTTTGCTCACCTGCTACATCATCATCATCGTCTGAATCTTGACTCACAAAATTCTGCAAAAGAGGTGTCTTGATCTGCTGTTGGGCTGCTGGCTCTGGTGGTCTTTGTTCACGCTGCTTTATTCTGAACTGTGGCTGCTGCTGGCCACGGTAATTTGGATTTCGAATCTGCATTTATGATTTGTCAAGGTTCATCCTTTTGAGCATTTTTTCCATCTCACGAATCAAGTGTTGTTCAGATGTAGATGTGGAAGGCTCTTCCTTTATTGTCACTCTTTTCTCTGCTTTCAACCGTGCTCTCTTATCGTTCAGATTTTCCTCAACACTAACGACAATCTTCTGCATATCTTATAAGGTAGGCGGATCTCGATCACGAAGTGAATAAGCCATCTCCGGATCAAAACCATCCGGGAATTTAAGAAGAGCTGACTTTTTAGACGGCCTTAAATCATCTGGGATCGCATTGTACACTGTATTGAATCTAATGATATAATCCTGAACGGACTCACCAGGATTACGCTTGATGTTTGTATACTCTGAAGTGATCTGTAGCGGATCCTTTTTCATTTCCCATCGATCTAAGAACTGTGTCTGAAGGTCTTGCAATGTATTGATACTTCTGGCCGGTAATGCTCTGAACCATTTGCGAACTTCTCCTCCAAATGTCTGAGCAAACAATCTCATTGAAACATTTTCTGCATCAATTTCATGCAGATCCAAGAAGTCTGTCATTCGAACAATATGCTGCTGAGCTGATATACTTTGTGGGGTGCCATCAAATATATGAATTTTTCTCTGATAGTCAGCAGGCATAGCATCTAAATTGGCCGGCAAAACAAGAGGTGCAAATCTGACTGCCATGACTCTTGGCGGATTGATGATAATCTGTTGTCTAGGAGAAACAGGAGGACTAGGAGCAGTAGGTGTGCGAGGTGTATGCGGTGGAGATGGAGGAGAAATTACTGTGGATTGTTGATCAGAAAACTCAGGCTGAACAGGAATGGTAGGGATAAAAGGAGGTTCAGTGGGAATGCGTGAACTAGATGCAAATTCAGATGGTCCAGAAGTGTTGGTAGCCACAACGGAATTTTGCAACTGTCTATCCAAGTGATATGAAACAAATCTATATTGCAAATCTTCAGCAAACAATGGATCCAGAACTAATCTTGATAATTCAGTTTCAGAAAAATTTACGAATAAGGATGTTTCAAATCGTGCATCAAAAGGAATTTCATCAACATATATAATTTTCACAAGACAGGATGCAGATCTAGTAAGCAATCTGGAACTTGCAAAACTCACTTGACTTTCTCTTTCAGAACTTTCTTAACTTCCTTGTCTTCTAAGGATCCTAGGAATCAGATTTAGATTTTCAAATATTGTTGGTGGATCAGGGTCAGGATTCGACCTAGTATTCCTTCTTGAAGCCAGTGTATTGATCTTCTCGGGATAAATTTCAAGGAACACAATCAATTATCTTCAGCCTTTCGACTTCTAGACTCAATCATCCAAAGGGTCTAGAATGAATAAGTATACTGGGGGGATTTTCAAATCAAGTGTTGCACTCACAAGCTTACCGGAGATCGACTGAAGCAGCGTTTATCTACTACCGCTTATGCATAGAAAAAGCGTTTCGAAAGCTACCTGGCGTGACTTCAGACTCCGTCTAAGACTCATGAAACGAACACATCAACAAGCAAACCATTAAGATTGATGATTTTTTTCCCCAGTATGGTTGCCACTATGTTAGCGCTCAAATCTACCTCAGGCTGAAATGAGGTAAAACTCAAGGCTACATCAAACCACGCTTAGCCTCGTAGCTAGCCCTACGAGGGCAGGAGAGGGCTCTCTCCGTCAATCTCGATAGAATGAGCAATAGGGTGCGAGATGACTTAAGATAGGAGCTGATTTTAGGCTAGTAAAGAGATAGGTAAGTTTGATTTTGATTTTTTGGGTTTTCGTTGGAGAAATGGGAAAACAAATTTTGGGTCCGGGGATAAGGTCAGACCTTTGCAGATTTTGAGTTGGGGCGAGGTAGGTGATTGTCTTGATGCTTTTAATTGGATATACGGACAGATCAGACTGACGAGGAGCTGAAGAGGGCAAAGAAGAACTTGGATCCTCTTCAAACAGTCGAAAACATATAGAACAAAATGAATTCAAAGGCAGAGCACGGTAAACGATGGATTCAACCTCATCTACTCATTAAATTTAGTTCAGAAGCATATGAAAGGAATGGCATACATTAAACATGAAGAAATTACAGTAAACAGAGAGAAAACACCATCAAGAACAAAACACCACAAGGATCCCAACAAGTGCCGCAAAACCTCTGATCTTTCCTTAGCCAAAATATGAAAAAATATGTACAATGGTGCCAAAGTCTCCCAAGAGTCCAACCTGTAGAATGTCTCAGAAATTACAATATATAGATCACTCTAACCCCTTCCCACACCTCTAGGGGTCGAATTCCTCCTTCAGGGATCAGTTTCAACAAATTCTAATCATGGAACTACAATCTAGGCAGCTAACAACTTGCCTCTAAAAGAGTGGGAACTGATCCATTTACATGATTTTTACTTTTTGAGAGTGAATCTTCTAGAATAGATAAAAATAAGCCAAAGTTACATGCCAAACATAAATTTACATCATGAAAACCCAAAAATTTCATCCACAAGCAAAACTGGTCCAAACTGGCCGAAAATCTGAGCTGGAAGTTGAAAATTCAGCCAAAAATTTAAGTGGGTCGCACGCCTGAGCCAAGTGGGTCGCATGCCTTTCATCCCAATTTTGAAGTACTTCCCGGCATCCAAATTCATCTCATGATAGCTCGGTGGAAAGCCCTGGATGTTGGCTATCCAACCCAAGTGGAATTTCCCAATTTGGAGCTCATTTAACCCTCCAAAACCTCATTCTCCCAGAAGTACTTCCTGCTGGTGCAAAAGGTGGCAGCAAGGTGGTTTTCATGGTGTTTTTTAGCTTTTTGACCATCCAGAATCTGATGAAATGCTTCGGCAATGCCTGAGGATGCATAAATTATCATGAAAAATCCAAAAATGAAAAGATTTCCTTCAGCAAGTGTCCCAAAAAAGTGAGCATATGAGTGCGAGACATGTGAAAAACACATTTTTGGGACAAAATTTCAAAATGACAAAAATTTCTCCGTTGCTCAAATTCGGGAGTGAAGACTCCCTCCATCATCTGTCTTGCCCAACCAACGAAGCCTCGGCAAAAATCTAGAAGTGGATCAGGCCTTTTCCGCCGTTTTAGTGCTTCGCTCAACCTCCTTTTCAGAATCTTCATTTTTGCTTTGTAGACATGCATGCGAGCCCAATAATGTCCTTTCATGTGACGAAGCATGTCCTTCTCTCTATTTTCCTTTGCCATAAACTTCTCCAGATGGATGTTTACATGCGTGAGTACAGAATCTCGATCAATTGGTGTCATGTCGCCGGGTCTTTTCCGGGCCAACTGTCGATCCTCACGGATTCGACGCAGCTCATAAAGTGTGTGCTCATCCTCTAGCTGTTTGTTGCGCTGCTCCAGATAGTTTATCACCCACTGAGCCTTCTGCAATTGATCTTTCAGCGTGTCATTCTCGGCCCTTTGCTCTTGGATGATCTCCCTCAGTTTCGAGCCAGGAGAGCTCGCATCAACATCAATGATTGTGAAATCTGTGTCCCGGCCTCCTGATGGGCCCTCATCATGCATGGGCTTCTTGCCCCTGTCCTGGATCTGTACCTGTGCTGAAGAAGAAGGCGAGACCCCTTCCACATCATGTGGAGATAATACTCGCTGTGCTGATGAAGTCGGCAAGACCCCGTCCACCCTGGGTGGAGATAATACTCGCCGTGTGGCTGCAAATAAGGCCCTGTGGCCTCGCTGATATGTCATAACCAATGGAGCGCTGATGTGCTCAACCTCAAGAATGTCTGGCTGGTGTGAAGGCTCTCCCGCATCATGAACTACCTCGGGAGGCGGCTGTGACGCTGTGAAAAAGTCACGGGAGATGAAATCCTCCCAAGTGATGCCCTGCTGTGCCAACTGATGTAACACTATGATCTTGATCAAAGCGTAATGATATATGCTCCTATGCTGCTGTGCTGGGCTCTTCTTTTGTACAAAAATCACCATCCTCTCTATGTTGCGATATATGAAGTACGAAATGTTCATCATACGTACCCTTGTGAAGTGCATCAACAAACGAACATGGTACGCAAAAAGACGCGCATATCTGCCCTCGCAACTGAAATACTGAATGATGAGTTTCATCAGCGGTGCAAACTCATCCCTCAAGGAATTTCTGTAAATGCTGACGTTTGTTCCATTCCTCTCCCATGTTTGGTATGCCAGTGGCTTGAGCAATAGTCAAGGGTGACAGAATGAACTCAACCCCGGCAAGATTTACGCGGCCATCACGTAAATCTAGAACAAACAGACGAGCTAGTTCACGATGAAGCTGGGTTTGTGAAATCATTTCACAAAATTGAAAACATGACAGATACCGAAAACAATCCATTGCTAATGGACATGCCTGCAACTGAGCCAAAGAAGTAGGTTCCTCCCTGCGATGATCACCACCTTTGAAACCTCTGTAAGGCCTCCGTGACACATTACCCTCTGTCGTGGAATCACTGTCCGAGTCCCGCTCATAAACTGACTTTGTCTCTGACATGGCTTTGAACAAGATATTTGCAATGTAGATATTGATATAGATGCAGTGAAGTCAAAGTTTCAATGCATTCTCAAAACCCAAATATATTGCATATGTACCAAAGCATCATAGGAAACACACAATGGTAATAGCTCTGTTTAGGTGGATTGGGATAAAAGAACAGTCTCTGTTTTGATTACAAGTGAATTTTGACAAATGAGTACCAAGTGCAAAATGTAGGGTGCAACCTTTAAAATACTGGATAAAATTTGTCAAAGGGAACAATGAGTATAAGACTGTGTTTGTCAATGGGAAGTGAGACACAATGTGACAATGACCATAGTGAAACAAAAAGCCATAACAATGGTAAAATAATGATGATGACAACAGTGGTAGAATGAGTGTGAGGGCAGTGAGACTTTGACAATATATGCAGAGGTATATATATCAACCATACAAGGTGGGAAAATCTTCACAAAACCATCCATATGTATTTAAAACCCTAAGGAATAAATCTGCCATGAATATAGGGTTTCACCTCTCCATTCAAATAAATTAATTTTCCCACTTCAAGACACCACAACCATATTTAAAATCTATTGAGCAATGATTTAAAACCTATTTAGAAGCAGCTGGAGTTGATTCAACACGAAACTGGGTGAAAAACACGAATTTTCTGGGCTCTGTCTTAAGTGGGTAGCAAACGCTCAAGTGGGTCGCACCCGTTCAATTGTACACTGGCTGAAACGCTCAAGTGGGTCGCACCCCTCAAGTGGGTTTCACCCGCCCAAGTGGGTCTCGCGCCCTCCAAACGATGTCCAGAACTATGAGATCTTGTCTACGGCCTTCAAAAACTCGACTTCGACCTCTACCTTGCGGATTTTTGGCAAATGAGTTTGTTTGTCATGTTCATATATGAAATAAATATCTCATCAAATCAGATTGCTTTTCAAATGTGTTAGATAACCCACTCTTATAATGTTTCTGCATTTTGACATTTGGCTATTTAATACAATATTTCTCTTTGGCTTTTCTGAGTTTTTGGACTGATAACTTTGTTGTCTTTTGCAGGGATGTGGCACTTTAGTTTAGGAAAATATCAGAGGCTTGCAGTGAAGCTTCTCATGGTGAAATGGATATAATTATTACAAAAATGGAATTAAACAATTTCTAGTTCCAAAACAGAGTTTTGGAATAGAAATGTTTTCAAATGCTTATGATAATAAAAATATGAAATCAAAACTTGCGAAACCAACCTCATGGCGTGCGGGCTTTATGACACATATGCAAAAGACGCGAAAACCCTAGACTCTAGGACTAAAGACCCTTTTTAACGAAACTGATATTTAATGACCATGAATGAAATGACGATGAACTTCAGTACTTTTTGAAAAAATTTTAAATAGCCCTGCAGGTACAAGCATGAGGAAACAAAGGACAACCAGACCCCCTCGTCAGTCAGTGGCATGCTCCTAGCGAAATGCAACGAAGTGGAACAAGCGAGACACCTAAGAATGAATATGCAAAAGCGAAACGATCTCTGACGGAGGGCTGTAAGGACCGACTCTAACATAATGAACGGCCCAGATTGACTAGAAATTACTATACTTTTACAAGGCAATTTTACATCTGTTTTTAGCTTCGGGGGCGCTGCCCCCAAAAACCCCCGCCAGGGGGGGGCTTCGAAAAGCGTTGCCGCCCCCCCCTGGACCCCCCACGGCAGCGATTAATTACGGGCAGTGTTGTCGCCCCTTTGAAGGTATAGGGGTCCAATGTTGTGATACAAAGTAAACAAGATAATCAGGCTCCACACCCAACAATTTTTGAGGAGACTCTTGCACAACCCATGCAGAATATTTCTCATGGCATTGTTCCTAGAGTCACACCACACTACCATAAGTGGAGTCAGATATATGGTTCTCTCTATCATTCATTATAATTCATTCTCTTTTCTTTATTAATTTTTTTAAAGAGATCCTTGAATATCACTTGAAGAATCTTATTGGCAGTTAAAGCAAGAAAAAGGAAATGAATTTTAAAATCTCAGTATTCAATTCAAAGTTCAAATGTTTGAAAGGTGTGAATCAAATAGTATACATCTCTCACTCCCTCACTATCTAAAAAATCCTTTGGGAAATCAGGTCTATGAACTTATATGTCTTGTACCCGTCCAAATAACTTGTGCTGAAAACAATGGATAACAGCCCTTGCTTGATGGGCTTCAAATACCTCTACACCTCACTTATGAAGATAGCACATCACTAGCAATTTTTTTGCATTTCGGCTAGTATGATGCTTCCTGAGTTAGTGGGATAGTAAAATGAAGGTTGTCTCATCAATGGGAAAACAGAATAGCGGAAAATCATTCTTATTAAACCATTTATCTAGCTCTCTTTTCAATGTGGCTGGGGGAAGATGCACTGATCGAGTGTGGATGACAGTTCGAATGGATTCATAGTGCCTTTATGTATTGATGGAATTTGAGCGATTAGGGAATTTTGAGAGAACATAGCAAGAAGATATGTCACTCTCAGTCCTAAATGCTGCCTTGAGTAATTTAACAATATTCAACAAGAAGGTTTGTTCTTTATTTGTTTTCTTTTACTGGTTTACCATTTGATTTCTCATATTAAATAGTGGCCTTAGCTTTCATCTTTATTTTTCTGTGGCTACTTAAATATTAATTACCATTTGTGATACATTGCTTCTTATTCAGGATTTTCATCTCGACAAGGAGACGAAAGTTATCTTTTAGCGTTTCCAAAATGGGGTAAGTTTGGTGAAGGAAGATGAAAACGTATTCAAAGGAGTGTTCTACATAGCTATCAAGGATGTTGATGTCTCTGATGTAAAGGAATTAAAATACGAATTCTGTAAAAAACTTCTCCAAATTTGTCAAAGATCACTTTCTTACCAAGATGTATGGAGGAGTGGTTGTACTTGCTGCAATGGCTCCTTTTACTCGAAGAGAATATCATCATCAATGCCTATCTGCTATTGCTTTGACCATAGCAGAGTTGAGACATATTTATGAGAGTGGCCATGCCTTCTTGAGAGATTTGAAGCTTTTTATTTCCGAGATAACAGTGAAGAATTGTACCTCTATAGATTTGAAACGTGTTCCTATGAAGGTGGATATCCTTCATGGGAACTTGGTTTCTGTAGTTAACGCAATATGCATTTCTATGGCAGGAGCCAAAAATTTGCTTATGAATTTTGACTCTCAGGAAGAGGTAAGTGATGTGCCAATAGTACTTGGGGACCTCTTCATTGATTTGCAAGATACTGGCCTGGAGCTTGCGCCTCTAAATGAATCTACATCAAATTATCAGATTTTAAGTCATCTCAGATCAGTACTAGAAAATGTCTTGGATAGAAGAGGCAAAAGTGGTGATTTATGGCACTCTAAATTTCAGGACTTCATAGAGGCATTAGCTAATATATGGTGTGATCGAGTTCAAAGGTGGCCTTGCTGCAACACCATAGAACTTTCTAGGAATGATGATGTGCAAAAGTTACAACTAGAGGTAGTTTTGGCTCTTGAAGAATTGAAACAAGGACTCTCTGTATGTGGTTGCAAATGTTCCGATTGCTTTTGGCGATGTGTTTTAGAGAAAGGCCATTCCTTTGATCACTCTCATATGGGTAACCATGTTTGCGTTGATAAGTGCACGTATTGTTCTCTCGAATTACACCAAGACCGGGAAAATGAAGTGGAGGAATGTAAGAATTTGGCAGGCCATGAAGGGAATCATGGTTGCAAAATGAAAAATCATACATGTGGGGAGATATGTTCTTTATTTGACAAATCATCCAATTGCAGCAAATCTTGCTCCTTGAAGTTTGGACATGTAGGTCTTCATGAGTGCAATACATGAATGCACATGTGCAAGATGACATGTTCATTGTGTGCATTGGAAGTACAATGTAAAATATAGTTGTCATCATTGATTGGAAAAACTGGGATGTTTGACTAAATACTCCTTCATTTTGCAGTTTCATTGCATTTCTAGGTCCCCATTGCGCCTATAAACATGAAACGAATTAGTTCATTTATGTGAAAATTTCATTGACACACAGAACTATTAGACAAACCGAGTGAAGTAGCCCTGTAATGGTATGGTATTATGTGAGGTTTTGAAGATGGATTTTGTTAATAGAAGCAGTGTTGAATTATTCATTGCCATTTTAGTTGTTTTTTTTAAGAGCATAATTTTCAAACTCTTTAGAGACTTGATATGGAGACCTTATGCATTCCAGACGGCTTATACAGCCCAAGGGATAAGAGGCCTACCTTATCGGATAATCACTAGGAGTTAGTACATACAACTTATTAAGGAGGCTCTTGCACAACCCATGCATAATATTTCTCATGAAATTGTTCCTAGAATCACGCCACACTACCATAAGAGGAGTTAGATATATGGTTTTCTCTATCATTCATTACCATTCATTCTCTTTTCTTTCTTAGTTTTTCTAAAGAGATCCTTGAATAACCATTCCATTATTCTTGTTCATATGGACTTCCTAAAGGTTTTAGAGTTCCTCGTTTCAAAAGGACAAATGGACTACCATAACTCCTCACATGATTCTTTAAAGGGTGCTAACTCAATGGAAGAGCACCTACCATGCAGGATGTTGGTGGTTCGATTCCACTGTATGCTAACATGAATTATTCAATTATATTGTAGATTTTTTTAATTAAATATTTTAATATTGATTTATTTTAATTTGAACTATTGTCTTTGGAGAGACAAATGAAATTGTCTCATAATAGACAATAAATGAAAATGTCTCTAGAGAAACAAAAATGAAATTGTCTTTGGAGAGACAAAAACGAAATTGTCTCTGGAGAGACAAAAATGCTTGTGTTATATATTGTCTTTATAGAGACAATATTTTAAGACAATTTAATTTTAAGATGATTTAATTTGAGACACCTGCTTAAAGACAAAATTTAAGACAATACAAAATATTTAGTGAAAGTGGGGGTTTTTAAATTAGGAAGATGTATAGAGTTCCTATTGGTAGGGGATTAAATAATCTGATTTTTAGAGGTATTTTCCAATATGAAGTCAAATTAAGGATATTGTTTGGTATGCCACTAAAACAAGTAATATGTGAGATGTTCATTGAGTGAAACTCCAGTGGGAAAATCATCTTTAAACAAATGTTTATTTTATCATTAGCATTTTCATAACCTGAAGCAACAAAGTAAGAATAAATATTGAGTAGACCCAAATAAAACTACATAACAAGTAAAGCTAAAAAAATGATGAGCAAAATGCATAGAATAAAATAAAACTCTAAATGTAGTAGAGTAAAATAAAACTCTCAATGTATAAAAAGAAAGTGGAGAAATGACATCTTGGGAAACTCCAATCACATATAGAAAAAAGGAATTAGAAACTCAAATCCATTAATATTAAATGAGGATTCAACATAATCTTAGTGAACCATAATTTTTTGGATCATCTTATATAAGTGTGCTGTATAAATTGTATGACCCTACATTATTTTAAAGTTCCGGCATGCCATCCTGGTTTGATGAAAAAACCCACTCACCTCTTAGCCTAACATGAAATTATTGTCTCCTTTATCCCTAATTTCACTGGAAATTATGTTGGAAACAAAATTTATACCTCATTATTAAAAAAACTACCTTCACAAATCTTTTCCAAAAAAAATTGACTCATTCTAAATCGACTCAGATTATCTGTGTTTTTGGGAAAACGGGCTGAAGAAACTTTGACTTGCAACCCTCACCCAGACGGGGATAATTTGAATACCGCTTATACAATGCGCGTGGGCGTGTCTATTTAAGTTTTGCTTACCATTTTACACTGTTCTTTGCGGAACACGCGACACAACGTGATGCTGGGGCACCCGCTGTAGTAACAAGGTTATAATTTTGTTTGAAAACGGTGTCATTTACCCGGGAGTAAGAAAGTTATAATTTTGTTTGAAAGTTTTCTTAATTTTAGTGAGAGTTTTGGAAAATTTGGTAGAAATTTTTGAAAATTTAAGATATGAGTATTAAATTAAATTTGATTTTGAATTTTTAAAATTTCTTAATAGTATTGAATCTATTTCTACTCTAAAAACTTAAAATATTAGATTTATTTATTAAATTAAATTTTAATATTAAAATAAATTAAATTTCTTAATGATATTGAACCTCTATCCACTATAAATACTATTCAAAAATTCAAAATATTAAATTTATTTATTAAATTAAATTTCAATATTAAAATAGTGCTTAACTAGCAATTGCACCATATGTTGCAAAGGAAACGCTGTAAAGCAGTAACATAGGAAAAAATAGAATAGAAGAAATGCTCTCACATGAATCATGTAGGTAGGAAAGAGTAGTATAGAGGAAATGCTCAACTACAAGTCAGTTACATAATTTGGTTACAACAACATATGTTAATATCATTTTTAGATAAGTATCAGTTCTTTGGTCCTAAGATGAAATATCATCATTCAAGAAGTTTAAAAAATGAGGTGTTTTATTAGTATAAGCCTTTCTTCTCTAAGAACCATAAGTATCTAAGTACCAAAAAATAGATTGTCAATGGCAAGAAAAGAGATTACATCAAACCCACAAAGAATAACAGCTCATCTATGGTATAACTTAGGTATTTAATTATATAACTTACAAAATCTCTAGATAAACACATAAATAATTTCATCATTTTTCCTCTTGAGCAACCATACATTTTTCATTTTTCAAAAATTTCAACAAAAAAAACTAATTACATCATTTAAATAATCCAACATAAACCTCAATGTGTAATTATAATCTTTACCTCATATCATTGAAAATAAATGAACATTAATTTACATCATAACATTAAAAAGACAAGAACATCCTCAATGGCTACTCAAAAGAAATGAACATTAATTTTTGTGACAGCAATAAAAATGGGTTACTATGAGAAATTATATTTTTTCCATTTTTGACCAATTACTAAAAATCTGCCCAAAAAAAAACACCTCTTTATACCCATATAAATTGCTTAAGATAAAAATAACAATATAGATTAAAAGATGATAATGTTTTATTGTTTAAATTGTATTTTTCACTACATAAAATGGATTTAAACCCTTACAAAAGCTCCACAACATTTAAATTATAGATATTCAACAACTTAAAATTATATATATATATATATATATATATATATATATATATATATATTATCAATTATAAAAATACTGCCTAAAAACAACTTTTTATACTACTTCCATATACAACCTAAAAACAACTCTTTATACTATTTTCATATAAATTATATAAAATAATATTTTTTCTATTTTTCACCAATTACTAAAAAACTGCAATAAAACACCTATTTATACTACTAACATATAAATTGTTTAAGATAAAAATAACAATATAGATTAAAAAATAAACACTTAAAAGTTTAAATTGCTTAAAATAAAAATAACTTTATTAATTAAAATATGATAATATTTTATTAGTTAAATTATATTTTAACTAAGTAAAATAAATTTAATTAATCTGTATAAAATCTCCAAAATATTCAAATGGTTGCTATTCATCCAATTAAAATTACAATTTCCTAACCTATGAAAACTATTAAAAATCTGCTCAATAGAAGGCAAAGAAGTCATCCCATTAAACCAATTAAATTAAACTACTCGATAAGTCAACTCATTAAACTAAACTTTGGAATACTAATTGCTTAAGATAAGAATAACATTTGCAGATTCGAGGAAGGTCTTATTATCACTGTACCAAGATACGTACATATCACTGAGAATCTGGGTTATTATCCATTAATTTAAGAAGATGATTATTGCTTGGTGATTTGAATATTTCCATGGAAGGCATGTTTAGATTGGAGAGACCAATTTGGTTTTTATTTTGCATTTTCAAAATTATTGGTACACCATCATTCGCAATTACTAGTTGTCTCAATAAGGGTGCTTGTTATTTAATATATATGGAAATCCAATTTGACAATAAAACTTTTAAATCTAAAAAAAACACTCACCAATCCAATCATAACAATGATTTCACTCAAATTTGGCATGCAATATTATTTTAAAATCGATGAACTCATTTGAAACCTATTCAAACAAACTAATCTTGTTTTCCATCAATCAAATATTAAGATCTAAATACAAATCAGGGAATGCAGATCAATGAAAACATATGAGAAAAATCTTAGATCATTATCCTACAGCCACAAAGCATTACTCTAATTTTAACACTTAAAAAAGCTAATTTGCATAACTATCTAATGAATATTCATCAATAATTAGAGCACATGCATTAAAATACCACTATTAAATACACAGATTTCCAACCAACAAGCAATGCACATGTCACGCTTCAAGAGGATACAATAAACCCAATAATGTAAATGAATGCACTTGATACGCTTCATTCCATGCTCTTGATACACTTTTGTGGAACATGACAAGATCTTCACATGGTTTTGACGCAGAATCCTCCTTCATAAACGTTGCAAACAAATACTCTCAATCTTCACACCTTTATCAGAAAATAAACTTACGGTCTTAATAAATTCCAGAGAAAATTAACTTACGGTCTTAATGAATTCCAGAGAAATTCTTCACTTTGCTCATTGTCCGCATCGGCCATTTTGGGCTCGAATCAAAGCAGGAAGACAGGAATATAGTTCTGCTCGCTGGACTTAACATGGCAAAATTAAATTGCAAATTCATTCACAAAACATATTATTAATAATTAACAATTTCTTTAATAATAATTATCAACTAAAATACCATAAATTAGACAAATTTCTTACTGATCCTTCAAATGACAAAAAGTCTTCGAACAGCACCTAGCAGTCATATGTATTGTAGTCACGAAAAGGTCGCTCAACATTTATTAATACGCAGTCCTTCCACCAATAAACCAAGAACATGACTTTTGGTGTCTTACCTTCTGGTGCAGTCTCCAGTTCTCTCCCGTTAAAAACTAAGAGGGGCCGCGAGCATTTTCTATCAGTTTTTTTTGAATGTAGGTAAACAATTCAATATATTTTAGGTGCTTTTATAATTATGTGAAAATTTTTTAGATTTCATTTATTTTTATCTACATGTAGAGATTTGCTACTTCTGTCTCGCATGTTTAAATGTTTCTCTCCAAAAAGTATGCATTATATTTAAAGTTGGGGAGAACTATATTTTAAGTCGTTTATGCTTCTTATTTGAGAAATCATTTTCAAATGTTTATGCTAAGTCTATCAAAGCATACATACTCTACCACCCTTTGGTTTTGAACCTGTAACCTCTTAGGAGGAAACACAGCTTCTTAATCATATGACCCACTCAAGCTATATATATATATAATGTTTAATATTTTGAAAATTTTATAAATTTAAAATTATTTTCTTAGAATATAGAGAAAAAGTTCCATATTTTATATAAATTTCTATTAAAGCTTTTTTATTTTAAATAATTTGGTGTTGGCATATATCATTTCAACCAAATAAACTAACAATTATATGTACACAATTTGTATATACAAATAAATAGTAAGTAGCATGCTTATATATATTTATTGATAAAAAATTATCAATATGTTAAAATATGTTATATTCTAACCATTTAGATTTGAATATGATAAACAAATTAAAGCATTAATAATATAAATATTATAAAAAATAAATGTAAAATGACTCTTTTTCTCAAAATTTAATATATATGAATGAATTTGACAATGTACACTCAATCAAAAAGCAACACTATACTGCACTCTAATTAAAATTAAATAAATAAGTTAATTAATTAAATATACTGCACTGTAATTAAAAAAATAAATACAAAATTGGAAAACTAGAAAAATAATATAGATAAATGTTAAAAGAACAAAAATTAAATTGACATGTAGATTACTCTTCTTTTAAGTCCTGTACGGTTTCTTTAGGGCCAGAAAAAGCAGAGTATTTTGCCACTTGTAGTGCATCGTACATTTGAGGATAAGAGCGGCCATTGCAAGGTGCGAACATTCCTGTAAATTGTTCCGCGAAAAACCAAAAGAAAATGACATTTATGAGGTCCTCATTGAATTTCAGGTTAATGCAATTTCCGTGGGTAAATTCTCAAGGAGCAAAGTAGAATATGCCGGACGTGACCCTCACTTGAAGACGCTTCTTTCAACTTCAATTCGAATCCTTAGTCTGCATTCACAATTATAAAACTAGCTTGTACTGTCGACATTGCTTCTTCAATTTACTGTAATCGGAGTAGAGAGATGTATAGAATAAGCTGCGAGGACAGCAGGAACATCACAGTGCTGGAGCAGAAAATGGTGATGGCTAATCGGAGTAGAGGGATGTATAGAATAAGCCGCGAGGATAGCAGGAACATCACAGTTCTGGAGCAGAAAATGGTGATGGCTTGACGAGACTTTTACTGAGCAATGCAAAGATAGGTAGGGATCTTGGGGACTTTGCCGAAGATTGTACCCTGCATGTCATTTCACGTGCAGGAACACCACGGTTCTGGAGCAGAAAATGGTGATGGGTTGATGAGCCTGGTCACCAAAACGGCTTCCGGGACATTTCATGACATTTTTTCCAATTTGATGAAGAATCTAAAACTGTTTTTTGTAATCGACTAATAACCAATTTCAATCGAAAGGTAAATATTATTTGAATCGTCTAACACTAAAATCAAGAATACATAATGCTACATGTAGCCATTTCGGAAAGTTGTTTTCAAATAAATACACTTTGCAGCGTAATAATTATGGAGGTTTGAATTAACATTCAGCTACAATGTATTTCTATAAACTACTCATCACTTGGCAATACAATGCCCCATGATTCAATAGGGTTTTAAAAGTCAGCATTCTCATGAATGTGTTAGAATGAGTTAATGTTTTGCCTTAGTTTACGTGAGGAGTTGTTTATCAATTTTCCATTGATTAAGTTAATGCTTTGCTTGTTTACATAATCTTGGATGATTTTTTTTTTTTTCTCAATTGATAACGCTGCGTTGTTTAATGAGATTATATATTTTGATAGGAGGAGGTTATTTTTGTAGAGATTTAATTATGTGAATGTTTGAATTGTTTTTTTAAGAATGGAAATAGATTTAATATTATTAAAGAATGATGTATTGTTTAGTGAGATTATAAATTTTGTTAGAAAAAAGTATTTTTTGTTAGAAATTAAAAAAAATAATTAATTACAATAGTATTTAAATTGATTTTTAGGATAGAAATAAATTCAATATTATCAAAAACCTTCGTCACTCAAAATATTAAACTTACCCATTATGACTAGAATTTTCAAAAAAATTTACTAATTTTTCTCAAAATCATATTAAAATTTCCATTTTCACATAAATATTTTCACAAGAAGTTAAACCGTGTTGGCCACTCGGCAAATTGCGTTTAGTTTTGATCACTTTTCACTGTGTTAGTGGGTGAACAAGTGAAAAGTAAGGAAACAGGACTCACGTCAACGACTATCATGGTAAAGTCTATACACAGTCACAAAAGAATATTACACAAAAACAGGAAGTGTGTGGATAACCGGGTGGTTCCAGGTATGCCACTCAATCGAAGCATCGCGAAAAAATGGGCCCATCGGTACTGCGTTTGCAGTTGTTCCCTTTCACACTTTACCATCTCTCCTTTTCTTAACTGTTGTCTCACGCTACTGTATTTCAAAAACTGTGGATGGTTTCTTCCTCTCCAGCTGTTGGGTTTTCAAGAGACAAATAAGATAAAATCAGGTAATATTTTATGTTCATGTGCACATAAAGGAAAAAAACAGTAAGTAAATACGTCATTAAAATGTCAAAACCACATAAAGTCATCACATGAAACTCTGAAGATGCACATGATCTGCCTAAAGAAATTGTTGATTAAAACGGTTTTGGATTTAGATTTGCAAATGCATATCTAACCTATTCGTCCTTAGTCTAACTTGCAGTCCATGTCTTAATAGTTGATAGCCGAGTCTGATTTTTTCCTGTATGCATTTATGTGGATATATTTGACATTATGAGTAAAATTTAAGAAAATTTAGAATTATACAAAGACAGGTTTTAAATTTATATTTTTTCATATTTTTTACTATCTTTATCCATTTTATAGTAAGCAAAAAGTATTTTATAATTTAATTTTTTTATTATAAATCATAGAGTTTAGTCTTGTTATTGGAGCATATAAATAATCTAGGTGAGAATTTTATGTAATGGTCATTTAAAAAAAATATAGAATAGCTTTCATTTAGAAAAATCAACATATGCAATTCCATTAAAATAGGCATAAATCCTTATTTATCAATAACTTCAAGATGTATCATTCATGTAGGGTTTAAATTGCCTTCCCTCTTCAAATGCTTGATGATACTCATTCCTTAACATTCCTTAAAAACACGGATATTTTTTTTTCAAGTGAAAAGGTTGTCATTTGTGACTAGCTAAACTCCTAAAATGGCTAACAATGGAAGAGCCTTATAACTAGAGAAAAATGGGTTAAGAATCCAATCCAATTTTTTTAGGAATTCTCCATAAAGTTTCCCTCCCCGAATTATTAATACCTCTCAAAATATAAATTACATATTCATAGTGAAGAAATGTGTTGCATCCCCATCACAAACAAGACATAAAGGACATCTACCAACTACTTCCTAGAAGAAATTCCTCATGGGAACCATGTTATTAGCACCCAATCACATGAAAATTAGTGATCTCAATGAACACCTGAATTTCCAAATACTCTTGCACTACCATATGTTTCAAACTAAGGCTCCTCCTCTCTTAATGCCTTGTAACATAGTGGTGGAGTATATCTACCACCTATGGCATTCTTTCAAAAGACTGTCCTCCTCATTGTTGATTGTAACATGATTGTGAATTAGAGTAGTATAGTAATTATTCAAAATCAACTAGTGTTCTCCTTCAATATAAAAACTAGATCACCTCTTAATGAGTGCTTCCTTGCTTTGTCCTCCAATTGGATCGAGTAATATCATTTATCTAAGATGGATGAAAATACCTCTATTTTTCAAAGCATCCACTATTTATTAGGGGCAATCTGAAATGCTCATCACAACCAACCCTTGGTTCATCCCCCATACTTACTTTGTCTATGGATCACACTTTCTAAACAAGAAAACATCCAATGAGTGGCAAAGCATGTATGTTTGCTTTCCAATTTGTAGAAACATTGTGTAGATTTTTATTACATGTTTTAATCTACTCAAAAAATAAAGGATTAATGTATTTTTGTTTTACCACTTTAACCTACAAGCCTTTACCTTCAATGATCGTCCATGCTCATTTTTCCACTAACGTTTTTGCAAAACAAAAGAAATTTTTAAGTCCCCATCCACCTAAGTCCTTAGGGACTACAACCTTATTCCAGGCTACCCTACGAAAAAATTTCTTTGTATTGTCCCCGCCCCACATAAATTTGAAACTCATATTTCTAGCTCTAAAATGACTTTAATAATGACATATAGAGATACCCAATATATTGGTATCACATCTTATTCCAGGCTACCCAAGGAAATTTTATCTTTGTATTATACACACCCCACACAAATATGAAATTCATCTTTCTTACTTGCTCTAAAATTCCTTTAATAATGACATATAAATATATCCAATATATTGATATCACTTCTAAGAGAAATTTAGCCAATATCAATCTTCCCAATGTACTTATCAATCTATTGCACCATAGAGTCAATATATTCTCCACCTTGAAAATAATACACCCCGGTCCCTTTTAGTGTAATCATTTGGCTTCAAGCAAAAACTGAGATTCTTAATCCCATCCTATTTATCACAACTATGTAGGAAATCATTCCACTAAAAAATATGTTTTCCTCTCCCATATGTTCAAAAAGGAGATAGAAGACTTTCCTATATTGATCACCATACCCAATCCCAAACACAATAGAGATTCCATATTTCTTTTAACTTCTTTGTGTCTCTTCTTGAATTATCATAAAAAAAATAATGCCATCAACAAATAATGTATCTGTTATAAACCTATATATAGGTCATGATCCCCCTATCCTAATATCTTTTAAAGAACCTATTTTTTTTTGGAGCATTTATCCTCATACATAATAACTCAACAACCAACTAAGAGTAATGGAGAAAGAAGACATCCTTTTCTTAGAAAGTGGAAATCCTTTTCTTAATCCCCTTCTTCGCCTAAAAAAATCTAAGACAATCGCATTTATTGGAATGACAAAGAAAATCTAAGTTACATGCTCATAACCTATTTGACAAAACTTAAGTTAAAACCCACATGTAAAAAAAAGTCCTAAATAAAGCCAATTAACTATATCATATGCTTTCGATAAATCAACTTTGATTACTGTGGCTAGTAATTCATCAATTTTGATATCCTTAGAAGACCCCAGTGGCTATGTCATGTATCTATCTCCCTCGAAGGAGACCAAATTATTCATAAATATATTTGGATAAAATCTCTTTCATTGTATGAGGCACAGGGAAATGAACCTAAACTCTTCAAATATTGGATAAAGTATCTTTCAATGTATGAGGGATAGGGAAATGGACTTAAACTCTTCAAATAGTTTTGCATTATTATTTTTCAAACTGGAATTAAAGAAGAAACAATTTTCTCAAAAATCCTTGAGTGTTCAAGCACCCTTATTGAATGTTTCTCAAGTCATAAAATCCTTGAAAAAATTCCATCTGAAAACCATGCATACCCAAAATCTTGCTTTTTTTTAAAGAAAGGACTTCTTTTAATTCTTCACTTTGAATAGGAGCAACAAGTTCCCTATTGTCCTCCTCTCAAACAAAATTAGGAAAGAAACTAGTCATCCCAAGAAGCTCCACAATTGTGGCTTTGTTTTCCTCTTTATAGATCCTCTTGAAGTGATGAACACCCTCTTTGGAAAAATTCTTGAATCGGAAAAGTTCTAAACCATCCCTTCCTTGCATTTTCCAAACAGTATTAATGTTTCTTCTATGATTTGCAAATTGATGGAAAAACCTAGTATTATCATTTGTCTTTTCTAACCATGTCACTCTACTTTTGTGTCTGCGCATGGCTTCTTTTATGCCAAGTAATTCCTCCTTTTTTTGTTTTAATTCAAAAAATTTCACCTTATGATCCTTACTAATGAAATTAGCTTCATCCCCCGAATAAAGAGTTCCCCATAAAATTTTAATCTCTTGTATTCCTTTTTCTCCCTTTAATCTCTTCATAGAAGCCCATTTTGCTAAAGCTTATTTTACTTTTTCAAGATCTTCCAACATTTCAAAAAAAGTACATTCCTTATTGTATTCATTGAAAATATTCAAAACAATTATTGATCATATTTTTATATTATTGATCCTCTAACCATAGAAAAATGAGCTTAAAAGGACCAAAGGATTTGTTTACCTTCCCTTCAACCTTAAGAGAAAAAAATAAGAAATGATTAAATTATTCTACACTACCAACCCATCGTTTAATTCTCAAGTATTCATTTAGAAACCCTTTCATATAAACCTTTCGATCGAATAATACTAATGAAGAAACTTCAGAGTAGATCCATTTGGAGAGCTTCACCTAATATCTCGGAATTTACAATAGTGAGATTGAAATCCTCCCTAATGATTAACAAATCATTATCCAATTGATTAAATCTAAAAAAAATCTCAAAATGTGGATTTATCTGCATCTAAACCACAAATATTTTAGCATTATAAATGCCAAATTCAAATATTTGGAGAAAAATGACAACCCAAATGGTTTATACACAATAAGAATCTAATTTTCCACCCCAAATTAAGACCAATAAATCTACCCCTGGTATCAATAGACATAAAGTGCCAACCCAAAAAGCCTTATTTTAGAGCTAAAAACAATTTCCTCCTTTTCCCTGTAGTATCTTGTAATATAATGAGATGGATTTCCACAATTATTTTAATATCTTATTTTTCAAAGAGTGAGCCCATACCACTACAATTCAGAGGGAGAGAAATCATTTAGAACCTATATTCAATGGTTGGAATACAACTGGATTAATTTGCCATTAAAGTTATAAATACAACTGGAATGAGTTCATGGTTTTTTACACTTTTCACTTACTCTTCAGGTTGCTTTATACATTTTTACCAACTCTTTTGAAAATATAGTCACAATTTCATGCTTGCTACTGGAACGGTCAATTCTCAATCTTATTTACTTCTCGCTCCGGCCAATTTGCAATCCTACTTGCCTCTTAACTGTGGTTGCCCTGTTTTCATGCATCATTATCAATTGGCAACTTTATTTACTTACCATTATTGATAGTTCGCAAGTTGGAATTCCTGCACAGATTATGTAATTTCTTTCCAAACGAAATGTTTCATCAGTAAATCAAATCGTTAAAAGTAACTCTGCTCAGCTCCACATCTTATAAAGTTAAAAGAAAAATCAAAGTTCTAAGTTTTACAGGTTCAAAGCATTTGTATAAAGCAAAACAAAAATGACATTTACGGTCCAAGGAATTTAACATCCATTCAAATTTCATTTAACGAAAGTGAAATCCAGGACTGCTCCCGTGTCACGTTAGAGGGCCTGACCTCCCCGTACCATCACTGCCAGCCGCCCGACAGAGGAGCCTTAGAGGGCCTTGTCACTGGTCAACAAGGATGGAATTTGAAGGGTTAAAAAAAATTCCTGTCTATCAATGTTTGTTTGTTAAAATGATCAAACTGAATACCAGAGTTGGGGAACTTACAATCGAACGAAATTGAAGGATTTGTGACTGAGATTAGATACCATTGGTGTAGGGTTTCTGCTGTAAGTGATATGGGGTTCTAAAAGAAAATGGAGGTCTGGGATGTTGAGATTGATCAACTAGATGTTTCTTTTTAAAGAATTAGGGTAAATTTCATTATTAAAGAATTGAAGGGTAAATTTCATTATTAAAGAATTGAGGGCATTTGATTAGATTTTTTTTTCAGTAAGAAAAATACTCTGGTTTATATTAAGTACCAGGAACAAACATCAAGGACATTACAAAGCACTATTAGCATGTACCTTCAATCTCAAAATTACTGATTATGTCAAATTGTCGCCAAAAAACGAAACAAGGACTATTTGAAATAATATTGTCCAGAATTTACAACATTTGGAAACAGAGAATAACTGTTATCCACCCCCTGAAGAGTCTACGGAACAACTCAAACTATAAAGAGACAAACAAAGTTTTAAACTGTCACAATAACATCACTTATTAAACCTGAAAACTGAAAAACACAGCATCCATGGACCCACTGTACTTATATGATGGGTATTGAACCTTCAGCCTGAAGACCCTGCATGTTATATAGCTGGTAATTAATCTTTCCATACACAGCCTTCAGTCCCTGCTTTGACAATTCATTCACAACAATATTTTTTTCATGATATATATGATGATAAGAAATACCTCCATAAATAGTTTTTGAAGTGTCAATTCTGCAAAGCCAGTGTGAAAGAGAACCCAAATTAATTTTCGCTTTGTGATTCAGATGGTCAATCAAGAGAACCCAAATTAATTTTCGCGTTGGTGGCTACAAGGTGGTAAGAGCAAGTGGCCAATCCCAATTCTGTTACATTGGTATCTCTGGTGTGGGAGAAACAAGAGAATTTTTTAGGGTGGTTGTCTGTCTCCAGCGGAAATTGTAAATCAAATTTACAAGGACTGGGTCAGCATAAAACAAAAGGATAAGCCTTCAAAGATATGTCCAAAAGACTTCTCCCTTTTCAGTTTCAATACCCGGTTGGATACTTTGATGGTGCGGCTCAGAAGTCTATTTGTGGATGTGGAGTCTGGCTGCGCATCTCTTCAGGATGTCATTACAAATTGCACTGAAATGGTGGAGTTGGGACAAATATGAAAGCTGAAATCATGGCATTGTGAGGCCTAATATGGTGGGCATCATTTCTGGGTGAAGATTATATCTGGATTGTGAGTGATTCAATATTGAAGAATTGTGACTAATGATTATGGGTCTTTGAGTTAACATTCAGCAACAGCACATTTCTATAAAATACTCATCATTTGGCAACAATTGGCAAGAGCATATCTCTGTACAACGCTGTGTGATTCAAGTGGTTTAAGAAGTCGGCGTTTTGATGAATCGTTTAGACTGCGTTAATGCTTTAACATACTTTCAGCAGTTGTTTTCCACTTTTGGCAAGTCAATGAATGCATGTCACCTCCAACAACATGCAGATTCCCTTCTCACTGTTTTCACATATCCTATCCAAATAACCTTTGCGTGAGGCTTTTCTTTTTCATAATTGAGATATCTTTATTTCTCTATTTCTTATCAAAATAAATTTTTAAATATTAGTATGTTTATATCGAAGTAATTTTTTTATGAAATAGAATAGTGACTAAGGAAAAAAGTATTTTTAACTAGGCTAAAAATAATCTATAACACCAACTTAACCCACTTACCACTTAGATGCAAGAGCGTAACCCACCACGGCTTAACAAAACTTTCCACAGTATCAGAAGCGCATTTTCACCGTCAAATTTCAACCCGTGACCAACCCCTGTCTCGCGGGGACTCGGCACGGGCAGATTGTGTGGGTTTTGATCACAAATTTACCTTCTTTGTGGGTTAACATGTGACGTGAAGCGACGAATGATGCGTGTCAACTACTATAATACTATATTTATTTATAAATGAATATTAAAAAAAACGTGTGGCAAACATTGAAAAATAAGGAAACCCAACAGTATTGTGTTTGCAGTGTGTTTCCAACGAGTATTTTGCTTCTGGACAGTTTGTATAGTTTCCAGCAAATAAGTTGCTTCTCGACAATTTAAGGTAAATTAGTAGTTGTCTGTGAGGTCTTGGTTAAACTATGATGAGACGGGATTATAGCACTCATCACAGGTTCAATTCCCTTCCCCGATCGAGGTGATGTATGTGGACATATCGAGGTGATGTATGTGGACATATTGATGAAGATGGAGTAAAAAGAAAAAAGTGAAAAAAAAGAGAAAAATGAAAAGTACTACCGAACTTATAAAAAAAAAAGTAAATTAGTAGTTGAATTATTATACATTTTAGTGTTTTTTTTTTCTTATTTAAATTTACCTGAAATTGGATAGGGATTGGTTAGAATTATAACTTTGAGTTATAAATTTTGCATAATTTAAATATTTTGAGGGTTTTTTAAGGTGTTGAATCTATTTACAAATTCAAGGGATCAACTTTTGGTTGTTTAAAAGATGAGTGCATGAATAAATTTTCTAAAATATCTCTTTATCACTTCTCGTCTTCTTGGGAACATGAGAAAATCATAATTAGAAATTAATTGATAAAAACATATCTTTTATGAAAATGTGAAGTAAATTGATTCATCACCACCTTTTACCTCCCATATTGGGTTTCTTAAACATATCTTGAATTTCCCTCAAAAGGTGAGCAAGGCATACTGCCATAATTTCGCTAAATATAACTCATAAGAAAGTGTGATATTCTTCTAAACAATAAGAAGGTGTGATATATTTTACTGTGTGAAGTGTAGAAGTGTAGAGATAAGTAATATGGGAGAAGGTTAGTTCTAAGGGATTATCTCTACACAAGTCTTGAAAAATTGATTAAGTATGAAACACTTATAATTAGGTTAAGAAAAAGTGAAGTAGGAACCTTTTTTACACGGATTAATGTGAAACTCAGGGGAAGGAAATGAAGTTCTTTGCCCAAGGAAATGAGGTTCTTTGCCAAAGGAAAAGAAAAACTAGATAATATGGGTGGGGCATGAAAATGTATAGACAATTTAAGATAAAAATATATTTGAGAAGTATGACATTATTCCATCTTGTCTTTTGTATGCAATGCCCCCTTTCCCGTCTTTAACATGCTTTAATATGGAATTTAGAGGATTCCACAGTGGTTTGATCTTCATGAGGCATTCTTCCTTTCATTGCAACTTATATGTTAGTTTGAATTAAACAAAATCCACTATAAAAGTGCTTCAAGGGATCATTCATAGGTTTTTATTGAATTGAGTATAGATCTAGGACATGAACCACTCAGAATATCGTTGCCCGGGACTACAAGTAATGGCATAACAAGCATACTGAAACATAAATACATCATCTAACCATTAACAAACTAGATATTTAATGGTGACAATTTTTTAATATAACATGTACAAGGGTGCAGAGAAATCAAGACTCCATTGTACTAAGATGATGATCATCCACCACCACACCCCCACTCTAGTGCATGAAGGCAACATCATAATTCCATCCAATAACATGGCATATAAATAATTTTCATGTCAATTTAAAAAAAAACCTTTACCTTAATAAAATCACAAATTAAGTAAAGAGTGGCAAGACTAAAACTACTATGACACAAATTAATACACCGATAATGTTACTATGTGTCTATGATAACAAGGGTTAAAATGTAACCTCAATAATAAAAAATAATCAAAATGAGGACTAGGATCACTAATAATTGAGAGGCCCCTTAATCTAGAGGGTTAACCTAGTCTATATGGCTTTCTCAAACCTATTATTGTTGCAAACCCTTATTATGAGGAGATTCTTTGTTCAACAATTTTAGTTAGAGAACCTTGTAAAAATGTATAGGAGTCAAACTACAGCATAGGATTAATGAGAAAATAAACCTTGAACAAATGTTTATATTATCATTAGCATTTTCATAATATGAAGCAACAAAGTAAAAGCAAACGTTAAGTGAACCTTAGTAGGGCTAAATAACAAGTAAAGCTAAAAAATGGTGAGCAAAATGCATAAAGCAAGGTAGAACTCTAATTGTAGAAATGACATCTTGAACAACTCTAATTACATATCTTAGAAAACCATAATTTTATGAATAACATGCCATAAAATAAGTAAGTACGACCCTACACTACTTTAAAGGTTCCACATGACATCCTGGTCACCTAAAAAGAAAAAGAAAAAAATAGTTGATAAAAAAACCACTCACTTCTTAACTTAACAGGAAATAAAAGTCTCCATTATCTAACCAAAAACTCCCTAAATTTAATAAAAATTATGTAGAAAACAAAAATTATACTTCAATATTAAAAAAAAAACAAGCCCCCCTTATCCAACCAAAAACTCTCTAAATTTGATAAAATATGTGGAAAACAAAAATTCTACTGCGATATTAAAAAAATAACTATCTTCCGAAATCTTTTCCAAAAAAATTCACTCATTTTAAAACAACTCGGATTATCAAAGTTTTTGGGGAAAACGGACTGAAAAAAACTTGCCACCCTCAATCGGACGGGGTAATTTGAATACGGCTTATACAATGACTGTGGGCGTATCTATTTAGGTTTGGATTATGCATGTTTTGGGGAAAACGGACTGAAGAAATTTGACTTTTCACTCTCACTCACGGGATAATTTGAATATTGTTTATATAATATCTGTTTACAACAAGTGAGCCTGAGTTTTTGTGGACCATTGGCGACTGTGGATTCTGATGGATATCTTATAATTGACAATGGCGGGTACATTATATGGTGGTCTCATATTCGTTATATGTTTTGATCAGGCCTTGGCATCCATTTTGCTCTTTTAAGTTGCAGATTATGGGGTTTTTTGGTGTCATTGTTTTGTCTTAAATCTTCTGTCTTTTCTGATAATATCTGTTTCTAAATGTGGAACCATTGCTGGCTATGTTGTTCAATATTGGACACCTGATGTATGTGATGTGAAGTTTCTGTTTTTGCTCTTGCAAATCCTGTTCTTTGATCATCATCTGGTTGGCTTTTCACTCTGATTTATGTACTGTTTATATATTATAATATAACAGCTGTTGTTTTCTTCTGAAAAAAAAGAAAAGAAGGTGGTGTATTTATTTAAGTTTTGTTTATTAAGAGATCTTTATTTCAATTTAAGGTGGATGAGGATTTATTGATTTTTTTAATTGACAGCCTAGATTAATTCTCAAGGAAATATGTTTAGCATATTATTAGTTTGAATGTTTATCAATGGTTGTGGTATGTTACAGAGTTTGTTAGGTTGCATTGATTTTTAATAAATTAAAAAATTATATTAGTGTCAATTGGTTCCCTACCAATTTCCTCGGTATTTGAGATTATTCCAATTCTAATAAGTTCGTCCATGATAAGTTCCAAATTATTATTTATAAAATTTATTTATATATAAACAAATTTTATTTAGTCAAATGATCCATTACTTTTATAAAAATTTAAAAAATTAGATTCGTGATAGTGATAGGTGGTTCTCCGCCCACTAATTTCCTAGGGATTTGAGATTATTCCAATACTAATAAGTTCCTCCATGATAAGCTCTTCATTATTATTTATAACATTCATTTATATATAAGCAATTTGTATTTAACAAAATGGTCCATTTTACAATAAGATGTGTAATTCCTTTTATTTTTCAAGCTAAAATTGACCCATAACCTTTTTATACATGTTTAATCAAGTAAATGTGTGCATTGGTAAGACATTCTTGTTGTTGCATTAGGTTTTTTTTACAATAATTTTTTTTGTTATATTTATGAAGTCTTTCTATATCAACCACATTAATATTTTTATTGTGGTTATACTAATTATAACTTATAATTAAAAGCTTAATAATCAAAGCTATTATTCATCAAATAAAACTACAAATTTCAATAAATTAAAAATCAATAATAACTAATTAAAATTATTCAGTATTAATTTATATTCCATATAATTATATTATAAAATATAAAATTAATACATAAAAAATTTATTTAGCAAAATGGTTCATTTTACAATAAGATGTGTAATTTCTTTTCTTTCTCAAAATAAAGTTGGCCCTTAATTTTTTTATACATGGTTAATTAGGTAAAAGTGTGCATTGGTAAGACATTCTTCTTGTTGCAATACCTTTTTTTTTTTGGTTATATTTATGAAGTCTTTGGTTATATCAACTACATTAATATTTGTATTGTGGTTGTACTAGTTACATTTATGAAGCTTTTGGCTATATCAACCACATTAATATTTTTATTGTGGGTGTACTAGTTACATTGTTATTTATGGAACAGGTTTTGCGGAGAAGTTACAATTTTGTTCTAAAAATTATGAAAATTCTAGTAGGATTTCCAAAAAATTTAGTAGAAATTTTTGGAAATCTACTTATAGCTGTCAAATTTCAAAACCTTGGGTTTTTAAGAATTTTTGATGGTGTTGAATCTATTTCCATCATCATGAAAGCTATTCAAAAACTCAAAAAATTAGATTTACTTATTAAATTAAATTTAAATATTAAAATTATGAAAAATGAAAATCAAATTTATTTATTAAATTAAATTTGAATATTAATTATTTATTAAATTAAATTTGAATATTAAAATTATTACTAATGATTATGAGTAGTTTGACTTAACATAACATTCACCTGCAATATATTTCTATAAACTACTCATCACTTAGCAACTTTATATTTCTGTACAATGCTCCATGATTCAAGAGGGGTTTAAAAAGTCAGTTTGATGAGTGCTTTATAATGAGTTAACGCTTTGCCTTACTTTACTTTAGGAGTTGTTTATCAATTTTCTTTGCTCGTCGACATAACTTCGGATGAGATTTTTTTCCCTCAATTGATAACGCTGTGTTGCGTTGTTTAGTGAGTTCATAAATTTTGTTAGGAGGAGGTTATTTTTGTTAGAATTTTTTTAAGAAACTTTAAAGTGTTTGAATTATTTTTAATGGTGGAAATAGATTTAATACTATGAGAGAAAGTTGGTAAAGTCATAAAGTTTGTTTGGAGAAAGTTTATTTTGTTAAAAAAAATTTAAGAAATTTTATTATGAGAGTGTTTAAGTTGTTTTTTTTATGGTGGAAACAGATTCAATACTGTAAAAAACTTTAAGCACTCAAAATATTGAACCTTAATCATTATAACCAAGATAAACTTTAAGCACTCAAAATATTGAAACTTAATCATTATAACCAAGATTTCCAAAAATTTATGACTAAATTTTCTCAAAATCAAACTAATTTTTTTATTTTAACATAGATTCTCTTCGGAGACATCGATAAAATTGGAACGATACAGAGAAGATTAGCATGGCCCCTGCGCAAGGATGACACACACAAATCGAGAAATGGTCCAAATTTTTGGCAATGGAGTTGGAGAGCTGGGATGATCTCACCATGCCAACAGCCCAGGTACAAACTTCACTGATGTAAACCCTTGTTTGTGTTACAGAAGGTGTCTTGAAGTCATGGTGATTATAAAAACCTGTCAACGAGTTCGATTTACAATCCCACAGTTACTACTACCTCCAGCGATATTCTAACTCTAAACGAGTATCAGAATATGTTAAGTTTATATTATTAACGTACATGATATAACGAAAGAGAGAGAGAAACAGAGAAATTATAATGAAAGATACTTTGATGGCGTGGTAATCTGTGGATCGCAGAACCTAGATGTGATCGATCTCCAACAACTGTGTCAAAAATAATAATGGTAATTGTGAGTGTATGTATTTGTGTACAGTCCCGGATCTTTATCAGAGAAAGATGTGCTTAGAAGATTAGCGTAGCAGAAGCACCATTTACAGAGGACATTAACAGAGCATTTGTGATTTATCTTGGAATGCATAGAAGTGCACATTTGGATTTTGAAGTCTCAAACAAGGGTGCAAAAGCTCTGCAAACCCCTTCCATTGTCACCACCATGATAGCCATTCAATGCCATTATGTTTCTATTGTTCTAGCCTTATATTGTCATGGGCGATTAGTTGTTCTACGCTGAAATTTCATTCAAAAATCAACGTCCAGTAGTAGAACTTCTTGGCCGAGGGTTCTTGGCGAACATAAACCATAGTTGCAAGGCATTATGGTTTCTGTGAAAGCTACTACAAGCTGTGGTTTGTCTAGAATTCATAGTGTTTTGAATTTTTGATCATCGGTTTAAATTATAGCATTTGAGGGAGAAGCAGTAGTTCTGAAGGGAAGGGCCATAATTTATCTGATTCTTGTTTGTCCTTTCTAATGATCTAGATTAGTAGGAAGTCTTTGTTTTTTCTTTATTCCTGATCTCTGAGCGTAGAGGATGTTTTGAGACAGAATTTTCTACTGACCTTTGAGCAGTTAGCAGGCGAAATTTTCAGTTGGGAGAAAGAGGATGGAAATTAGGTATAAGTTTATATTGTTGTTGCTGTAGGTTGATCTTGGAAATAGTAAATGTTTTCTTCTACAGAATCATCCACTGGTTTTTCAAGCAGGATAATGATCGAAGTTTTCATGGGAGAGTTTTTCAAATAAATTTCCGACTAAGGGGATTGGGTGGGAGTCTATACGAAGACGGCTGATGTTGAAAGGTGGTGGATGAAGCGGATCAAAGGAAGATTTCCTTTGATTTCTTTTGATTTGCAGTTACTATAGTAAAGAGGTGGATATGGGCAGTTTTTACCTGACTGTTTTACCTTACTATTTTTAACTGAGTTTTGAATTTTGATCAAGAAAGGGATAGGATGAAGCCATGTGTCCATTGTGAAGATTCCAAGGATGAGCCATATGATGAGGAATTTTTCCTTGCTTTGGAGAAGGCTGAAAAAGACCATTGTGCTGTAAGCTGCCTTTCTCCTGGCGAGACTCGATTAGCCTCTGTGGAAAATGAACCAGTAGTAGCTAGGAACTTGAAAGAAAGCATGAAGCAGAAGGGTAATGGAACCAAGAAGGAATCGCTTCACAGAAGAGTGCTAAAGGCTTTCAAACCATCGGGAGAGAGAAGACTGTTAAGCTTTGGAACAGATGTTCTATGGGACAGGGTGCATAGTTTACTATCTAGAGCACTCGTTGGTAAGTGGATGTTTCCCAGTTATTGCAAGGTGGATTTACACCTCTCGCTAATGGAGGTGTGGGTGAAAGCTATCGAATACGAGCCTAGGACGAGCAAACTTCCTCACAGATGGTTTTGTTACCATTTTTTGAAGGAAGAGGATGTTGAGGAAATTTTGAAGAGATCCTGGGTAAATGGAAGATCATTTCTTCCTCTACACCATTGGACTACAAATTTCCACCCAATAAATAATGCGCCTCGGAACCATCTTCTCTGGGTGAAACTTCTGGGATTGCCAATCCAGTTTTGGACGCAGGTGGTGTTGAAGAGGATAGGGGACAGCATAGGGACATGCCGCTTTGTCGACCCAAAGTGTAAGGGCATTTACGATAAGCGAATGGCCTGGTTACTGGTCGAGGTTTCCTATGCGGGGGGTCTCCCAGAAGACATTGATCTGGAGTGGCATGGGTCTGTTTATCGACAGGACATTCACTATTGGAACATTCCTTTCAGGTGTTTCCATTGTCACTTGCCGGGACACTTGATGAGGTATTGTGATCGCTGGCGGCGGGAGGAGGGTGGGGACTCTCTCGGGCCCAGGGATCGATTGCAGTCGAAGGTTCGAATGTAGATGCAATATCTCTCCTCCACAACGAAGTCTCTTGTGTCAGGTAAGATATCTCCTCGATCTACATTATATCCTACATAAAATGATGGAAAGAAGGAGGAAAGGGGTCAGGTGGACAGAGAACGAGGTAATGAAGTGTTAACAGGGGAGATTAACTGCTTGAAGGGGGAGGAGTCTATGAAAGATGGGCAGGGGAAATAATCGGTGGCGGTGAAACCATGCCTTATTATTCTGCATTTATCAGCTCTAACTTCATAACAAAATGCATCTTTGAAGGAAATTGTTGAGAATGACTTAATGACAAGACTGAATATCCCTACGGTTCTTCCTGAAGGATTGAGGACACATTGGGAAAGGGATTCAATGGTTGTTGCGCTCGACGGGATGACAAAGGCTATTGCTCAGGGCTGCTCAGAAATTAGTTTACCTGCTTCCGATGCTGAACCTTCCTCTTCTAAGAATTCCGTCGGCAGTGACTTGGATCTACTTCTGTTAGACAAAGATGTTGAAATGGTTAGTATTCCCGTGGTAAAGGGAGGTTTGGCATCTTCTCCTGGTTTCAAATGTCCGACATCCACTGCAAATGTTACTTTACACCGTGGGAAGGGGAGACCAAAGATAAAAAAGAAATCATTATCACAGGCGGGCGGAATAGGGATTCATGATATTGAGAAATTTCAAGACATTCCGGTTAATATAGCACTGAATAGGGTTCTTAGAGCATTAAGCCCTTCAAAGGTTTGTCCATGAATTGCCTACTATCTTTGAATATTAGGGGACTTGGGGGGATGAGAAAACTTTTGTCAATTCATCATTTTCTTAGAAATAAGGCGCCCTCCATTATTTTTATTCAAGAAACTATGCAGTGTGCAGAAAAAGCGACTTCTTGTTTCAGCGCCATGTTTCCTGAGTGGCATTTGGCGGCAAGGGATGCTTCTGGAAGATCTGGGGGCAAATTAGTCATGTGGGATCCGGTTAAGGTGGAGATGAAGGCATATGGTTTCTTTGGAGGGATTTTACTGACAGGTTTCATCAGAGGATTTAATCAGAGGATTCACTTGATTAACATTTATGGACCCTAAATGGAGAAGTTATTTTTCTAGCGCACGATGGCAAATAGTGGCATTTTGATGTTGGATAATCTCATTATTGTTGGGGATTTTAATCTATCCCTTCATGAGGATGAAATATGGGGAACCAGAAGCAGAAAGGAGGGGCTGGCAGGCACTATTATAAAGGTTTTTGCAGACCATTCTCTAGAAGATATATCGATGAAGGATGGGGGTCCATCATGATTCAACGGAAGAAAGGGTGATGCTGCGATATGCAAAAGAATCGATCGGTTTGTGGTGAAAACCAATCTTCTAGCGTGTATGGGGGAGTGGGAGGCTGATATTGGAGATATTTGTATTCCGGATCACAGACCCATTGCTCTAAAATGGTGCCTTGAAAAGACATTGGGAGGACCACCTTTTAAATTTAACTGCACAGGGTTGCAGGACCCTACTTTTATCTCCATGGTTGAGCAGTTCCTGAATCATCTGTCAGGCCGAGGTTCTAAAACATCGATGGACTATTTGACGGATTCGCTCAAGACATTAAGGTAAAGTCAAAGACTGGGAGCGTGTTAAAAAGGATAATATGAAGAAAGATCTAAAGGCACTGGAAGAAGAAACAACAGTTCTATTCAAAGAACTGGAAGGCCCAGCATCAAGTGAATACATATGGAAAATATTGAAGAGCGTGGAGGAGGAAAGATGCAACATCCTCAGGACTGAGGAACAGATTTGGAGATTGAAAAGCCATGCGATATGGCTTCGAGAGGGAGATAAAAACACTCGTTTTTTCCATGTCTGTGCTATAGGGAGGAAAAATCAAAATTCTATATGGAGAATTAAGGTTAATGAGACCACATATACTTCGGTGAAGGAGATTCATAGGGAAGCTGTAAATCATTTTTGCAATTTATATAATAGTCTTGATGACTCGGCTCATGTAGAGCAATTGTGGGCAATCGAAGATTTGCCAGTAATGTTTGGAGAAGAAGATAATAATGAGCTCAAATAGGGAATCAGTAATGAGGAAGTTCTTGTTGTTTTAAAATCCTTTGCTATGGATAAAAGTCTGGGGCCGAATGGCTGGACCCTGGACTTCTTCATTTTTTTAAGGACTTTTTCATTGATCATATCCGGGTTATGGTTGAGGAAGCAATGAATACTCGTAAAATTAGTGGGGCTTTAAACTCTACATTCATTGTTTTGATTCCAAAAGAAAAAGAGAATGAGACTTTTGATAGCTATCGACCGATATCCCTCTGTAATTCACTGTATAAGATTATCTCGAAGATTATTGCTGAGCGAATGAAAAAAGTGTTATCACGATTTATCACTGAGGAACATATAGGTTTTCTGCAGGAAAGAAGTATCCATGATGCGATAGCATCTACTTAGGAAATTATTCATTCCATTCACTCTCAACATTTGAAGGCACTAGTTATGAAAATAGACCTAAGCAAGGCCTATGACAGGGTCGATTGGGGTTTGTTGAGACTTATTTTATACAGGATTGGACTGGAAAGGGTCTTGGTCAATTGGATAATGGGCCGCATTAGTAATACATCCATGGCTGTTATCATAAATGGTGTGGCCACTCGTTTTTTTAAACCCAGAAGGGGATTACGTCAAGGATGTGCCCTTTCCCCGCTTTGTTCATTCTAATAATGGATTCTTTGAGCACCAAATTAAATAGAGCAACCAACAGAGGTACTATTAGGGGGATTGGAATTACATTTCACAAAGAGATTACTCATAATCTATTTGTGGATGATATTCTTTTTTTTGGCTTACTAGTGAAGGAGGTGTGGGAGGCTTTTCATGGGATTTTCACTAAATTCTGCAGAGCGTCAGGTATGATGGCCAATCATGGCAAATCTTGTATCTACCATGGTAACGGAGATATGGAGCTAGTGGACTGGATTGGTTCCCTGTTCAATTTTAGGTTGCTCCATTAGACATGGGCTTCAAATATTTGGGATTTTATATGAAACCTAATAAGTATGGAATAAAGGACTGGAAATGGCTGATTGAGAAAGCAGAAAGAAGGATTGGGGGATGGACATCGAAATGGTTGTCCAAAGGAGGTCGACTTATATTGGCACAGGCAGTGATTCAACAAATTATGGTTTATTGGGCACATATTTATGTGATCCCATCGAACATCTTAAAGGGCATAAGGAGCAACATTCTTAATTTTCTTTGGAGTGGGGGAAGGGATAAAAGAAAAATACATTTAGCAAGATGGGAACTGGTCATGAGGTCTTTGGACAATGGTGGATGGGGCCTGAAAGACTTACACAATTTTTGGGCGGGCTTTGATCATGAAATCCATTTGGAGAGGGCTGAACAATGGCGGTATATGGAGTGATATTTTAAAGTTTAAATACTTGAATGAAAAGAATATGGAGGAATTATATGTCACCGGTTGGCAACAGAAAAAGGGAGGATCTACAATATGGAATGGCTTCAGTAAGTGCTGGTCGAGTTTTTCTTCTTTCCTGATTTGGAATTTTGGTGGGGAATCGAAGATTTTGATTGGACAAGAAGGATTGAATGGAAGCTTCGATCAAGGGAATCTTGGCATGGACATTATAAAATTTCTAAATTCTATAGGGATCTTCTATTTGTCACAAATCATAAAGGATATTGTAAACGGGAGATCGATATGGATGACATATGAGGACTTGTGTCTTCCTATGCATTTAAGGGAAGAATGGGACAGCTACACTGTGACTTTAAGAAGCCGCGGGTTGCTTATGAACAACGATGGAGATAGGCTCACATGGAAGGGTAGGACTATAAATGAGAGACCGATTGTTAGTGACATTTACCAACACCTGGCCTTTCTCACTTCTTCTAGTGGAGAGGATGGTATATATAAAAGAATTTGGAGAACCAATTCTGCGCTGAAGATGAGGATCCTACTGTGGCTGATTAAGATGAATAAAAATCTTACGTGGTACACTTTACAGAGAAAAGGTTGGAGTGGACCTAGATATTGCAGACTCTGTATGATTTCTGAGGAGAACAATGCACATCTATTTTATAGTTGTACATTTGCCCGGAAGGTTATGGAGGAATTGGGTAAGTTTTTTAATTTCAGTATCCCTATTCTGGTTAACACTGCGAAGTTTATCCTATGGTGGCATCTGCGTGCCTCTTCACTTAGGGTAATCCCAACATTGTTTCATTGGCAAATTTGGAGAGCTAGAAATCAGGGGATCTTTGAGGATGTTGTTTGCAGTCCAGAGAAAATTGTGGGCTTTATCATTTCCTCATGGGAAGCACTGAGGGAAAAGCAGAAACCAACAAAGGATCTGTCTAAGAGAATGTGGCCTGTGGAAATACATTATCCGGCAGGATTTTTTGACGGAGCCTCCCAACTGTCCAAATGTGGGTGTGGCGCATGGCTCAGGATGTCTCCTAATTGACATTATAAATTCTTCTGGCATGGAGGGAACGGCACCAATATGCGAGCAAAAATTCTGGCATGTTGGGGTTTATTGTGGTTTGCATCACAACTTGGTGTCAACCATATGTGGGTCTATGGTGATTCAAAAGTTTTAATTGAAAACCTCAACAAGGGTACAAGCTTAAATCCTGGCAAGTTGGGGTCTTGGATGGATGGGATTGCCCTGCTTCGCAAGATGTTCAATGAATTACACTTTAATCACATTTATAGGGAAAAAAATGGAGTGGCTGACTGTTTATCGAAGAAAGGCTTGCAGGGAGTTTTTGGGAACATGAAATATGAGCTGACTGATGCAGAAGGGAGAAAAACTACAGGATCAGTAAACTTTCTTTAATATGATTGCTGCTACTGAATGGTCACTGCCCTGTTTGCCTTTGACAAGAACAATTCTAACAACAGAGGGAATACTAATGAGTATCTGAAAGCCTTCTTCAAGAAAGTGACTGTTTTTTTCTTCTTTTTTACAGTGTACTACAGCTGGTGGCTACCTGGTGATGAACAGGACTTGTGAAGGGACTTACACTGCTGTTTTTTACTTGGCTGAGAAAGTATTTTGATTTTGAACAGCGCAAGAGAAAGTCTGAAAACAATTTGGGATGTTAATCTAAGTTTTTTATGTTTGTGGGAGAGTACTTATGTATCTTTTGCCTGCTAAATTTTGTTTACAGAACTAACTGTTTAGTTGCCGATCCTTTGTATTGGCTATTTGTATTGATTTGGAACTTCTTTGAACTGGTACATAATATATGACCAGAGTTTTTTTTGTTTTGAAAAAAAAAATATGGTCACAAGAAGTTAAACTTTGTTGAGCACTCAGAAAATCAGAGTTACCAAAATCCCTGAATCAAGATGAAAAATCGGAAAATTCCACAGTTCAACTAGTACACCGAATTGAAATTCGATCCGATTAGCAGTAATAATAAGTCAATAGGTCAATCTAGGGGTTCACGGACATTAATAGAATGCTGAGGGTCTAAACACAGAAACGATAGCGGGATGCCAAATAGCAGGGGACCGCGTGAAGGCAGGAAAGAAATGGAAGACAATTATTAATTTGGAAAAAAATTCTGGCTGAAAAGGAAGGTAATTATTAATTTGGGATCTTTTTTAAATTTTTATGTGGCTTTACAGCCTAGTACAGAGTTTGAACATCAACATTAAAACTCAGCAAATTTGATAAGAGAATGAATTCTGATGTAGATAAATAAGTTTTGAAAAATAATTTTTTAAATATATATTTGTTAAGAAAACAATAAATATATTTCTAGATAAAATCATAGTTATCAAGTTTGGTATTATTGGTAAAAAAAAAAGGGAAATTAGCTAATTCTCTTATATATGGATGATGATAATTCGGTTAATTCAAATTAGGTAATGAGAAGTTTGTTTTTGAAATATTATCGCTGGCCAGATGAAGAATACAAGTTTCGACATGTGCAGTGTGTCTTGAAGTTTTCAAACATGAAGTGAAAGAACTCTTAAACAAAACTCGAGAAGAAATAACTACCTTGAATAATGGATAGAAGCCCATAAAGAAATAGCTACAGACAAGAAAGTAATAATGTAGAGATGCACATGAAAAAACAATTTTTAACTTTGAAAAAAATTATAAAATGACAAATTACAATCTAAAAAAGAAAATTAGTATATTGAAAGAATTTATAAATAGTAAATTGCAGTTGTAAATTAGTAATTCCTATATAAAAAATTAAAAGAACCGTAACTCCTATATTGAATTTTTTTTATAAAATAATAAATTACACTTTCAAATAGATAGTTGTAAATTAGTAATTCCTATATAAAAATTAAAAGAATCATAATTCTTATATTGATTTTTTTTTTTATAAAATAATAAATTACACTTTCAAATAAATAATTCCAACTTAAAAATAAATAAAAAAATAACTCTCATTACATTGTTTTAACTATAATATACCATAAACATGAAATATACAAAACCAAATTCGGAATATAAAAATTCTGAATATAAAGATTAATAACCGTTCATTTGATATTTCAAAAATTTAAAAGACAATAATATATTTAGATATTCTATCCAATTTTTTCAGTATTAGATTTTATATTGTGAATTTTTTTTCCTGCAAATTGCGTTTAGTTTTGATCACTGATCACTTTTCACTTTGTTAGTGGGTGAACAAGCGAAAAAGTAACAAAACAGGACTCGCGTCAACGACTATTATGTGTAAAGTCTATACACACAGTCACAAAAACAGGAAGTGTGTGGATTACCGGGTGGTTCCAGGTGCGTACTCGGTATGGTGCTCAATCGAAGCATCGCAAAAAATGGGCCCATCGGTACTGCGTTTGCAGTTGTTCTCATTCACACTTTACCATCTCTTTTTTTTCTCGACCGTTGTCTCACGCTACTTTATTTGAAAAACTGTGGATGGTTTCTTCCTCCGCAGCTGTTGTGACAAATAAGATAAAGTCCGGTAATACTTTATGCTCATGTGTACATAAAGAAAAAGAACAGTAAGTATTTAATACATCATTAAAATGTCAAAACCACATAAAGTCATTACATGGAACTTCAAGATGTATCATTCGTGAAAGGTTTACATTTCCTTCCCGCTTAGAATGTTTAAGGATATTCATTTCTTAAAAACATAAAGGAGATTAATTTTTTCAATTGAAAAGGTTGTCATTTCTTACTGGCCGAATACCTAAAATGGCTAAAAATGGATGAGCTTTATAACTAGAAAAAGATGGGTTAAGAATCCAATCCAATTTCTTTAGGAATTTTTCATGGGGTTTCCCTTCAAACAGTATTAATATCTCTCAAGATAGAAATTACATACATAGCCATCACAAACACGACATAAAGGACATCTACCAACTACCTCCTCGAAGAAATCCTTCCTCGGAACCATGTTATTAACACCCAACCACATGAAAATTAGTGATCTCAATGAATAACTGACTTTCCAAATATTCTTGAACTACCATAAATTTCAAATTAAGGCTCCTCCTCTCTTAATTCCTTGTAACCTAGTTTTGGAGTATATCTACCACCTATGGCATTCCTTCAAAAGAGTGTCCTCCTCATCGTTGGTTGTAACATGATTGTGAATTGGAGTAGTATAGTAATTATTCTAAACCTACTAATGTTCTCCCTCAATATAAAAACTAAATCACCTCTTAGTGAGTGCTTCTCTGCTTTGTCCTCCAATTGGATCGAGTAATATCATTTATCTAAGATAGATGAAAATGCCTCTATTTTTCAAAGCATCCACCATTTCTTTGGGGCAATCTGAAATGCTCATCACAACCAACCCTTGGGTGTTCCCCCACACTTTCTTCTAAACAATAAAATCTCCAGTGAGTGGCACAACATTTATGTTTGCTTTCCAATTTGTAGAAACATTGTGTAGATTTTTATTACATATTTTAATCCACTCAACAAATAAGGGATTAATGTATTTTTGTTTTACCACTTTAACCCATAAGCCTTTATTTTCAACGATCCTCCATGTGCATTTTTCCACCAACGCTTTTGCAAAACAATGAAAATTTTAAAGTCCCCATCCACCTAAGTCCTTGGGGACTACAATCTTAATCCACGCTAACCAAGGAAATTTTTCTTTGTATCATCCCCGCACCACATAAATTTGAAACTCATCTTTCTTACTTGATGTAAAATGCCTTTAATAATGACGTATAGAGATATCCAATATATTAGTATCACGTCTTTCTAGGCTACCCAAGGAAAGTTTTTCTTTGTATTATATGGGCAACCCACACAAATATGAAATTCATCTTTCTTACTTTCTCTAAAAACCCTTTAATATTGACATATAGATATATCCAATATATTGTTATTGCTTCTAAGAGAGATTTAGCCAATATCAATCTTCCCACTATACTTATCAATTTATTGCATCATTAAGTCAATATATTCTCCACCTTGGAAATCATCCACCTCGGCCCCTTTTAGTGTAATCATTTGGTTTCAAGAAAAAACTGAGATTATTAACCCCACCCTATAGATCACAATTGTCTAGGAAAGCATTCCATTAAAATGATATGTTTTCCTCTCCCATATATTCAAAAAGGAGATATAAAATTTTCCGATACTGATCACCATACCCAATCTCAAACACAATAGAGATTCCATATTTCTTTTAACTTATTTTTATCTCTTCTTGAATAATCATAAAACAAAAGAATTCCATAAACAAATAATGTATGTGTTATATGTCATGATCCCCCTATCCTAATACCTTTTAAAGAGCCTATTTTTTTTTTTTAAATTTATCCCCATAATTAATACTTCAAAAACAAACTAAGAGTAATAGAGAAAGTGGACATAGTTTTCTTAATCCCCTTCTTCACCTAAAAAAATATAAGACAATCCCATTTATAAAAAAAACAAAGAAAAATGAAGTTACATGCTCACAACCTAGTTGACAATACTTAAGTTAAAATCCACATGTAACAAAATAAAAGTTTCAAATAAAGCCATCTAACTATATCATATGCGTTCGATAAATCAACTTTGATTACCATGGCTACTAATTCATCAATTTTGATATGCTCCGAAAACCCCCACTATCTCATGTATGTATCTCCCTCAAAGGAGACCAAATTATTCTTCATAAATAGATTTGGATAAAATCTCTTTCATTGTATGAGGCATAAGGAAATGGATCTAAACTCTTCAAATATTGGATAAAATATCTTTCATTGTATGAGGCATATGGAAATGGACTTAAACTCTTCAAATATTTTTCCATTATTGTTTTTCGGTATCAATGTAATGAAAGTGGAATTAAAGAAGAATAATTTTCTAAAAAATCCTTGAGTGTTCAAGCACCCTTATCGAATGCACCTCTAATAAGTCATAAAATCCTTGAAAAAAATTCCATCTCAAAACCATGAAAACCCAATCTGTTGTTTTTTTTTAAGGAAATGAATTCTTGTAATTCTTCTCTTTGAATATGAGAAAGAAGTTACCTATTGTCCTCCTCTCAAACAAAATTAGGAAAGGAACTAGTCATCCTAAGAACCTCCACAATTGTAGCTTTGTTTTCCTCCTTATAGATCCTCTTGAAGTGTTGAACACCCTCTTTCGACAAACTCTTGAATCAGAAAATTTATAAACCATCCCTTCCTGCATTTTCCAAATAGTATTAATGTTTCTTCTATGATTTTCAAATTGATGGAAAAAAACAGTATTATCATTTGTCTTCTCTAACCATGTTGCTCTACTTTTATGTCTCCACATGGCTTCTTTTGTGCCAAGTAATTCCTCCTTTTTTTATTTTAATTAAGAAAATTTCACCTTATGATTCTCACTAATGAAACTAGATTCATCCCCCAAATAAAGAGTTCCCAATAAAATTTCAATCTCTTGTATTTCTTTTTCTTCCTTCAGTCTCTTCTCATAAGCCCATTTTGCTGAAGCTTGTTTTACTTTTTCAAAATTTTCCACCACTTTGAAAAAAATGCATTCCCTATTGTATTCATGGAAAGGATTCAAAACAATTTTGATCATATTTTTATATCATTGATCCTCTAACCATAAAAAAGGAGCTTAATAGGACCAGAGGAATTTTTTACCTTACCTTCAACCTTAGGAAAAAATAAGAAATGATTAATTTATTCTACACTACTAACCCATCATTTAATTCTCAATTGTTAATTTAGAAACCCTTTAGACATTAGAAATATGTCTAATATCTCAATAATACATGACCCTACTCTCTTATTTCTCCGTATAGACATTAATTAAACATACATAACATCATATAAACCTTTTGGTTGAAGAATACTAATGAATAAACTTGAGAGTGGATCCATTTGGAGAGATTCACCCAATATCTTAGAATTTACGATATTGAAGTTGAAATCCTCCCCGATGATTAAAAAATCATTATCCAATTGATTAGATCTAAAAAACAAATCTGAGAATGTGGATTTATCTACATCTAGACCATAAATATTTGGCATCATTAATGTCAAATTAAAATCTTTGAAGAAAAATGACAACCCCAATGGTTTTCACACAATAAGGATCTAGTTTTCCATCCCAAATTAAAACCAATAAATCTACCCCTCGAGTCAATAGACATAAATTCCCAACCCAAAAGGCCCTATTTTAAAGTTAAACATAGTTTTCCACCTTGCCCCCATAGTATCTTGTCATATAATGACATTCAGAAGATGGATTTCCATAATTATTTTAATATCCTTTTTTTTAGAGGGGTGGCCCCAACCACTACAATTCATAGAGAGCACAATCAATTAGAACCCATATTCAATGCTTTCTTTGCTCTAACGAATCCCAAAATGGATAATTGTCTTGTATTTTTCACCTCTAAATATACTTTTATCATGCCACAACAAAGTGTGGTCTTCGTCGAATAACACCTAAGAGCTTTAGAAGTGATTAATTTAGCATTAGAGCCCCATAAATCCCTCGGTCAATTCCTAAAAAAAAAATAATAATAGAGATTTAAGGGAGTCACGAGGTAATGAATCTTTTAAATAATCACTCATATGCGAAGAATTCATTTGTGGCCATCTTGTCCTAGTTCTAGTCCAATTCCCCCATTATCCCATTCCCAATGAAAGTGCCAAATGTTTACCTCAAAGTATTTATCATGTGCGCATGTCTTCCATCCAAACCCTCAACCACCCCCACATTCGCAACCTAAGCTAATTAAAAAACATTAATAGAATTTAAGTAATCTAAATAAAGTTTATTCAAATATGTGATATCAGTTATGGATAGACTTCTCCCTCAATATGTTTAATACACATTTACTGAAGGAATTAATGTTTCCATTGTTGTAAAATAGTCTATAATCCTTATATCAACAACTAAAATGGATTTTTGTATAAGCACCTTCTTGAGAATGTCCAGAGTATTTTTAACTAAAGATGATTCCTTATTTTCTATTGTTGGTATGTCCAAGTCGACATTTGGAAAACCTTTTTCCATATTAACATAAATCTTCATAGGATAATTTGGTTCCCTTGGTGTGTGAGATCTATCACCAAAGTGCTTCGAAGAATGCATCATGTGACGTGCCCCTTGTTAAAAGGGAAGAGAATAATAATTAAATAGGTGCATGTGCATATGACATCTCGCCCCTATGAAAGGAATGACTATGTAATATATTCCCTACAAAAAAATCATTTTTCCTTGTCTAAGAAAAAATTAGAGGCCAATCCCTCCCTAACATCCATTCCAACTAGCATCCTTGCCACTGACATTAAACCCATCTTAATAAACCCCATATTGGCCTCATAAAAAAATGGCCAAAGCCTTTCTAATTTCCCTAAATATTCTAAGGTTCAAAACTCAATGGGTAAACTTGGGAGTTTAACCCACAAAGGAAGCATGCTTGTTTTTCAATGTTGTGTCAAACAAGGGAAACCATTTTTTAATAATCATCATAATTGATCCCCACTTCCACACGAAACCTAAAAATTCATTACATCATCTCCACTTTACAAAATGAACCCTATCCACACTATTGAAAGGATGTTATAACAAGTAGGTTTATAATAAAGGATTGGTTCCCAATTAGTGTTTAACGACTCTTTCAATGAAGGCCTTCTTCCCAAAAATATTCCAACTAGTGTTGAAGAATCTGTTTTCACAACATCATATATACCCATATCATCACCAATAACAATCTTAACTAGTGTATCATTTCGCTTAATATATATTTTTTATTTTTTAAAATCCATTTACCTTCCTTATATCTCTCTTTGAAACTCCTATATTACTTATGTAATGAAGGATATTTGGATGAGAAACCCCCTAAAATGGATTCACTTGAGTAATCTGCAGATAAACCCCAAAACATCCTTAGGAACTAGACCTTTAGGTGGCCCCCCTTCGAAGTGGCAAATTCCAGAAGTCACGACTATAGAGTCTACAAAAGACAATGAAGGAATAGGGCATGAATCCCAAAAACCACAAACCTTCTTACACCACCCACTTTCCTCGACTCTTCTATCCTGACTTTCACTCCATCTCTCACCTTGTCCAAGACATAAATAGAAGAATAATCCCCGTGAAATCCTGAGAATATTCTATATTTACCTAAGAAAAACTTAGCTATTTTTTCATTCCACATGGAATGTAGGTATTGGATCCCTGTAAAACCAAACCCAAACTATGAAGCTAGTATACTGAGTTCCACATAATGTCATGAATAGTTCTATATCCAACTCTCTACAATGTGACATAACCCTAAGTAATTTATCTATGCCAAATTCGAAACCAAAATTTCAATCCCCTCCAGAGGATATAGACTATAATCATCCTTGTCTAAATATATTCTCATTCTCAAGAATCATAAATGGTATTAGAAAGCATAATAGCTATTAATTTTTTCAAATTATTTTTTTGAGTATAAAATTATCTTTTCTTGATAATATAAATATTTCTATAATTATTGTTACTTTACCTTCTAAAAGAAGAAAATTCAAAGCTAGTAGATAATCAATAATATCCAATGAATCCAACTCATATTCATGTAGCTTCCATGCCTGCACAACAAAGCACAACATTTTAATTAGTTAAGACTCGACCTCCCCATTGCTAGACGGGACACCTATATTAATTGTAGTCCCACAATGCTCATGTAGTCCCCAAAAGCATTGTTGAACTGAATCTGAATGTTAGTTTTTCTGTGCTAATTTCATCTTCAAAATTATAGACAATTTTTTATCATTTTCTTCATGTGCATAGGTTTCCTTATGGTGTTTGTGAGTGTTAAACAGGTAATTGTGTCAAGTTTTATTTTAAATTCATGATCATTTTATCATTAAAACAAAGTACTGAACAATAGCAATAAAATGTACAAAAAACCATCAAATGATTTATTAACATAGTATTTTGATGAAGGAGTTCACCCCTCCTGGGCTACATCTATTTGGGATAGCATCAATGGCTTGGGCCTCTATATTAGCTCAAAATGGAAAAAAGTGTTGTTTGCAATCATCTATTGCTCCTGAAACCTACTCCAACATGCTCAGAATGTCCAAATATGATAGGATAGACTCTTTCTAAGCTAAAAATGGTCGAATTTTGCAAACTTTATGGCTCAATCAATTTGGCCTAGGAAAACTCCTCCAAAATAGGAGAGAACTCCAGTTAACTTTGCTAAATTGGGAGTTCCTCCAAAAATGGCGGATTCTTCCAACTCCACCGCCAAGATAACACCATTTTAATTATCGGATAAGCTCAGATTAAGAGGTAAGTAAGTGAAGATTAGTGCGCTAATGTCGCAGTTAGTTGAGTGCTCTTGCCGTGGTCATAACTTGAGGTTACATGGACCAAGGGCTGGCCCCCGCCTTACCTCGCATACAAAATTATGTTAAAACAAATATAATCCACGTACATTGTATGTTAAGAAACTTTGGCGCAGTATAATGGTATGACATTATGGTT